>OZ025274.1:13316357-13698857 GCA_964019165.1 Mastigias papua
GGTGTCATTGAAAGAAAATACTCGCTAGATGTGAACTGTGAGTGTCCTTCATGTTTTTCAGTTTATGTTTCCGCTCTTTATCTTCACTCTTTTTGTTATTATCTAACGGTGATAATTCATGGTCACGGAGGTTAGTGATCTATAATTTGCTATGTTTTATAATTGGTATCAGCCAACAGCCCGAATGATATATAAAAGGTAGTACTTTTGCCAACATTCTTTTTATGTTTTTTGTCATTTAGGGGTTTTGGTTGCTGCTTTTTAAACTAATTGTTTGGAGTGGTCTACCGAAAATTGGTAGAAAATCCCTAGTCCGGGTATCTAAGGTATCTACTTAGTGGCTGGTATTGTTTGCTAGTAAGTGCGGTTCTAAGGGGGGCCATGGCCCCCCTCTATCGATAATATTTCGTGTCGCAAAAATTTGTGTTCAGAGACACACCACATGACTTAGACAAGAAAATTAATAAGAAATGAACTGAGCACTTTGCAAAGCACTCCAAAAGTTGTAGAAGGGTGAAGCTATGAAAAATTTCCCCTCCCATAATTTTCTTTCCGAAATAGCCCTACCTTAAACCAAACTCTGGATCCACCTATGTTTGCTAGTGTGGTATTGTGACTTGTTGAAATTTGCTTTGCTGCGTAATCAATGTTTTGGTTAGCAATGATTTATATGCTTGTCTTTGTATATGCTTTGTCTTCGAAGGTGTTCGATCAGACCAACTCAGGGCTCGAAATACGTCTTAAAAAACGGTCTGTCGCGGTGACCGACCCATAAAACTTGTTTGGCGTTCACTTCGATCGGTTGAAGGGTCACTAACATGCCAGTGAAGTTGGAACTGTTAAGCGGAATGGATTTGCAATTTTTTTTCGTGTTTGTTTCGAGCGGGTGAAGTTTATGTTGTAGCAATATTTAACTTCAAAACTCATAAGTCGGCAATTGAAAGTGAACGCTAAACAGGATCACTGGTTGTTTTTGGCAATATTTGACAGGCGACCTCCCCTTACATGTTTTTTATATAAGAAGCAAATTTTCTTCCTTCAGCCATGTAGTTTCTTAATATTTTGTCAAATCCAGCCTTAAGTGTTTCATAAAATTCTTGAATTCCCTATAGCAACAAGGTAACTATGAGACGAGAAGTCGAAGTTTTAGTTAAAAACCTTTGAGAGACTGATGGTATTTGTATTTTGTTTCCAGTTCAATTAAGAGTTTTCTCGCAAAAACGGATTTTTAAAGTTTACTTTTAAAGCTCAGCGTGCCTGTGTTTCTTAAATGTTTCTTAATTTTTCCCTGATTTGAGCCTCATGTTTCTTATATACTTGTTTCTTATAAAAAACCTTGTATTTCGAGTCCTTTCAACTTACAATTAAAGAAGTAGAATTGGGTTTAGCATTAAGAGTTGTATTACTTTCATTAATGAGCGTAGTATCTGCCGTCCGTATTAGTCTCTAATCCACTGTTTGTTTGAATGTATTAGATGCGCCATACATAACAATATTTCCAAAGAACGTCACTATAATGGAATTGGAGCCGGCTGAACTATCCTGCAAAGCTGTTGGAAAGCCGCCACTCTCAGCTTATCTTTGGAAGCAGAATGGCATAGTGAAAAGTACGGAATCCGGTGAAAGGATATATTTCCCACAAGCAAGCCGGAGGGATGGCGGACTGTACTCTTGTGCAGGCATTAACACTGTTGGAAATGGATTGCCTGCCTTTGCTTATCTCACAGTGATGTGTAAGAGATTTTTATTGCCTAGCTTCGTTTGCATTTGTTTTTTATGGATGCCAGTCCAACGGTTCTACCCAGTGCATGGATAACATCGTAGTCAGTGCGTGCCTAGCAAGTGTGCACCTTATAAGTTTTTAGTTAGGGAGAGGGGGTAGAAAGGGCGAGTTTACGGATGAAAATACAGGTCTTCTCATCTCACCGACCGACCAAAATGTTTGTGACACATGAATGATTATTTTCTTCTACAGACGGTATTAATTAGCATTTTTGCAAATTATGATGATTTTACTATTTACATATTTAATGAGCACTTATCAAAATATTTGGGTGTGTCTCACTCCTTCCCCCGGCATATATACCCCTGTTATCTGGTTCAATCCCTTGTTCAGTGAGGTTTCAATGTACTATAGTTGCCTCTAAAGAACGCCAGGGGTGTTCGTTTAGTCAACGCAGGGATATGTTTAAATGAAGGAAGTGTAGTTTTTACATTTAACCTAAATAGAAACTATCAGTGATGATGCTTTCGTTGTGAATTAGCATAATCAGAAAGTGTGGATGCATTTTCTCATGCCAGAACAGATTGAGGCTGCTTTTGCCATATCCCAAATGGGATATTTACAACGTTCAAGCTATATAGTGGAGAGACGTTCCTTGTAGGCAATGTAACTTGGAGAATGTCCTAGTTTCCAAAAGCACTTTTTTTATTTTACGATGGCTATTTTCTTAGTTTTCTGTGATATAATTTCTTGTAGATAAACCAGAGCTGACTGTTACTCCACCACTGTCACAGACAGTGAACGAGACCGTTGATATCAGGCTTCAGTGCAATGCAACTGGTGTACCGACACCATTGATATTGTGGACAAAAGATGATATTAGATCTCATCATGTGCTGCACTATGGTGAAATACTCTGGCTCTATAACGTTGGCTATATGCAAAAAGGGACGTACTATTGCACGGCGTCTAACAAAATTGGCAATTCAACTGCGAGCTCTGTCTTACTCATAAATCGTACGTTATGCAATTGTGTCTTCATGTTGATGATTAGCATATCGTGTAAGACTTCTCCATGATTTTGGTGGAGTGTATGAGCACTTCAGCGAACGTATATGCCTTGATATATTTGTTTATGCCTTGATATTTGTCTGTGAATAGATATTGTAGATTTTCCTGCCATTCGTTTCCCGCTTGTTCAAATTCATTGGTCGTAGGATAACTTGATACGGCTGCTGTGTATGTATTTGACCAATGATTAGATCCTCTCTGTCTTCTTTTCTGTATACGTAAGACATTGCTGCATCAGTCCGTGGAATAGGGTCCTTGTGCACTCAGTGCTTGTCTATGTATAGATATCCTCTCTGTACATTTTAGATGCACCTGTTATTGTAACTAAAGACCCATCTTCTACCCAAGTTGGTGCAGATGTGGGTGGTAATGCGCCGCCAGCGCAGCTTGTGTGCACGGTGGATGCATTTCCATCTGCAAAGATAACGTGGAGTCGTGGACTGACAGCTATAGAAAGTGGATCGAATGGTTTTACTATAAGCCAATCAGGAAGCACAAGTACATTGACAGTCACTATGTCGTCAGATGCAAGGAGAGGCTCGTACATGTGCAGAGCAGTCAATAGATTAGGAGAAACGAGCCAGGAATATGTGATTCGCAAGAAAGGTACTAGTATTTTTTGTTTTATTTATGCCTGGCCAAGAGTTGCTTGCTTTTTTAAGTCAACTTTACTTTCATGCCGTGTTTTATTGCAGTGGAACTATTTGTTGCTAGACACGCACTGTTCGTTACGTGGGATGGATACGGGCAATATGTAATGAGTTGATATATTTGCCGTATGGTACTAAGCACCCGTATAAAGCAAAGTTTCATATTCAAGGTTTAGCACTTTGCAGCGGAATTCGCTTCATTTTAAGAGATTTTAGTTAAGTTATTGTGTTCGAATTTCCTTAATGTTTTACCGTCCTAAACGAAAGAGTATGTATATATGTATATATGATAGATCTCTTTAAAGAGGAATGTTTGATATTAAGAATTGGCAGCCTGAGGAAGATCGGAAATGTCTTTGATCACTTTTCTTAGCCACATCTTTCACCAGGTTTATTAGTTCACTTTGATTGTTAAAGTTCATAAATGTACACTTTTGTTTTTAGAAGTTAAAGGAAAGTTTTTCCTTCAAGAACTGAAACTTTCTTAGCTTTTTCATTATTTCAGTTGTAGAAGTTTCTTACGATTTCCTTAGAAAGAATATTCGAGGTTGTGTAGTGTTACATAAACAGGCAGGCTTTGCACAACACTGCACTAAAGCATATATAGTATTATAGGAAATCTATCTACATTGAAGGCACGAGATTATGGACTTGTGTGTCAACTTAGCACCTTGCTTAGGTCTCAACAATCAAGTACTGAACTTTATTAGCTTTTTGAACAGTCGAGTACTGCTTTCTTTCAAGACACATTTGTATAATAAAAGCGTGTGTTTATGTTTATCGTATACCAAATTTGGGACGCTACCTCATAAAATAAAGTATAATTGGTCTTTTTGTATTCCTGGTAAAAGATTAGTTTGACTGGGAGACAAAGTCTATGACTGACATAACAGATGACATTTCTAGCGTAGAGACTTTTCTCATGAGATGGTTGAATGCTTATAACAGGGAGATGTTTTGGTTTAAAGTTCACCTTTTGTTATCATAGGTCAACCGGATCCACCTGTGTCTGGTAGCTTGACAGCAACTGATACTCTGGAAGAAAACGACCCACCAACATCAAAGATAGAGCTAAAGTGGATTCGTGGTTTTGACGGAGGCTATACTGTCACATTCCGTTTGTACTTTCGCGAGCAGGGGAAATTGAACTTCCAACAAATAAACATAGGAGCTAGCCCAGACAATCGCTATTCGTTGGTTGGAATGAAAACAGAAACTACGTACGAATTTACGATAAGAGCCGTCAATGAAAGAGGAATGAGTGGAGAATACACACCCTATCTTTTCTACACTACAAAAAGTATGCCAATTTGTTGTTGTTGTATCCTACAGCATAGTTTTACAGTCTGCTATTTCATGTCCGCAGCATCGTTTCATGTTGTTACCCTCTTTACACCTCAAGCCTCATTTTGGATTATGTCTCCATGCAAAGTTTATGTTTTCTTTGTTTGTCTCTTTTTTGTTATACATTACTATATCTTATTGTAGGTAAGGGTGAAACCTGAAATTTAGTAATAAACGGGTACACATTTTTATAAGGAACTCAGCTCAAAGTCTAGTTCTAAAAGTTCCTTATTTTTGGACCTCTATTGACTTCATTTCAGTACTGCAAGTTCCTTAGTAGTTCTTCAATCTTAACTTCACATTTGATGCTGTGGACATTGTAAGTGTTCAGTGCTCAGACAACGCACCATGAACACTGCAAATTTCAACGTAAGTCCCTGTATGAGCCACTTGCTACAAGGATTGCATACAATGTACGCGATTTCGGCTTCTTAATTCTCAATTATTTGCAATGATAAAATTTCGCAATTGAAAAGTTCCTTAGACATTTTGTCTTTCGTAGTAAAAACTCCCTAGAACTTTTTGCCTTCTATATGGAGGCTTCTTATACGGAGGCTTCTTATACGGCTGTTACTTATAACAAGAAATGTGTATGGTAAGATAACTGTTTTGAAAAATCTTCATTTCTTGGCAGCCATTTGACGCTCTGCAATGCTGTGAAATTTCTCATTAATTTGGTATTTGTTATTGCTTTTTCTCCTTAGTTCCACCTCCTAAGCGAGGGTCAGCCTCGATAAGGCGATTCGGAAACTCAGGAACTCAGGTTGAGGTAATGTGGAACATAAATGAGAAATCACTTGCCAAAAGCGTCATTGTGAGGTACAAAAGAGTAATCGATAGCGGATGGAGACAGCAGACAACGAATGATATAAATGGTACCATGATTGTGTCATCTCTGGATAACGAAAAGGTTTACGAATTTCAAATCTTTGTCGTGTATAAAGACGGAACACGAGGACTGCCAGTGAGTGCGGGCCAAAGTAAGTACAAATCCGAATAAATCAATTTTCCTTTTTATTCCCATCTGGTTTGATTTGTGGTGATAAAATTCTTGTAAGAGGGTATCCAAGTAGCACGAAGTCGATGAAAATCTTTCAGGAGGGCGCCCCAGTCACTAATAGGGGATTTTCAGTAGGCGCAACAGTGACAATGTTTTGTATTGTCCAATTAATGCATTACAAACAGTACGATAAATCTTTGCTTCTTCCAGTTGGTTTTTGACTTTGGCAGTCTGAAGTCCATTTGCCTCAAGTACCTTGATGTCTCTTGATTCATCTGTTTCATAGTACCGCCCCTGCCTCATGTATTTTTTCTACCCTGACAGTTATTCCAGGTGGAAGTGTGACGTCTGGAGGAAGGTCGGGATTGAAGAAACAAGACATTATTGCCATTGTTATCGGCGTCGGTGGTTTTCTGTTGATTCTTATCGTCGTATGTACATTGGTTTTGTTGAAGAGGACCAAAAAACGTGGCGTAGGTAAGTCACAATTAAACGTCATGTAAAAGCTTGTTTCAGTTTAGTACAGCAAACAGGCTCTTGTTGCAAAGCAATAAAGTTGATTTTTGATGCTTAAGACTTTCAGTTTGTAAAAGAAAGGTTAAAATCATCATAAAAGATTTCAGTTGTGTGTGTTGGGCACTTTCTGCATTTCAACAGTACATAGTTTTGACATCACTTTGCCAGCGAAAATTCTTAAAGGCTATAAATGTATTGGAATTGGTTGTTTTTGTTTTTATAGAAGTTTGATTAAGTGAACCTTCGTATAAGAGCTTCATCCTAAAAAAAGTAGGTTATTATATACAGCTGTACTTAGTTTTGATACAAATGCAAACGTTTCATTTCAGACGGCCACTTCGAAATGAACAGTTTCGGCAGAGGGAAAGGGTTTGTATTAATTATTATTGTTCACTCTAGGATCGAGTCATTTGTCGCTTTTTGTCAATTTGCACCATCTTCTACTCAAACAGATCATTTTTTTCCATAGCAAATGTATACTTCAGTGGGTCTCTAGAGCAGACCAAAGCATTGTACAACCCATTGTCCATGTAAGGGCCCGTTTTCAACGGCCCGTTGGGCCCACCGCAATACATCTTGCTTCTCATGTGACCCAATAGAGAAGATAATTGCTTAACTCTGCTTTTCAGAGAGAATTCACTTTGTGCTTTAGAAGACCAGTTTCTTGGTGACTTCTTTTATAAGAGGGTATTCCCGCAATTGGGGGTAGTTTGCTAGCTGGGTTGCTTGGAAGTGAAATTTGTCTGTACGGTATGTAAGCTGTGAAGAAAATAGAGTTCTACTACAATAATTATGCATCTTTATTGGCAGTGGGAATGTAGGATATTCAACCGGTGGTTCGGATGTTGTAAGAGGAGCTGGAGTTCTCCACGAAGAACCTGACGACGATGATGATGATGATTACAACGCTACCGAGCCTTTACATCAGAAACCGCAAAGGAAGGATTCGCCACCTTCATATAATGGCCACTGTATGTATCGTTTTTAACTTATATTTGTTCAATGACTGTGTAACAAAACCTACGAATTTCCTTTGGAAAACACATTTTTTACAAGAAACAAACTTCTTTATCATTTTGTCAAATCCAACCTTGGATGCTTTTTAGTTGTTTCTTAAGATTCTTGAAGTTTCTGATAATCACAACAGCGCAGGTAAGGCAACTTTGAGACGAGAGACAGAATGTTCAGATTCTGTGGAGTATGTATGCATTTTGTTTCAAATTAGGCTCAAAATTGGAATTAGAATCGAGAATTTTTTAATTGTTTAGGTATTTTATTTCTTGTCTGATAAGTAGTTTTCTTGCAAAATCAGTGTTTCAAGTTTACTTTCGAAACTCAGCCTGCCTGTGTTTCTTGATTGTTTCTTAATTTTTGAATATATAAAACTAGTTTCAATAATGCACGTCTCATAAACTTGGCAGGGTATAACTGGCTTTCTTTCAGAGAACACATAGTACATTTATGAAAATAACGTAAAAAAGCAAACAAAGAATAAAACAGAGCCTATTAAATGTTTTTCAAAAAAAAGATCAAAATTAGATAGATAAAAGTTCTGGGTTATTCCAAGGTTTATTTCTTTGGCAGAAAATGAAGTAGCTTGATCTTGTTGGGATGTCCATAGCTTTCATAATGGTAATAGTAATAATTACAATTTTTATAAAGCACCAAGATCTATCAAATATATATTCATTGGTGCTGTACAAGGCTAAGCCTTAAGACCTAGGATCTAATCGGTGTTCTAGAAAACTACACTTGAAAAAAGGAACAGAAATTAAAAGTGTTTTTAATCTAGACTTAATAGTATCAATACTATGCAATTTAGCAGTAGCGACTGGAAAAGTTGAGTCTCCATGTGTTTTATATTTTGTTCAACTGCAAGAATATTCAACTGCAAGAATTGTGGGGTAAGTGGCCAAGCGGTTCAGGTAGCTTCCGTTGCTGTTCTCATAAAGAGTATTCCAATTTGAAAACCTGTTTTTAGGACAAACAGAACAAATATTTTTATCTGCTCTTCACTTTAAGAGATTTGCTGATCGAATTTAACTATAAAAACCCTAGTCTTAATTGGTTTGCAAGTTTACTAAACCATGGACAGCAGTTGCAGGTAAAAGAGGCCGCAAGTTTGTATATTTGCAAAGCAGCCCGCCCCGTACGGGTGTTTCTGTTTCATGTGTTTGTAAAGCGTATGAAGGAATATAGAATGCAATGTTCTTCTATTTGCGAGCAACCTGCACAGTCCAGCTTCATTCCATAATTTTTCGCAAGACTTGTATAATAAGTATTTTTATCATCACTGTCTGTTGTTATTTATAGTCGAGCATCATCACCACCACAATCACTACCATATTCACCGTCGCCATCATTAGACACCATCTTCATCACCATGGTCTGCACCATCGTCATCATTTTGTGACAGCGCCATGATCATCACCTTTTTCAACATTTTCCGCTCACAAAGCTTGGGACTAATCCTGGGGTCAGTTGACTTCCTGCCATCATCAGAGATCAACACCATCGTCAGATATCACCGTTTTCAGCTTCATCACCAACACCATCATCACTATCAACATCACCATCATCGTTTCCCAGATCATCTCATCATTGTTAGACATCATTATAATCAGCATCACAACCACCACAACCACCGCCACCACCACCACCACAACCACCGCCACCACCACCGCCACCACCACCATCATCATCATCATCATCATCATCATCATCATCATCATCATAATCATCATCAGCATCATCATCATCATCATCATCATCATCATCATCAACATCATCATCATCATCATCAACATCATCATCATCATCATCATCATCATCATCATCATCATCATCATCATCATCATCATCATCATCATCATCATCATCATCATACTGATCATCATCATACTGATCATCCATCATCATCATTAGCAGCAACATCAGTACCAGCATCATCAGACATAAGCTTCATCGCCGTTCTTCATTATCTTTCAATTTAATCCTTGCAGGAGTGCATCATCATTTTACATGTCAGTTTCATTTCCTCTTAGACAATTCTCTCTTTTTACATTTGAAAATCAATGGCATCAATTTGTTTTGATGCTAACTAGACTGTACTAAAACTGGTTTATTTTTATAGTCAGTTACTATGATGGAACAGATGACCAGAACGCCTCATTCCAGCAGTCGAAGCATCCAGTTGGTAATACTCCAGCTTATTCTTCATTTAGTGCTTTGTCAAATCCTAAAAGACCTCTCCTACCAGGTATTTTAACCATCACTAACATTTCTTACAAACACTTAACCTTTTCTTCTTTGGTTTTAACAATTGTTTTAGGGCATTAAATCTTAGAATTTAATAATTTGTTACATTCACAGCTGAGTTTTATTATTTAGAGGTATCTTCCTTATTCTTGATTGCATAGCCTTTCAGTTACCCCCCCCCCCTTTTGGTATACTCTGAATGCACTCTAAGTTATGGCCCAGAGGCACCTCCCGGACCATACTAAACTTTAATTGTCTGATTAAATACTGTTGTCTGGTGCTAGTTGCAATTCTTAACGATTACTTTTCTTCCTTTATGCTGTCATTTGACTTAATAATGTGAATGAGATTTTACTAATAGATAAGAGTGGATAGATTTTTCTTTGTTAATTTTTTGCTCGTGTCACCAATGCATGTTATTAGTGGACAGACCTATCAGTCTTTTGTTGTTTTGATTTTAGCAATGATATCTTATAACGCTTTCAAGCTATAAATGTATTCAAGTAGTCCTGTCTCTACAACAATGTGAGAGGCGTGCTTTACATCACACTAAAAGCCCTATTATTGTACTAACTAAGAGAAATCTTATGTTGTTTGAGTTCTGTCCAGTCTGGAGTACACATCCCCATTACTATTTATGTTTACAATGTATGCACGGGGGCATTCTTATTGCAGCTACCCCCCCTCCATTTATTGATTTTGAACCAAGAGGACATTGTTGCTACCAGGCTTAGAATTTGATTCGTAGTCATACAATTGCCCCTAGTTTTCTTTCTTGAACAGAATGTTTGGGTGATTTTAAGCCAGTTTCCACACCCTTCAATGAGTTCTGTAAGAAGTGAATGACACAAAATACCCCATGTACAACTACAGATATACAACTGAGACCTGGTTTCCAAACCCATTTATTGCAGCCCCATGGCAATTTACTTTGAGATTCTTTTCAACCCTCACCCCCGCATTTATAATTGCAGACTGCAGGGTTATTGAGGAAGTTGCTATAAGTATAAGAATTTGAAGAATGCTTTATAATTATCATTTGTCAGCTATGGTATCTCTATGAATTTTTCTGGTCACGTAGCTGTTAATTATGTATTTCTCTGGATGTAACCATCAATCCCATGATTCAGAGTTTACATTGTGAATTTGTTTTAACTGCAATTCTGAAATCTGCTTTTCAATTTAGATGCAGAGCCTGTAGCAAAATCAGGCTCACGAACTTCTTTGACTGGTCGTGCTGCTGAAATCTCAAGGAAAACTAAGAATCCATTTGAGAGTATGGACTATCGAGGTAATCTATTTTGAAATCAATGTTTAAAGGAAAATTTTGTTTATTGTTATTGCATTTTTGTTCATTGGTATTGCATTTTTGTTATATATGGTCGCTGTCCTTTAATCATTGGACTTTAATCTAGTTGTTGGAGTCA
The DNA here is from genome assembly GCA_964019165.1 of Mastigias papua. Lineage (NCBI taxonomy): Eukaryota > Metazoa > Cnidaria > Scyphozoa > Rhizostomeae > Mastigiidae > Mastigias > Mastigias papua. Next base: position 13,327,347 of record OZ025274.1, read on the forward strand.
GCTCGGTTTCATTTCTCTTTGTTTTATTTTTAGTTGTCTTATCATCATCATCGTCATAATCATCATCATCATCGTCATCATCATCATCGTCATAATCATCATCATCATCATCATCATCATCAGCATCATCATCATAATCATCATCATCATCATCATCATCATCATCATCATCATCATCATCATCATCATCATCATCATCATCATCATCATCATCATCATCATTAGCACAAACATCATCATCATCATTAGCACAAACATCATCATCATCATTAGCACAAACATCGTCATTATCATAATTATCATCATCTTAATCATCATCTTAAGCATCATCATCTTAATCATCATTGTCATCATCATCATCATCATCATCATCATCATCATCATCATCATCATCATCATCATCATCATCATCATCATCATCATCATCATCATCATCACTATTTACTTATTGTTGGTATTTTCCACATTAGTACATTTGTAGTACTGACAAGAAAACACAAGCCAATTTTTATACAATTTGTAACTATGCATGATATGCTTTACAGTTGCACTTATCACCAGTCAAGCCCCTAGTGTTTTTCTTAAATATGGAATGAGAAGGTGATTGCTTTGCATATTTTGTCCTCTAAGGAGTTCCTAAGAAGGCTCCCTTTGAATAATAGATATCTGTTGTTTGCCACTCCTCTCCCCCCCCCCCCCCCCAGCTCCTTCTCTACTTTTTGTTGGTTCTCATCAAATATTCATTTCTCATCAAATATTATGTCTTGATTGCTTGCATTCATTAATTGCCCAATTATGCTAATGTTGCAGGTAGAAATAGTCGGGATCCATACCATGATGGCTATGATGATTACCCAGAGCCAGATGTGAGGGTGCCCTACAGTAATGGACGTGAAAGGAAATATAATACAGAACCAAAGCCGAAAGGTGCTAGGCCGAGTAGTTCAGGAGGAATCTCAACAGGTACCAGTATTTATTATGGACTACATGGCAGAATGCCTTCATGCATCTAGCTAAGGCATTAGCCCAGGGAAGATATGCAGTTGTACTGTGCTCTTTTTAATGATACATTGTTGCAAATAGCAAACTGAGACTACAACGACAATCTCTCGAATTTTTGTAGTGTAATAATCACTTTCCAGAAAGGTGGGAAATTTTCCCAGTGAATATGAAATCTCTCCTTTATTTTGAGCACATGATGGTATCTACTTTGATATAATCCATTTTCCTGATCTGTAAGAGTCATCTTTATGTGCCACTTTATTGCACTGCCCAATTTTCCTTTTTTGTAGGATTTTCGTATGGCCGTGCAGTTTGATGCTCCAATTCCATTAACATATTTTTACACTGCACATGAGTAGTAGTGAAGTTATTTGTTTAGTCAGCTATTAGACTTGATCCTGTAGTTTTTAATGAATTTGTTTGTCTTTCTATAGATGAAGATCTTCCATCACCACCCCCTTTCATGAAGGATATGCTTACAAATGTCCATTCAGATAGTGAAAGGGTGCCTGGCTCATTAGGTGACAGACTTGGCAAAAACCGAGTATGTTTTATTCTTTTTTGAGTAGATTTCTTAGTTGCCTAAGGAGCTCACAACAATCAACATTTCTGCAATTGCCCTTTTGATTCCTAAAGTATTTGGATTGAAGTGTGACATAGGAGTTGCTGACATGGAGCATTGGATCAAATTTTGTTTTATGTACAGATTTTTCTGTGTCATTTCTTGACAGAAGATGCGACGACAGAGCATGCAACCTTCTCCGTGAGGAAAATGGTTCACGTGCGATGCATCGCACCGCGTAAGAACTGTTGAGTGCGGAATGGTGTGTGACGTGTAAACTTCGAGTTTCGGGGAAAATATAAACCGCTTAAGTCCCAATGTGGACTTCTTACATTTTCTTTTCATGAGTCACGGCCCAGCACACATTGTATTTTAAATAAACGCAGCTGAATTTTAGAAAATCAAATTTCAGAAACAGGTCCTGTACTTGATTTTTGGCGAGTGGCTTCAGTTCGCGAATGTTTTAAAGTTATTTTTTCGTACAATTCAGGGTATCCTATTTTTAATGAGTTTATACAGATTTGGAAAGTTTTGGGAAATTATCCCATGTTAAGAACCTTGAAGCATAGAATTTCACTATAGCAGAAAAAAGCGGGAACGTTTTTTCGGATGAAAAAAGCTTTCAGCATGCTAAAAGGATGCAATGTTCCCGCTTTTTTGTGTTATAGTGAAGTTCTGTAGTACCAACAGACTTTCCGAGCATAGAATTGTAGAAACTACTTGAAAATTTGTTTGCATGTATTCTATTTCCTTTAAGTTTAAGTTACTTAACGTTGGCAAATACCTAATTGAATTAAGAAGAAAGAATTAAGCAGTATTTGATATCGATCGGGAAACATATATTTGATGTCGAGATGGAAAGAAATAGTTTTCCGCATTCGATACTTAAAATTGTGACGTGCGACTATCATGATGCTTTCTCACGGCATCTCCGTTTAATGGTATGTATAGTCGTGCTTGCGTGCGATAGCTCGCACTTCACGGAGAAGATAAGGATGTAATGCACAATCGTTTAATGCTGTTTGATATGTTTTTCCAGAATTCTCGACCATCACCCCAGCACTCGCCTTCATCACAGCGTTCAGGAGCATCATCAAACCAGTACAGGAGTGATACTGAATACATTGAAGACGACGGTGATGATTATGTTGGCTATCTGGTTTAGAATAACATTGCACTGCTTTATCCACATCTTCCAAGAAACTAGCCAACTCACCTATTGGTGTCAAAACATCAACAGCAATCAGTTGCAAATGTGCAGATGGCTGAAATGCTTTTTATCGTAGTTCAATTTCAGACATTACCTATCAAAGTTTGGGAGAATTTTAAGCCAGAATCATTTTTTGCTTTGACACACAGTACCAGTGAGAGAGAGCATTGGTTGTTATACTGGCAACCCTTTGAGGAAAGGTGTTCAGTTTGGTATCACCCAAACAGTGTTCAAAAACTGCTAATTACTTGCACTAAAAAACCACACGATAATCATAACACTTGAGATCTATGCACATAGACTAAATTCAGTTTCAGTTGATTAGATTGAACTTGTTATTTAATAATTTTATTATTAGTAGGCAATTATAGTGTCTGTGAGGATGGTGAAGAGAGCGATGTTTCTGGTGTCATGGTTGCCCATCTGTTTTGCAACAAGGAATCATACTGTAGTCATACTGTAGTCAGGCTGAACATACTTTAAAAGTGTAATGCTTTTAGAAGCAATTTTCAATCTTATTGTTTACTACAGAATTTAAAGCAACTAGTAGCTCACCTTAAACATAGGCAAATGCAACAGTGTAAGTTATTCATATGACAATGCTTTTTTGTGATTGGAGGGCATCATAAGATTGCATTTTCACTCTAGCTTTGAACAGCCAATTTGTTTGCTGGAAGATTGCGTAGGTCAGATCATAGTATTTCTGCTGAGAGGTCTGATATTGAGTGTTTAGAGAATAAGATTATTAGAGAATGACAGGGGTTATATTGTGATACCTCAAATCTCTTGTATTCCATTAAAGATCAATTTATTGGGAATCTTATTCACGAAGAAGTTAGGGGCAGTTACCTAACTGACCTAGATTGTATCACATGAGCAGAGATTCGTTGCAAGCCACATGCTAGCTGATCTCTATTGAAATGTTTGTATACATGTAAGTGATACACATTTGATGTAATTGTCATCAAAGCTCCAGTTGCAAAACTGTGGGCCTCCATCATTGGCCTAGCCCATACCTGGGCATTGCATGGCCCTAGGATCACATACATCCATGTGTGAATGGTTAAATTGAAAAGGAATAAACATATTGTAATTTCATTGCAAGCATGGACTACACCTGTTCCTCTTGAGGTTATTTTTTATTCACATGTACATGAGAAAACAATGACAGATTTAAGTTTGTAAAAATTTTTCAATTGCATTATCAGTAATCTTCAGTTACAGATAAACCATATATGAGTTACAATTAATATTATATAGAAATTAGTTCACCAGGCCCTCCACAATATTTTGTTTCACTTGTGGCCCCATGGACAAAAATAGTTGCCCACCCCTGGCCTAGAATGCGCTGAAGTAGTTTTACTTAGATTCAGTGTTTATCCAGCCAGTTGTGCAATTGCTGGCACTTCACATGCACATTTTTGACTCATTTTGTTATCTATTAATTTTGCTTGATACTCACACAGCCTCGCACATGACAAGGGATAGTTGACTTCCTCGAAGTGAACATAGTATATAGATATAATTTTATATGTTAGTTAATACTCTGGAACTTTGCTTACAGTGTGCCTAGTAGATGGGCTGGTTCAGCATATGAAAGAGTTTGGATCAGTGTGTGTTCATTGCTGTTTTAGTTGCATTTTCTAGTTGAGTATTTGTTCTAGATGTAGTTAATCTGTTTGTATGTTTTTCAAGTAAGTGTTTATCAGTCTTAAATTTGATATTCTTTCTTATTTTGTCCAATTCTGCTTTTGTCCTGTGCCAAAGTTGCAGATTTCTACTTTTTTTGCAAATGGCAGCAGCACAGTCATATATAAATTTTTATGTTTCACATTAGAGCTGATGAAATTCAAGTACTTGGCCTGCTTTAACACTTCTTGCCCTATTTAACCCCTAGAATTACTAAAACAGATGTACAATTGGAAATGGGAATTACCTGCAAATAGAGCATCTACATTTGATTGCAACATGAACAGGCTTGCTGCCAATAAGTGAAGTGACAGTGAGATTATTAGGCATTTCAATTTTCTTTGAAAAATCCAGTGTGACTTCCCTGTCTACTCATTTCTTCTTTACTCTTTAGTGCTTACTTTTTTCAAAACAAATTCCCACCCCTGAGTTTCTCAAGACCCCTCCCCCCCATGTATTCTGTTTGTCAAGTTGCGGAAGACTTTTCTTGAAAATCCCAGTAAAAACACTGTTCATTTCTGTAAGATACCAGTATTATTTTCCATCTATGAAAGACACAGATCTATAACTTTGAAGGTATGCTAAAGTTTGCGGAAGCTGAAAAATAAGAAAATTTGATTATTTCTACCTTCATCTACTCTAGAGCAAAATCTACCATTCCCTGTTTAGTAAGACCCCAACATATTAAACTTTTTGGAAAAGGTTCATCCCTTGTTTATTTGGTATTGAAGAGGATTGCTTCTGGCAACAGTTTTGCAATTCTAAACAATTCCTCTAATGCATGATTTTATTCATACATAACTGTCAAAGTACATTTTGTCATCTTAGGGAGAATTCAAATGTTTTTTATCTAACTAGCACTTATATTTACAGGCAACTACCTGCATCCTCTTCAGCAGGATTACTGAGTGCATTTATCTTGGAATATTGCACTTCTGCTGTAAATGAAATGACGCCTCAATTAAGGACAAATATACAACTTCTACTTGCTAACAATATCACGTTTGAACTTAAAAAATGCTCTAAGTCTACTTTTCTTAGTCTTGCAATGATGTAACTACGGAGACTCCTCTTGTCCAAGATAAAATATTAATAATAATGCCACACAACGGCCATATTTTTCCAAGCTGCAACGCAGTTAACAGGCTCAGTTTTATCATTCATCTACAATAAATTACAAACATCTAGATAAACAACTAATTAACAAATAACACAAATGTCTTTTAACATAGGACACTAATATCGATACTTTGTTGAGTAGTCTTTCGGAGAAATAACAAGACCCCTGCCTTTTCTTGCTCCGCGGTACACGGTCTCCAGAATATCGATCATTTCTTGCTTGTCTTCTAACGGCCAGTTGATTTTATTATTGTTTCCAGTTCCTAAGTCAATCATTATGTGCTTATTTCTATAAAAGAACATAACCGTACAAGGGTCATAAAGCTCGTACATTTTATTGAAGTCAGGCACTTCTGTTATGTCAACAACGTAAATCACAGCGAAATTTTTCACTTTGTCAGCGATGCTAAAAAGTATCTCGTCAAATTTCATGCACTGTGGATCCCAGTCGTGCCCAAACCTAATTACTACCACTCTGTCTTCTTCTGTCAAGATTGATTGATCAACTTGCCAGCCATTGTGAAGATGAGGAAGCATGTAAGACATGTTAACGATTGTTTTTTAGGTAACACAAGCCGTCTTTGATATGCCTCAAAGCTGCTACGAAGCAAAACGTTTGTTAGGCCATTTGCCTCGGTTTGAATTGAACTGCCTCATTTACTAACAAACTAACAAATGGTTTAGCAAGATGGCCGCGGTAATACGGGAAATTCGAAATGCTGAGAGATGGAGCCAAGAATGGGAATGTCTCGAAGAGGAAATTGCACAAATAAAAGTAAATGATTTATAACACTTATTCTCATGATTCTGGTGAGGAATAACCGGCGACTCACAGACATCCACGAAGTTTACTTGTTATGCGGGGACTCGCATTGCATACGTTTCCGACGAGATCTCGGGCGTGCAAAACGAGTTGCCAAGCGTGCACTTGTGCAATTATTCCTTACGTACATACTGGGCTTGCACGCTTGCATATACCATGGCACTGAGCGTGGACACATAATACATATGACTTTCAAAACCAATAGTATTGTGCTTGGGGCTGACATGTTCCTCAGTGTGGCTGACAGACAGGAGTGCAAACAGACCTTTATCCATATATCACGAGTGAGCATGAGAAAAAACTCAAGTGTGCAATTGCACTCCTGATGTTTGGTGTGCACCTTAAGTGTGCACATGACTTGGTTTACAAGATAAAACCTGTTTGGTTATTTTCTGTATTGAACAGCATGCATATCAGAGAACTTTTTACTTTAGAGATGATTCATAAAACACGAAAAATGATTTAAGGTAGCAGAACATGTTTCGAATTATACTTAGTCCATCTTTAGTCACTGAAATTTGCCAGCAAGTTCAAATAGAAGATATTAATATATTTTTTATCTTATTATTATTATCATGATTGCTGGAAAATATTCATATTGCACATTTAGCCATGCCAGATCCTGCCTTTCAACACTTCTATGCCCATTTTATTGGTATGCAGTATCATTTGAAACAAAATATCTTGAGTGTGCACCTGCCAAGCTCTGGTTTCTGGCTTACAAATGCCACCTTTTGTTAAAATGTATAATACAAATACACAAGAACTTAGTATAGAGTTGATTTTGGATGAAAGTGAAATCTTAAGCTGTTGATATATGAAAATGGCAACAGAGGTAATAGGGAATACAAAACTATAGTTCCATGGTGAAATCCATACATGCACACCATGCTGAATGGAAATGCAGCAGAATGGATCTGTCTTGGAAGCAAAAGGCTTCCAAATCAGGTTGCAAGCCTATTTTATCTGCATTTGGCACTAGTACTGTCCAGAAGTATTGAAGCCCTAATATGCTGATTCAATGATCTATGGTATGTAATGTCAATCTGTATTATGCTGATGAAATATTGTTATTGAATACCCTAGATTTATTACATCTCCACTCAAATTCAGAATGGCACATATAAATAGTGGAGACCCATTTCTTACTATGACATATTGTGGCAATTATGTCTTGACGTATATGCACCAAAGATCCATGTTTTGTAGTAAGAAGTATGGTGTTGTGCCTGATATGATTCCTGTTGCTTATCATATTTCACCAATTCCTAGAAAAACCAGTATCAAAAACTGCAGAATGCTATGGATGAGTACCGTGCTGCCCAGGAAACTCTGAAGAAAGGACTTGATGGGTCTGAGAAGAAACTGAAAGCATTTGCATTGTCCTTAAAAAAGTAGGTTGAGAGCTATTTCATTAACTGTTACTTTAATGCAGGCATGCAAGCAGGTTTTTATGTGAAGTTTCATTCATTTGGGTGTTGTTTTGATACATGTAGCTATAAGATCAAACACTGGGGTTGTTTGAATTTCTAATTATTTGTAATAGCATACTTGAAACCAAGCTATTTGATATTGATGAACTTGTATTGGTTGGCATGATAGAGGGATGCAAGAAGGAAAGAATGTTGAGAAAGGACAAGTAAATTTTTTACTCGCTGTACTGAGTTTTTATAATTGTTTTACGTGTTGCTACTGTTAGTATTTTTCTTGAACAACAATGTTATTCAGTGTATTACTTGATATTTACAGTAAGATAGATTACTCTAATATTTGTATGGGAATGTATTACTGCAAGAAGGAAAGAATGTTGAGGAAGGACAAATAAATGTTGTGGCAAAACACTAGCAAGGGCCAATATTTGCTGTACTGAGTTTTTATAATTGTTTTACATTTTGCTACTGTTAATATTTTTCTTTAGCAACAATGTTATTCAGTGTATTACTTGATATTTACAGTAAGATAGATTACTCTAATATTTGTATTGGGATGCATTAATGAGTATTGATTTTGAGATGGATTGTTCAATATCAGTATTTAGAGTATTGCTGAATAGCAATATTAAGATGGGTTACTTAATATTAGTGTGAAGATGTAATATTCAATTTTAGTGTTAAGATGATTAGTCAGTAATGATATTAAAATGGCTTGTTCGTTATTAATGTTAAGATGTCATACCCACTATAAGTGGTTGATGCATTACTTAATACTATTGCTGAAGCTGTAAGTAATATTTCTATGTCCTTGCTACTTTTATTGTTGTGGATCTTATGTTTTGTGTCATAATGTCCTCATCAACATTTCTATCTGTTTAATGAATGAAGTTAACTTGCTAATATGAAATCTCAAACAGCATCCAAAAGTATGACAAAGATTGTGATAAAGACGAAGCCCTTTCAATGACAAGCAGAATCAATAGCATGACCCAAGAATTTGATTATCTCAAACAAGGCCTTCCAAAAAAACCTGGGTATGGTTCACATTACTTATTTCTGTAGATTATACAGCTATACATGTTATCATTGCCTAAGCAGAGGTTTGATAGAGATGTATATCATTGTTCAGTGGAATGCTTTGTCAGGAAATAGAAAGAAAATGCTCTATGATTGCAACATTTATCAGACAGCAAAAGGCATTTATGGGTGTTTTGTTTTTCATTTTCCAATTCTTTTTAGATGAAGCAAAACGCTTCAGCATTTAACTACAGTTATCCATCTAAGTTATCAAAGAATGAATAAAGTGTAAAAGAAGAACTGTTTATTTATATGATGACTGTTTGTTGATACAATCAAGTATGTAGTTTATAAGAATGCTCTGACATCAACACTAGGCCTAAATCGGAATGTGATTTTGACGTGAAGTACAAAATTAAGCTATTTTTCTATGCATCATATCTTTCCAACGTGAACGCAATTTTTTACTTTCCTCCTACTTGATATATCTGAAAAATCGTTTAAAATTTCATATGAAAAGTAAACGGAGACATGTAATTGGTAAACGTTTGAATATAGTAAGAAGCCAGTAAATTTCGTTTGAAGCCACAGTTGCCATTAAATCATTAAGAAAAACAAGCTCTTCCTTCGGAGATTGCAGACAAAATTGGCTGGTACAAGTCAGCAGTCTATAAAGTATTCAAAAATTACCAACAAACTGGTAGCGTTGCAGTTCGCGAGAGGGCAGTACGACCAGAAGTGTTTTCTGAACAAGACTAGAAAAAATTACTTTTCTCAACATGACTCATTTTATGAGTCTTTTAATTGGTTTTCAAACAAGAAGGCCATCAGCTGAACAGTAAGATGAATCCTTCATAAATAAGCGTTAAAGAGCCACGCCAGATATAAAAAGCCATTTGTTTATTTAATCAACGGAAATTAGATGGAAGGGATAGGCCTGGCTATTGATCGGGCGGACACTTCAAGAGTGAAAAGACGTGGTTTTCAGAGATGAGCGCAAATTTACTTTACATGACAGTTCAGGGGCGTTGAGATTATGGAGAGAAACAAATGAAGCTCATAATCCTTTTTTTTCGACCAATATTTACAAATTCTGTTTCAGCAGTGTTCTAGTGGTGCATTGGCAGTAATGGAGTACATACTATCAATGCACCTTTTTTCGTGAAATTCTGTGAAATTCTTCAAAGTAATTTGATGCGATACACAGAGTCGATATGTAGATGTTTGCCGGTACACAAGGATATCCTTTCAACAGCTCAGTGATGTGTCGACGGGGAGCCTGGGGGCGTTTATCCTCCTGATACTCATGAAATTTTGTAAACTGTTGGTCATACATCAGAACATCTAGCGTACATTGCAGAGGTTGACCAAATTTCAACATTTTTTCCTTGTGTTATGGAAAATAAAGTTGGTAAAAAATGTAGAAATTGGGCACTTTTTCCGGACGCTCCCCCCAAGCGAAATGGTCTAGGCACATCGCTTCAACATCTCCTTTTTGTCATTTTTATAAATAATTTGGTGATATACCTGGATTTAGATGCATATATGTATGCGGGTGACAAGAAACGTATGAAGAACTAACTTGTAAGGCAGACAGAGTGAAGCTACAATCCAGTTTGTTCAGAGCAGAGGAATGGTCCAACGACTGCTTTCTTTTGTACATTAAGAATAAATGTCGCGCACTATCTATACAAAATAAATTCGAGAGAGTAGCATAAAGGTTGGCGACAGGAGAGCCTTAAGCAGAACTAGAAAACACTAGCTGTGTAAATGACATTGGGATACTAGTAGACTCAAAGTTGGATTTGATTGGCATATTCTTGCTGTTGTCAAGATAGCCGATGGAAGGATGGGAGTTGTAAGGAGGGTTTTCAAGACGTTAGATAAAGATACATTCCGTTTGTTATTCAAAGTTGTAGTATCACTACACTTGAAGTATCCCAGTTCGGCCTGGAATCCCCACCTTAATTTAAGCGGCAAATTGTACTGTTAGAGGATGTACAGAGGAAGTCTACAAAGCTTGTACATGTATTGAAGTAGCTTTCGTACGAAGAAAGATTGTACCAGCTAGATCTCCATACCTTGGTCTACTGCTGGGCAAGCGGGGATATGAAGCTAGCAAATATGAGCAAGTTACTGGTAAATATGACATCAGTCTTCACAGCTTCCTATATTTGTCAAGACACCATCATAATATAAGAGGCCATCATCTCAAATTGCTGTGCAACCATAGCGAATTGGATTGAAGTAAACAATTCTTTGCACACCACTCTACATCAATGTGGAACCATCTACCAGAAAACGTGATCAACACAAAAACAGTAAAAGAATTTTAGAAAAAGTCGACTTTCTTGGATGCTACTAGCCGCTGTGAAGCTGCATGCAAGAGTACTTCCTTTGTGTAGTGCCTCATTGCGCTGCTGTAGTCCAAATGTAGTCAGTAATGTAGTCCTAAATAGGTGCAGTTTTTTCAGTACAACAACAGATATCTGTTGTTTTTTTCCGGTTTGGTGTTGAGAGAGGGCGTAGATGTCCCGTTAATGTGTTGCATTTATTCAACGATATCAATTTTAATTTATCTTCAACCCACTCTGCCGCCTCTGCGCCACAGCTACTGGCTGGTGCAGTTTGAAGGCATCTGTACATGTATTACAACTAGATTGGTAGGAGCATCCAACAGAGGCCTTATACCTACGGATTTAATTATGTGGACTATTGACTATTGATAATTGTCAATAATCAATAGTCGATATTTCTTGCCTTTTGTAGTGTAAAGCTTCTCCCCTGGCCTAGTCAGCCTTCCGATATTAATATTGTTGGGAATGCATGGTTTCTTGAGACGAAAGCCGCTAATCAGTTCTCTAATAAGTAGAGAGAGTATTTAAAGAATGGCAAGTGGTTCTAAAATAGTACACTGACAAACATGTTGAAACTCTGTTGAGACTACGTGGCTATCCGACAAAACATTGAACCTTTAAACCGAGCGAAATAGTTGGTAAAGGATATATTTTTATTTTTAGAGGTTAGTTATTGTTCCATGATTGGATGAGATTTGAAAATAGTTCGAATAAATGCTGCGCAATAATTCTTTGTTATATTTGTGACAAAATTTTTAGTTGACAGTTGATCTACCTTCGTGGCCTCCCAGTCGTTTCCAAACTTTTAGTAGGGTACTGTATTTGGCCAAGTTGACGTTTTTCATATAAAAAGGGGTGTTCAGTTCTGTTTCAATATTTTTGTCATTGCTACCTGATGCATATGTTGTTCATAGCATTCCTTAGGAGATGGAATTGTTGATATTGCTTTTTTGCATTCAAAAAGTGTCATACATAGATCATCTAATTCTATTCATAGCTGGTTCCTCAGAGCTTGCTTGGGTTCAATCAATGTTTCCCTTTATTGGGACAAGTAAGTACGTCTGTTTTTTTCAGTTAACTGCTGACTCTTGAACACTTTGATTTTTGTAAGCTTGAAAATTATCATACGTGCCCTTCGTGTCTAGGCGTAATAAGGTATTGGCTTAGATTACTTTGTTGCAGAAATACACTCAGAAAAGCAATACTTCTGTTAACTAAATCTCACCAACTCATACAACTACCTCTCTCCAACAAACTTTACGCATCAGTAAATTCCACTGCCAAGTAGTTCTCTGGGCCTATTCCTAAGTATGGAAGTAACATGCAAGAAACATCTTCTGTGTTATAACTTATTGTTAGAAAAGCAAAGGATAACACGGAGTTCTACATTGTGAAAAATTCATTACTATAAGGATTGCACCTTCCCCTATGTTGCTTTCAGCTGTTTGAGCAGTTTTAACTTGCAGATTGTCAAATTAAAGTTGTATATTCTGTAGAGGTTGTTAGCTATTGCCACATTCAAATCATTCTGATTGTGAATCAGTTGGAATTTTAAATTGTCGCATTTGTTATGTTTAGCAGTTATACCAGTTTCTTCTTAAAATATTATGGTGTTGGATACAGAAGTTACTTTAATTTTTTATGTGTTGTCTTGTACTCGCTCTGTCTCTCTGTCATCAACAATGCCTGATATATTATTTGCTAGGCTACACTACAAAAACAACTATGAGAATTTCAAACTACGAATGACCTGGTTGTCAATGCTATTGACATTCTGCAATCTCTTGGTTTTTCAAAACAGGTATGTTGATTCTATAGAGCTTCCTTAGATTGCTGTGTTGTTTTGGGTGCCAACACCATTTCACGTGTTCACTGATATCAAATCATTTTGGCCAATAGTTTCAATGCAACACTTAGGCCCTAGGATCAATGTATCATTTTGTTTTTTTTAATTGACTGATAATATCATTTTAGTCCTACACAATATAATGGAACCACTATTTTTACGTACTGCATTCTTTTCTGTGAAGTGGACGCGATCACAGGCGAACGCGATTACACATGCCATTTGACTGAGATGGCATGCGAAATACTTATGACATTCGCTCGTCATAAGCTTGGTATCGCACGTGGAAAACTATTTTCAAGAAGCTCCGAACTGCTAGGCTTCGAGGTTCTTGAAATTCGATGATTTTTGTGAATGTCAAAATCTGTATAAACTCATTCAAAATAGGATACGCTGAATTATATGGAGAAATGACTTTCAAATATTCGCTAACGGAAGCCACGCGCCAAAAATCAGGCACCGGGTTTTGATTTGAAATTAATGTTCTGAGTTTCAACAGTGTTTATTTAACATAAAATGTGAAAAATTTTTGCTGAGCCGTAAATAATGAAAAGAAAATGTAAAAAGTTTACATTACGACCTGAACGGTGTATACTTTTGCCGAAGCTTACACATCGCACGCCATTTCGCACTCAGTAAGTCTTATAGCGTGCGATTCATTGCACGTCAATCATTTTTCTCGCGGAGAAGGCTGATGCTGCAGTACTTGTTTTGTTCGGCACTCACTATGGTGTAGCTGTGAAATGACACTCTTGTTCTTGTCCAAAAGTTGAGTTAGAATATGTTACCAGGTTTGTATAAGAAGACTACTGTGTCTGAATGGCTTTTATGTTTGGTCGATTTACTGCCACTTGCTATTCGTTGGGTTAAAGTACTGCGTCTGCATCCTGGAACAGCATGTTGTTGTTTGGACAATGTTTTAAATTTGTATTGCGACATGCCAACATGTCAGTCTTATTTTTCAAGATGGTTGTTTTCCTGTATTTGAAACAAACCTTCTTCCTTTGTATGATCCAACTCTTCCTTTGTATGGGCCGATTGATCCTAGGTATACTATCTAAAACCTTTTTGTATGAAAAAGCCTTCTTTTGGGTACAGGTTACAAATCTTCTTCTGTATGAATCAAGCGATCCCATTCTTGTTTAAATCTTCCTTTGTATGTACCAGATCTTCTTTTCAATCATAGTTGCAATGAAAATATCAGGATCGCTCTTTGTCAAGATCCTATTTTAGTTTCACCAATTTACTTTGAAGAGGCTTGTTGCCAGAATGAAATCGGCAAGCCTAAACACCAATTCTATTATATCTGTTTTTCACTTATAATCATTGAGCCATTCTTTAGGTGTGTAGATATTTTGTAGTCCACAAGTGTTATCTTTGTCAACTACTCAATCTGGTTCCCTTCATAGATTTTGTGATGCAATCTTTCACGCAGTCATTGTATGGTACTACAGTTCATTGACTTTGCAAGAACACATCCTTATTGCCAATGGATCAAGGTGGGTCATTCCGTTCAGTACTACAGAAATCATTTTATGTGAAGTATATCATTGCTAGTCGATTTTTGATGTGCGAGGAATCTAGTCTGGCCTAACTGAATATCTTCGTTTATCTAAATAGCCATGAAATACTTTGTTTAATTTGTTTTTCTGTCTTAATTATTTAGTGCTTGTGTTTTTTCTTACTAAGGGCTACTACTGAGACTTTCATTTCAATCCCATAGCGACCATGTTTAACAAATTTTTGTTATAGTTGACTAGCCTGATATCATATTTAATTTTTCAAACTTCCCATTGAATTGCAACATACATTTTTTAAATACCTGACAGTGTCTTATTGGCTTCCTTGTTAGTAGCATTTAGGAAAATGGTCTACTGTAGGCCAGAAACTAGTCAATGCTGTTTATAAAAGTTTGAGGTGCCCTCCCTCCCTGGTGGAGGAGTTGCGTAACGGGTGAATGATCCATTCATTTACTTATTTATTTCTGTTTATCTGTATTCTTATGTTCTGTGTAATTGACACAGGGTTGCAATGTAATTCCATGCTCCATGTCCTATCGTTTTTATAGTTGTCTGTTTTGTATTTATACGAATAAACAAAAATCAAATCAAACTTTGTAGATAAAGTCAGACAATAATTGAAATAGTCAAAGTTTCTAATTTAATCCAAGGCGTATTTCTCCGATAATAATAGTCATATCTTTCGTAGTGACTGCGCTTGCGTGGGATTTGTCAGCCCTTGCGTAGCAGCGTAATCGCCTTCGCCCACCTGCCCTTGGCGGATGTAACTGGTGGTACGCCACATGGAAGATCACAAGCTTACATATCTTAGTGCCTAAATTTATTGTTTTGATGTTTTCGAAAGTGTGGCTTTTTCGTTCTTCTCAATTCACAATGCAGCTGTGTTTTTTGCTTCTATGACCTCCTTCAAGAGCGAGATATTTTCTTGGATGTGTTGAGTGGTCGAAGATTTGTGCTGTCCTATAGGTAATTTGAATGATTGCTCAAATATTGTTTTTGAACCCGAGAAATGCATATGCCTTGTCAGGAAGAGGTGGTCTGCAGTTTCTTGGGACCAAATTTTACTTGAGGATCTATGATGAAGATTTACACAGTAGCTTGTAGTTGTATGTTTGGACTGAGCAGAATATTGCACTTAACAAAATCTATGGATCATTGTTTGATATGAATTCATTGAGTCGCATTATGGAGCAAGAGACTCAAAAGTTTCCTACTGAAACACCACTACTTACTCAAGACAAACCTGCACACAAGATTGGTATATATACTTGACATGCTGGTCAGTATCGAAAGCAAACGACGTCAGCATGTCCGCTATTGATGCATTTGAGCCTTGTGCCCCTCCAATGTTTGTGACGTAAGATTGGTTCTCAGTTCATCATGAAGTACATTGTGATGTGTGATTAAAACAGAATGCCAAGCTAGTAGTTGTACATACACTTTTTATCAGGAATGCGATAACTTAACGTGTTTAGGCTGTGTTATGCGGTCGTTAGTTTTGGCAATATACAACGTACACAGCAAAGAGCTTTTGCATTGGTAATTGAAGGAATAGGCCCGTTCTGTTAGTTTGAACTTTTTTAACATCCAGCTTCACACTAGCGAGCACGACGGGGATAATGGAATCATTAGACATTGCCGTTCAGCTATCGCGTTTGATATTTGTTGTCTTGATGTGTAGAAGCTGTGAGGCGAGATTCATGGATGGCATTAGAACAACGGTGAACCTCACCAAAGAAGTTTCATCGTATAATTATTTATATGTTAATGCTGATGCCCAATGGATATTAGAGCCGTATGTTGGAATTGCAGAATCATCGCTTGCAAATCTTAGAAATGCAGCGCCATACAAATTGATTAAAGAGACTATTAGGTATGCAAGAGGCATGCCTTCTTCATCAGCAGCCAAAGTTAGGAAAGAGTTTTTGATATATAATGCCCCATACACTGCGTTAGGTCTAGTATCGCTTGTATTCGCTATTGTCATTACAGTAGTAGGCATGGTGCACTGTTGCAGAAGGTACAATGTGTTGCCGGAGGAGGCCGAGTCGATGAACTTAAGGGGACACTCTCGGTACTATTACATAGCATGCCTAGGTATATGCGCGTGCTTCATTGTAATGTCTGGAGCGGCTACTTTGTCCGGTAGAACCCGATTCAAAGAGGGCGTCTCACTAGCTCGGTCTCTAGTCGATAATTCGTTTAAGAATTTGTTGGAATTTCAGAACAACACGTTTGAAGATTTGCAGTTCATTATGGTAAAACAGCTGGATGAAACGTGCGACGAGCTTGTTGATATCATTCATACATTCAGTAGACGAGTGATTAATGCCACACGAGATGTTGCCCCGTCAGCTGCTGCCACAACGAGCGCTTTGCTTGCATTGGACAGTGAATTGCCAAATCTGAACAACAGCTTTAGAAAGTTGTTTGACGAGCTTGTGGATGTACGAAGATTATATGAATCTGATCTTATCAGCCTTGAATCACCCGTACGTGAAACCAATGCTAAATTGTCGATGATTAGGAATTTGTGCCAACAAGATGGGACATTAAATTCAACAGGAATTTGCCAGTCGCCTGAGTTGAATCCAAAAATATTCTTACTTGTAAATTCAACTTCATTTCCAGTAGTATCAGATTTGTTCGCAAACACTTTAGCGCGGCTCGCCGGACAGGACTTCGCTTATCTGGCAAGAAAGACGAATGCAACCATTAGTGCTTATCAGGAGAAGGCTTACGGGAAGACGACGCTGAAGAGATCTGATTTAGAAAAAATCGCTCGAACGATAAAAGGGCACCGAGATACTGCATTTAGATCCATTGAAGATGTTTTACTAAACGGGGTGATTGTTGAAATCGTAGATAAGCATTCGCAAGTCATGGCAAAACTCGACGATAGTGGGTTAATTTTGATCGTTGTCAACACAATAGCTACAGTAATGACGGTTGTATCTGTTCTCAATTTGGTTCCGGGAACTTTGCTAGCGTGCGGTATTCTAATTGGTCTACCTGTCATGGCTTTCGCTGATCACAGCATGTTTAAAGGCCTTTTGCCGAAAGTCGGCTGTAAAATGACACGCAGTTCTTTGCGTCAGCTGTTTCTGTTCAGCCCACCTATGCTTATCTTATTGAGTATTTTGGTTGGGATATGTGGCACTGTTACGCAAACCTGCATTGGACTGGAAAATGGCTCCATTCTGGAGAATGTGTTCGATGATGTTGACATATGGGGTGGTAGATTTTTTGGACTGACCAAAGTCATACCTGAGATACCACAAAGTGTAACATTGACACAGTTTATTGATACTTGCGGACATTCTAAAAACAGCACCGTCTGGCATGCGGCTAGCATGGACGAAGTTCTAGATATCAGAAAGAAGTTGAAACTGGATACAATTCAAGATCCAATTAGTTTTTTTAAGTTGGAAAGTCTTTTCGATGCAGGAGGGGTAGGTAGTGGCTTTTTGACTTTGAAAGAAGGTGCACAGAACTTGGGTAGAGGATTCAATGCTTTGAACTCCTCGATAGGTTATACAGGAATTTTACTTTCCAGAAATCTATCAGAATATGGTGCAAATTTGACTGCTTTCTCAAAACGGCTGGAGAGTTATGACATGAATCTGAGCAGACTATTCGAATCTTGGAAAAAGAATGTTACAGATTATGTTATTAGTGCTGCTGTTAGGGCCCGAAATACTAGGGGTACATTGATAAAAATATCCAATGATGCCATCAAAAAGGCCAATGAAACGATATCTACAGTGAACAGTGCTATCAAATTTGCAAACGCCACCGAAGAGTTGATAAGCGAAGTGAAGGTTAAGTTTACAAATGGAACAAGGAAAGCATTAGCAGTTATTGATCAGTTCATGGATCATATCGAAAAGGAACTGAATGAAAATATCGGAAAATGCGAGTTTGTTAGTGAGGCTTATACAAAAGGACAGCTTATTTTCTGTTCGTATATCTTGAGTGGATTAAATATTTTGTGGCTTTCAATTGGGGTGACGACCTTTATGTTTGCTCTTTTTATGTATAGTTTTATAAAAGTCATTTATTATTACCGTCTTAAAATACTCGAGGACAGAGGACAGTCTTCTAAACGAGGTAAACAATCAGGGAATAATGTAGAGGCTGCAACTAAAGAATGTGAAGACTCTACACGATACTAGCATGTAGGAGAATTTTGCTAACAAGTGAGATCTGGTTGAGTAGCTTGTAAGTTAGATTCTGTGTGAATGAACTCTATCTGTATGTTATTGTTGGAAGCAGTTTTGTTCGTATCATTCTGTCATAATTTTTCTTCAATGCATATCTACCAGCCTTGTCGCTATTATTGCAGGTTTTAAGTAATTGTAGTAATGTTTTGTATTTAAGTAGGGTTTTGCGTGCACCGCGAAAAACCCAGCAGATATATTACTCAGGTGTTACAGGTTTTGGTTTAGTGGTGACTTCGTGGACTGTAAAAGTTTTCCATGTGAAATACACGTTTTGTTACAAGAAGCAAAAAGATACGAAACTTAAGATTCAGATAAAAATTAAGAAACACTTTTGAAACTCAAGCAGACTGAATTTCACAAGTAAACTTGAAGAAACTGTTTTTACACGCAACCGTTTTATCAAACTGGAGACAAACACATCATTTTAGATAATTCACTTTGAACACACTGTAACACTAAAAGTTAAGTTCATAAAATCAAATGAAACACTGAATTCCAGATTCATTTTGGAAATTTTAAGAACATTTAAGAGACCTGTAAGGCTGGATTTGATAGAATATTAAGAAACATTGAGACTGAAATGAGAGCGTTTGTTTCTTCAGTAAACCAGAGTGTAGTTCTTGATGAAATTGTAGTTATCTATTTTTGTATTAGATGAGGTTTCGGTAGATTTGGTATCTCTCCTTCATCGTGTAGAATTAAAGGGTGGTGAATCCTGCACCATTATTCCATCATTTGTTAGTATTGAAACGTTGAATCCTTGATTCATCTTCGAGAATTGTAAGAACATTTAAGAAAAGTTAAGACTGAATTTGATAAAATATCAAGAAACATCAAGGTTGAATTTAGCAAATCTGTTTCTTACATAAACCAGCTTGTACCTCGTTATCGAATTGTGGTTATTTAATTTCCTACTTGATCAGATTTTGGAAGGTTTCATGTCTCTCCTTCATCGTATAGAATTAAAGGATGGTGGGTCCTGCACCATTATTTGTCAATATTACTCTCGGGATTCCTTTTAATTTGGTAAGTACATAGCCGACCTATTATACCATTTAATATCAACTTACCTACACCATATGTAGTATGGCGACCTTGCAACAAGTCCAGACTTCATACAATAATGTTGTTTTGTCTTGTGACTTGTACCCAGGGCTATTGCAAAATGTGTTGACCTTTGTCGGTCCGTAGCAGACCCTTGTTTTCGCATACAGATTTTTACCTTCTACATCTAATAATCCACAAGTTAATGTTTTCAGTACTCCTAACTAAGGAGGATAATAGAGAGAAAGCTCAGTTTTCTGTTTAAAACAATGTTTGGCTCCTTTTTTCTGGGCCTTCAAAGTATCAATTGTCCGTCCGTAGCGCAGTTAGAATTTCGTAATAGGTCCATTCTTACTTAATCCATTATTTTCCACAAGCACTCTGCAGCTTATGTTAGTTTCAATAAATCATTTTTTCCAGTGACTTTGAAATACCAAAGAATTATATTCTATGTTTCATTGTCTTACATTTTCTCCCATAATGAGTTAATCCCTGTACATACTCTCCTAAAAATGTATAATGAGATCCAGAAGTACGCGAGATATATAGTTCACTATATGGTTGCACATTTTATTTGTTTTATGTATTCGCACTTGTTGGAAGAATATTTTTTTAAGTGGGAGATGTTTTACCTCAAGATGAATCAGCATGCTTCTCGAGTTTAATTGCCTCTTTGAATATTCCCACAGCTGCTTTTTGTGTCATTTATAAATCATAAAGACTGGCATTAAAGCTGAAGTGTTTTTTATGTCATGGTCTTCACTGATATGGCAACGTTATCGGTATTTTCTTTCATTTTTTAGGCCAGAGAGCGCTTCGTACCAGTTATTTCGACACCAATTTTACTACTTCTCCGTATATTTAAGTGTGTTTTAGAAACCTTTATATTCGCATTTCTTTTCTGTACCTGTGGTCGTATCAAATTTGTTTGGCTGTCTCGTTTCCTGCCTGCACCATGCAATTTGTAGTCGCTATTATATATTTGCTTAGTCTTTGTTTGACCTTGAAATACCCAACTCAGATTTCTGATAAGTACCTATTTTACTTCTCTACATCATACAGCCTCTTTTGGCTCAAATCTGTCTCTTTTTAAGTTGGAAGAGTTTCCTTACAGTTTGTATGATAGTCATAGCTGTACTGTTGTTCATAAACATTGGTGTTTGATACCTCCATACCAGTTCAATTTTGAAAATACACGTTATCAAACAGTGACATATCAAATATGAAGAGATATTCCGTGTCGAGGTCTCTAACTCTTTTATTTCTCCCCTCTTTCTTGGTGATTAGACAAAACAGTACCAACCCTGGCCTTGTCAGTGTTTCCATCAAATTACAAGCTGTAAATATGATAACTAACTCAGTCTAATCGATCTTTGGTTTCGCACAGTTTTTCAATCCAGTCAATCTTAGATCTTCTCAGTTTTCAAATCCAATTGAAGCTTTATTATAATTGTTAATCTAATCTTTGATCTTGGATTTCATGGTTTTTTGTTTCGATCAGTTTGAGATTTATTCAATGTTTCTATCCAAATAGGGCTTTTATCTGCTTGTTAATTCAGCCTAACGATCTTAGGTTTTACGCACATTGTTTCTATCAAATCGGTCTTATGTTGCAATTCACTTGGAAACGTTACTTTGATTGCTAATTGAGTCTAATCGATCTTAGGTTTTGTACAGTTCTTGCAGTATTATTACCAGAGTGGTGTGTTATATCGCCTTCGCGCTCTTGGTATCAGTACCACTATGGACACAACTGTAGGTAAGATATATTTTTGCCCACAGCACGATCATAGGCACTATAAATTGTATGCAATCTGATGACCCATGGCGCTGAAGCATTTCATACTTACGAGGTAGAGATACCTTGTAGGACGGCTCCCTGGAGCCCAGTCCTCCTTGCTAAAAGCTAAAATGAGGAGGATTTTTGGGATACCTCTACCCCATTTCTAGAGAGCATATGCTAGTTTCCCTATGCAATATTTACCTATCTAGATTAATATGATTTACAAATATGAATTCACTATCATAGAAAATAAACTATAAGTGCCTGGAATCAGCACTATATATGTCAATACACGGCACTATCGAGATCTGCAGATACCGAGATATCGGACTGAATTTGCAAAAAAAGGACTTCATTACTCAGCCCTGAAGGCGTGGAATGATATACCTGCTGAACTACGTGAGTTACCTACCCTAAATAGTTTCAAAAAACAACTGAAAACATATTTGAAAGGCTAGACTCAGAAGTTAAAACACGAATACCTGGAAGATCAGCGCTCGTTTATAGGGTAAAGGTTTTATTTCGCTATGATATGTAATAATGATTTAGTTAGCTGAAGGTATACTTCGTGTTAAAACAAATATTATTATTATATTATTATAAACAGAATTTTCAAATAGTTAGAAAAACACATCATTGACGTTTCGTTAACAGTTTCATCACACTTAATTACATAAATATATACATACATATATGTATGTATATATATATTTATATATATCCTTTAAGTGTTTTCCATCTATCTTTTCAGAGGGTTTCCGTTGGTGGATGTTTAGAGGACTTGGATTTCTTCTTCCCTTTCTTGTAGTTGGATATGTAAGTAGTAAAGCATGGCATGATCTTCCCACTTTTTTGCATATATACATATATAATCTTCCTTTTTTATGTATAGGTAGTCTTCCCACTGTTCCTTATATGCTCTCCATATTGTTGTCTATATTCTGTTCTTACTGTTTGTATATCCTTTTCACACTGTCTTTAATTTTTTATATATCTTCTTCCCATTGTTTCTTGTATACTCTTTCCACTATTTTCTTTATACTCATTCCACTGTATATTCCAAATATCTTGTAAACCATCCGATATAATATGCCATGAAGTCTCATATAATTTTGTGATTTGAACTCTTTTGTCTAAATAGATATTTACAGAAATAAAAACAGCCAGATATTTTGTGTGATGGATATTTTGCATTGAGCTATATGCATTTTCGATTGTTTTGTAGTCAATTTAGGAAATACCCTCTTCAGGGTTGTATGGAAAAAGCAAAGGGATTGATAATAAGTGAAGAAATACAGTTAGAACCTTAGCGATGAATCAAAGTGATTAGGTTGTTTATTTGGAATGAGATTCTCCAATAGAATATGCATTGGTTCTTGTATTTTGTGTTGATAATGAATCCTTGCTCAGTCTAACACTGTATGTCATCTCTGATTACCAGCATCTCCACAATCATCGAAACTTTCTGAATTCTTGAATATGTGACAGCCTCTTTCTGTAAAAGGATTCTTGCACTTAGCGACGGACAAGGATCAGCTTTACGATGCATTTTAGGTGAACCACTGCTCCACATATTTTTCGGATAGAGACGTAGCATTCGTTACCAGACTCTTTCTTATTCTTGACCATACTCTTTGCTATTGTTATCAACATTTACGCTTTTATTCGTTGCGTTCGCATACGATCTAACGTGATAGGCCACGGTAATTTTAGTTGCTTTCACAAATTAATATCAGGGGTTATTCTTTGTAAAATTTTCAACTACAGTTAAAAATTGAATTCTTGAGAAATTTTCTCTTTGCTTTGAAGTGGCTACTTTCGTGAAAATAGGGCTAATATTTCACATTAGTTTGATTGGAAAATCGGTCTGTTTTCGTGCATTGACTAGAATTCAATTTTTGAAGAAATTTCTGTTGAACGTACGCTACGTCACAATTTTCCCTTTTCCTTGTAACTAGCAAGCTCTTCCAAATCCATCGATTTGAATGTCTACGTCCATTTACTTTTTTCCAACTCAAAGGAAAGGCAGAAAGTCCACATTCAAATATTAAAACCCTGGTTATTCTAGTATTTCTGGAATATTTAATATTCAAATATTAAAACCCATCTATAAAAATATTCTAGTAGCAATGTGTGCATTTTGAGAACAAGCTGTCGTCTCGCTCCGACATTCTTCACAGAGACATTGGAATATAGCCGCGCACTCATTTTGTTTTGTTGTCTTAAAGTATGTTTCCTGTTACTTATTGTTTATGGAAATTAATCGTTTCCCATTTGCCCATTTAGTTGTTCCAGATATTCAATGCTTACACATTATACCAGATTAGCCAACGGCCAGACTGCTTGGAATGGCAGGTAACAATTTGTGCTTGTCTTTCGTGCTTGTTTAATGCGTCTATCAAATCCTGTTTATACTTCTTTTAAGCTCTTTAGTTTCTGCGCGTCGAAATAGATTCAAAGTTTATAGGCTTTGGTTTGTGATGTTTTCAAATGTTAGTATACTCTTGCACATTGCTTCATTTGATAACGACTTTAAACTGTCTTGAAAATGCAAGAGAAGAAACAATTCTTATATATTTTGCTCTTGTGCTCACTAGGTTGCTGCAGTATCGGCTCTGTTTCTTCTCCTGGGCAGTGGCAATTTGTATACATTGATACTGGTGTTAAAGCAAAAAGCTTCTACTTCAAAGAGGATCACTTTACCGTGTGGTTAAATAGGTTACGATTTGATTTTTCTTTACTTGCAAGGATTGTCACCTAAAACGATATAAACCTCCTGAACCGACTTTACATTACAATTGGAAGAAACTAGATACTTGCAGGTCTTTAATTTAGTCTCAAGTAATACTGTTTGATTAAAGAGTATTTTTCTTTCCTCTTTTTATGGAGGAGGACAAGAAAGTAAAACTTCGATTCTTTTCCATTTTCAAAGTTATTGTATCTTCATCGAATTCACGTTGATTGACATATGTCACAAAAATATTTTTGTTTTAATTTAAAAATGATTTGTTGTCTATTTAATAAATGTTAGTTAAATGCCTACGCATTTGAAGATGGTACTTTGTCAGAAGTTTTCTCATTTACTTTCATAACAGGCATAAATTGTGACTAAGCTTTTGCCCACTGTGCTATCTGACGCTTGGCCGTTTTTGGTTGTTATTTTTCATTTGAACTAGTTAAGTATTGATCCTGCTTCTATATAGCTACCTATAAGTGGCTTATCCCTTGTTCCTCAAGGACACCTTATAAGCTCCTTATTTAAACTATCCGATTTCTTCAGCGCCTGTTCTGCATTCAAATTTCTGTGCTATGTGATCGTCGTTTTTGATGTCTTCTTTTAGTGATTTGGTAGCAGTCGTGTCTCACTCGGCCCTCTGTCGCATTTCTGTCATACAGTACCTCTGTACACTCCTAGTGTAGTGTACACTACATGATTTTTCAGTGATGCCAATTACAGTACCAAAGTACCTTAATGGCATTTGTCTTGCCTTGGTAGTAGGTATTGTCTTTCAGAAATCTATATATATATATATATATATATATATATATATATATATATATATATATATATATATATATATATATATATATATATATATATATATATATATATATATATATATATATATATATATATATATATATATATATATATATATATATATATATATATAATGTATTACTATTTATATATTCTGGTGTTCCTTATTTTTTCCTGTTTCCAAAGTTGGACCCCATTTTGCAAAGTTCTATTATGCTGGAAAGAGATCATAGCTGACTTTTACGCGCAGTATTTTGATTATGTCGTATTACGTGAGCAGTTGAAGGGCCACTTAATGTGACCTGTTTTGCAATGTGTCTTGCTCTCTGACCTATTAGATGAGATTTCAGTATGTCAATGGTCGAAGCCTAAAGAGTGATATTAGTTCTGGCTCTACTATGGAAACGCAGTACCATGCGCACAACTAGAAATTGTTGATGTTAGGGGTCTAATCAATCAGAAGGGGCACACTAAGTACTTTATAAGGATAATGCTTCTTGAAATCATGATTCTTCAGATTTGGAAACAGAAGAAATCGTACGGCAAGTTTCATGAGTTCGTTACTTCCATGTGTAACGCAGATTATAGTCCGGTCTAATTAGTAGAAATGCAATAAACATTACCATGCCTCTCAAGACAAAAGGGCACTTTGCCTTTTTGAGGAAAAAGACAGGCTCCTATACCCCCGGGAGCCACTGCGTAGTCGCGCTCCTGATTGCAAATATTGATCTGCAGTGTTGATATTAGGGACATAGAATGGAAGTGAGAGAATAACTGAAATATACAATTTAATGTGTTTTACAGTAATAGAAATCAGTTAATTTTGTTATGTATCAGCATCTGAGCTGTATACTTGTTATGGACATAAGTAGGACATTTAAACGTTACACAATTCATATTGCAAAACGTAAATTGTAATTGTTTGAGTCGTGTTTGCAGCTCGGTGCTTGGTTTCCTAAGTCTTAAAATCATTTGTTATTACTTCTTAGTTATTAAAATCATTTGTTATTACTTCTTAGTTATTAAAATCATTTGTTATTACTTCTTAGTTATTAAAATCATTTGTCATCATTGGCTTGTCTTTCTTTCATAATATGTTCAGTCCTCCAAGCCTTCCTTTCATAGTGTGTTCATTCTTCCTGATGATATCTTTCTGTATGCCATCTTAGACTTGGTGATGCGATAAACGAGTACATTTGTTTAAAGTCTGCCTCTCTTTGATATGTTCCATCCCCCTTATGATATCTCTTATTACATGGCATCTTAATTGTGGCGATGTAATACACGAAGATTAGAGTCATTTGTCTGAGGCCTGCCTCTCTTTCGTATAATGCTCATTCCTCCTGATGATGTCTTTTCATGTGCCATCTTAGATGTGATGATGTGATAAACGACTTGTCGCAATTTTTACAACCGAATGGCTTTTGTCCAGTGTGTATCCGTTCATGGGCTTGAAGTGTCCCGTGTTGCGTAAAATCTTTGCTACAGTAAGAGCATTTGAATGGTCTTTCTCCTGGAATGAGATGTTGGCAGTGTTTTGATATTGTGGTTGGTTTGAAGAAGAACATTACAGAGAATTCATGTTGAGTTATTTTCACTATTGACTGTTGTGAACACCAACATGACTTAGCATGCTCTTTGTCATGGCATATTCTCTTTGAATAGTATGACTTATGCCTATTTTTGATTTGTCGAAGACCATTATAGAAAATTTATGTTGGTTTAGTTTCATTTATAAGTGTGTTTGTGTGCGTTTGCATGTGTGTATTTGTGCGTATGTGTTTGTATGTGTTTGTGTGTGTTCGTGTTTGTTTTTGTGTGTGTTCGTGTTTGTTTTTGTGTGTGTATGTGTCATTTATTGACTTACGTTTTAATATCAATAGTCTTCTTTCGCTTGCTTACCTGTATGCTTGAACGTATGCGTTTGCAGATTTCGATATTGCGTAAATGACTTCGGGCAATGTTTACACTTGTATGGTTTGTCATTAGAGTGGATAAGTTTGTGCCGCTGAAGATGACCATAGCGTATGAATGCTGACTGGCATTCTGTGCATTTGAAAGGCTTTTCACCTAGAAATTGAGAGAATTTTCATAGCAGTTGTATTGATACGTTGGTTGGACAGGCAATTGTATCGTACCAGTAGTATGTAGCTTAATTATGAGCGATATTGATAAAATTTTTATCTGCTATGCGATCCATAGCTAGACACATAAACAGTGCACTTCGACTTGGGTGTTTATATGAACGTTTCTACTCTAATTCAAGTCATCAATTGCGACAGGATATTATTAGGGTTGATGCCAGTGCAAGTATTCTCATTTAGTATGGACATTACGAGCATTTGACGACGTAGGCATTCCTTCAGGAGGTACGCTTTTTCTGTCCTCTTCTTTAGCGCCTACAAACTCATTCCTCTTGAGATTTGGTACAAGTTATTCTTTATGGGACGAATAAGATACACTGCTAGACGCTAAATACACCAGAAATATACTTTGCTACCTATCAGACTTTTGGTTTTCTGGGTGTGTTTCGATTTTGTTTATGGAACTGCTCGATCGGATGATTTCTTCTTTCCTTAGACGATGGGCGTGTAAGATTAAAACAGCAAACAAGATGTAATTTGACAAGCTAGTAACTTAGAGTTTTACTTATGACGTCATGTGATGGTTGCTGTATTTGCCTTCTCATTAGTAGCAGTCTTCTCACTGTTAGCAGTTCCTTGCTTAACTGATTTAACTATCTTTCATTGAGAGTACTCTTATTTGTTGTATCTTTCGTTGACATTGGCCTTCCTAAGGTGTAGTGGCTTGGAGTGGAATTTTGATGTTGATGGAATTGAATTGAATTTAAGCTGCTTCCCTTTTGTTTCTATAACATCAAAGGACGTTAAATACTATTCGGGAAGATCACGTGTGCAACCTTATGCGAATGGTAAAGGTTAGTCCCATATACGAATCCTTACGTTAGGGAGTGTCGGTTAGAGAGGACACTTATACTAAGATGTCGTTAGAAAGAGGTTATCGAGACCATTTCCTTTCCTACGTGCCTTTTCGTCTCTCCAATGTTGCCACCAGTTGCATATTTACTGTTGGGTGGACAGTCAGCGAGCATCCGTACTATGACCGGAGGGTTTCCCTCAAGCCATTGATGTCCCGCACAACTCTCAAGCTCTCTAGCCACTCGGGCACTTACCCATCAAAGTATATGAAGACCTCAAAATGTATGAAGAAATTTACGGGATTCAGACTGAGCTAAGTTGATGTGGATAAGGTCTGTTTTAATTTAACCAGAACCTTTGGGTCCATATTATAGCCTTGTAGCCATCACATGCAAACCAGTTATAAAGACATCATATATACAGTCTTGAAAATACCTTTATGCATGTATGTATGTGCTTGCAGCTCGTCCCTGCGTGTAAATGCCTTCGGACAGACGTCACACTTGTAGGGTTTCTCACCTAGAAGGAAAAGATAGTTGATGACACATGCTTATCTCACATAGACATCTAGCCTGATATGCACTTAGTGCTGCATCACCAAATGCGCAACACAGCTGTTGAACGGTGGCGCATGACTCTAATTCTCTATATTTCGTAGTTTCTAGAACAGCACAGCTCATTGCTTTGCTGTTTTGTATCGCATCATGTCATGCTCGCCCCGCAATACCTCTCTGACTTGTTTGTGGCAAACTCAACCAATCCCTCATACAATCTAAGGAGTACTGACACTAATCTTACGCTACCAAAGAAAAACACCTCAACTGGCCAGAAAGGCTTCCCCTATAGGGGTACTAAACTGTGGAATAGCTTCCCAGATCAATGAAAGCGAGCCATTAGCCTGATCTCCTTCAAGAGTCTGTTATAGATACTATTTACTGTTAAGACTTCTGCCAGCTCTTTTTTTAACTACTACTTTAATTTTTCTATTAGAACCTTAGATGTATACTAAACATCTTTTTGCTTGTTGTATATTATAGACCTCTATAGACTTTGTAGTAACTAATGTGTGTATGATTTTATTCTTATTTTGTACTGTATTTAGACGGAGGGTCCCTTGAGAAACAGCTACGGCTGAAGGGCTACCCTCCCTAAAGATATCTAATAATAATTATTTTCTTAAACCTTTTTGTTAAACTTTCATATCAAAGGTCGCTGGGATCGCTGGAGTCATTCACAGCGACTCAAATTATCACAACAGTTATATGTAAGCCAGGTTTAACAGGCATACCTGTGTGAATTCTCAAATGCATCTTTAACGCCCTTGAAGTTGTAAACGCAAATGAACATTTCTCACATTTGTACGGTCTCTGGCCTGTATGCATCCGTATGTGAGTTCTAAATCCGCTCATTCTTGTAAACATTTTCAAGCACAGACGACATTTAAACGATTTTCCGTCGCGAACGATCAGTTCCTCCGCCTTCACGGCGTGCAAGTTTAGCATTGGATGAAAGTTTTTCTGCCGTTCTCCGTGAGTCAACACGTGCTTTTGAAAGTTCCCGAACCAGGTGAAGCCTCGATCGCAGACATTACAAGTGTATGGTTTTGTTTTGGAATGAATCAACTGGTGTCGTTGCAAGTCACTTGATCTATTGAAGTGCATTTCACAGTATGAGCATTTGTAGACTTCTTCGTTGCTATATACTCTCTGGTGCTTGTCACTTAGTTCAGTCGACTGCATGGCTTCCTTTTCGAAAGCCGGCCTTTTCAGGCCGTTCCATAGCGCACCTCCATCAGTGCTGAGGTATTCATTAGACCTGTACGGTGACCAGATACCCCCTTGGCGGTACATTGGTACAAAATGCTGACAGGAAAAACCAGCTTGTAGGCAACGTGTGGTGCCAAATTGGAAGTTTGGGTTGATAGCCTCTTGCCTGTCCACCTTCTGCGAACTTGTTTGAACTGCAAAAACAGTTGAGAAGTTAGGCAAATCCTAAAATGTTTCAATACTGCTCTGAATGATTCAGTTAAAAGCTGCTTTGTAACCACGCGCTTTACAACAACCTCCAGTTTACCCACGAAAGTTGTATATTATCTTGGGGAATAATTTTTATCTCATTTGCTGTAATTGCATCGCTCAAACTCGTTTAACTTATCACTCCCAAATTGAAAGCAATCCACTCTCACATGATAATTGCTCTGTTCAATTTCACATAAGTGATAAGTCTACTTGTGTATCATAGCCGAATTTTGGAGGGCCCTCGCAACTGCCTTCAAATCAACATGTTGAAGATTAGTAATTTTGGTACATGTCTTTCTTACATTTATGTTTCTCTTTATATTTATTCCATATTCAAATTCATCATCACAAGTGCATTTTAAACCCCAAATGCTTCCTATCTGCGGTATCATTAGCTAGAGAAATCAGCAATTTACAGTTAATTACATAGCTAGAGATATTTTCTTGTCGAATTTTTGGCACAAAGCTCACCGCCATTTGCATTCTCGCGTATTTCAATTCCCCAATTTGCCATGGATTTACGCTGATAAGTTTTCTATTCTTACAGCAAATAGGATAGAGGTTCATTTTATTTTTTGGTGTCTTATTTGATGGGCGATTTGTTCAGAGATTGTTTCGCGATATCGGAAGAATGCTTTTCATGCGACCGACAAAGTACCCAGTATTGCTTCATCTTGGTGTACCGGAATTTGTGGTAACTACGACGGGATCAAAACAGAACATGGAAATATTAACTGCTAGGTGCATCAGTGCTACTAACCTTGGTGCAACTTTTCATACTCAGTTGTTTTGCTGTGCCCACCACTTTTGAACTGAATTCTCTCCGTTGTTGTGCCATCATTTTCATCGTTATGGCCATCATCCAACCCAAGAATTTTCCTGATAAGGAATGATCGTGGCATTTTTCGCCTCCCTTTTGAGGATTTCACGGTAATGACTACAAGAGTGTGATTGGCTATTTCCAGACCTGGCCCAAAAAACAAAAACTGGAATAGACACACAGATATATATATATATATATATATATATATATATATATATATATATATATATATATATATATATATATATATATATATATATATATATATATATATATATATATATATATATAGAGAGAGAGAGAGAGAGAGAGAGAATTCAAGAAATAAAATTATACAATTTCAAACGTTTCGGTACAAGCCTTCATCAGTAATAATGATTATTACTGATGAAGGCTTGTACCGAAACGTTTGAAATTGTGTAATTTTATTTCTTGAATTCTCTCTCTCTATATATATGTGTGTATATATATATATATATATATATATGTATATATATATATATATATATATATATATATATATATATATATATATATATATATATATATATATATATATATATATATATATATATATATATATATATATGTTTGTATATATGTATGTATACAAAGAATAAGATAATAAGTCATCAATTTTATTTTCGTAAATGTAGACGTTTCGGTTAATATCTTCATCTTCATCACATGTGTGTATTTACATTTACATAAATGTATATATTTATGAAATGAGATAATCAAACTTTTGGAATAGTTAGCACCGGCTTCTTTTATTCTATTAAACCACATACACTTCATCCTTGTGGGTTGTTAGCATAATTTGTAGACAGACCACTTAAATCAATAAATCAGGTGAGAAATTTGCGTACAGACGTCTCGCCGGCCGCATGGAATAACTCATATGATCTTTAGCTTGGAGAATTTCAGTAAAATTATGAATTTGTAGCATATTTTTATGCAAAAATTGAGTCCGTTTGTTTCTAGAATGAAAACTCATGTCTGCATCAGTGCTTTCACTGAGAAGATTTATTAATAAGCCGTATGTTTAGCTAGTAGAGTGCAATGTGAATCAGCCACATGCTTACTTTCGCTACATCATATGTTGTATCGTAGGCATTGTATCGCATTTATTATTAGTTATGATGTTAGAGGGCATTTCTCTTCACTGTTCTGGAGAAATTAAAATTCTTCTTTGTATTGGGCTAGGCGATGACTGATACTTTACTAAAGGTTGAATGTAACCGCGGAACATAGGCAAATGGCATCCATTGATGCAAAAGTTATTTCATCCTTATGCATTCACTATTGAAGCTAGTTTCCAGGAGATGATGATCCCCCTTTGTTTTGGTGTCTCATAAGACTGTTTGTACTTGAACAGTTTTTTCATTAGATTTCTTAACCATGAGGTATCAAGATTGTTTACTTACCACTGTCCACAAGTTTGCCAAATCTCTTGATTGCGTCTTTTCTCAAGCGAGGAACCTTTTGTTACTTGCCTCTTCCAGATAGTGTTTTTGGCAGCGATGACTAAGCTTCTGAATTGCTTGCTAACGTATGCATTAATTTCAGCAGAAACGTTAGAAAGATTACTTGCATGGCAATTAATCAAGTCGATGATGCAAAGAGAAATCGTCCTGATTTCCTGAGTTCTTGTTTGAAAGACACTACGGCAGTGGACTTATTCATTTTAAATACCAATTGTGAAGCAATATCAACACATTTTTTTCTGAGATACAGCTGCCGAAAGTTATTTCGGGATCGTTGCGAGCTTGATGGCCAATGGGCACTTGTATCGACGTTTGAATTATTGCTCTAAGGTGGTCATTAACAGTAATACAGTAATTTTAGTCCCATAGGAAATCACCCACGCCACTGCCGTATTCAAAGGAGTGGCCTGTAGAAACGAGGTCAGATAGCTTGGTTCGTTATGCTGTATCGATATTGGGAACCGGGCATGGGTGTTTTTCTATCTCTTCATAACCACCTGCAGGTGTTGCTGTCAAGTGTATCAGAATTGGCGATTAAGATTCGAATAATTGACAGTAAGTTGGCAATAAAATGTTGAACTTTGGCTATATCTCACCCTGGATTGTGAGTAAGCAAGTATGTAAGGAAGTAATGCAAGTTTGCTGTCCTTGGGCGCTCCATACTAACGGCTTGGCTGTTCTTTACTCGCCAACGGTCAACTGAAGTTATCTTACCGTTAGAGCTGTGTATAGCTTTGCTCTAACTTGCCCGTCTGCCACCTTGGCCATCGTGCGACTAGTTTATACTTCCGAAAGAGCTGATACGCTGCGCTGCTTTGACGGTGTACCGGAGTGGAATTCGAACCACCTACACCTTGGGTGAAATTCGAACCACTTACACCTTGGGTGTAAATCAGGCGTGCGCACCACAACACATTACGAGACTATGAGACACCTTGAGAGAAGAATAAATGGGGCAATCCATTCTCAGGTGGAATGACTCCCTCATTACATTCATAAGCTTCGATGTGGTGGAAAAATTAGTAATATGAGCTTTTCGAATTTTAGTAAAATTTTAGCATATAGTTCGAAAGAGAATGTTTTTGGTTGGAATCTGTCTGTACACGTACGTATTCTGCACGAACATGCAATTTCCAAGGATGCATCCTGCTGAGAAATAGATCCTTGTTGAGAAACAAGATTAGAGAGAAGCGAGTTTTTGGAGAGTAGTTTTGGAGTGGGCATTATTTTGAATTTGGATTTGTTGGAGATCAAGGATTAAACGATTTCACAGAAATTATAGGAAAATGTACCAGCTGCATGTCAGTTTTCGCACTTCAATGCACTGTCAAGTTTAGTCTTTCACTAGTTTTTCACTCAGTTTTGAAGAACTTCGCAGAATGTTTTGTTGAAGGATGATTTTTGAGAACTCTTTTTGCGCTTATCTTGATTTTGAGATTTCATTGCACTTCTTTAACAATGCATTACTGACGATCAAGATTGTATTAATATTAGCATGAAAAGTAGCAACAAAAAATTACGAAAAGTACTTTCCTGCATGCCAATTATATTCATGTTTAGGTGAGTAAGTAAGTAAGGTTTCACTAAGATTATTCCATTATTAAAATAGTATCTACAATAAAAATAGTCCGGTTCTAAACAACAGAACAAGGACAGAGCAAATAAATGTTTCAATATTAAAAAGCAGGGCTACAGAGGATAAGAAACATCCATCAGTTCTAGATTCGATTTTACATTTTGAATCCCAGAAAAGTTTCATGCTTTTCACAGTTCCTGAGACCGATATAGTCTGTATTTTTCTTTAATGCTTTTTACTTTTTTCTCATTAAAGTTCAATTTTTCCAGGTTGGTTTTCAAGTATTTTTATGTAAGTAAGTGAGTAAGTAAATAAGAGAAGTTTATTGTCCTTCGGGAGTCCTCGTCCTAACATTTGGCTGGCCATTCTTTACTCACTTTCTGTCAACCGCAGTTAGCTCACCGCTAGAGTTGCGTATAGCATTGGCCTAACCTGGCTGTCCCCCCCTCCCCCAAAACTATCGTGCGTTTGATCGACAGTTCTTGAAAGAGCTGATACACTGTTTTTACTTCATGGGTATAAGGCTGTCGTTCGGAAGCAGACGTACACATCATTACACCACTACTGCCAGATGCAATATACAATGTAGTTACCTCGGTCATCATTAATATTAAGACGCTTTAACAAGAATACCGCAAATTTTACTCCTTATGTTAAAAGCGAAGCCGAAGTTTGGTATCTTTCACTGCAGTCTCCACAATCTGTCTGATATTTTCTAACAGCGTACCACTACCCGTGCGCACCGAGAGGTTATACGAGCTCTGGAGCAAATGGAAAATGTGGGCTCCCTGATGAGATCATTATGGCAATTAAAAGCGCCAATGGTTTATTTGACAGCTTTTGGGGCCCTTCCCAAGCTTCGAAACCCGGGCTGACCTGTCCCTTCCGCCCCCCTCTCGGCGTACCCGCCACTACCTTCATTTCACTTTTCAGGCTTTTGTCAAATAGTCATACTTATTAAGGGAACATTGTGAAGAAATGACGAAGAGTTTTAGTCCAAATAAACTGTATTTGTAGCATATCAAATATTAAGCAACTTCTGTTTATGCGAAAAAGTGATTAACATTTTGTTACTTACATACTTCTGTTGATAACCTAGGTTCAAAAATAGCTTGTATAAAATTACGTGACATTTCATAAAAGACCCTACCTAAAAGGTGCTGAGTGTGCAAGCTGCACCCTACGAGAGAACTGTGCTGATTGGCTAAAGAGTTCTTAACTTATGAAGTACCTATCACTGAGCAGGATAGCAAATGTTCTAGAGGAAAACGATGTAGCTTATATTATATGTAATGATGCAAAACTATTTGATATTAGGATAGTTTTTTGGATGTTCTTTTGTCCTTGAACGAGTGGAAAATAACGTATTGTCCCATTAGTACAGTCTACTTGTCCTCAAATTTTGCATACCCTTATCATAGGGCTATAGTCAGGGTATCAACCTTATAAAAATATCAGGTTAAAGTATCAACCATTCCGGGTCAAAGTATCTATCATTTTAGGTCGAGGTATCCTACATTTTAGGTCAAGGTCAAAATTCAATGTAGCAGCATGATTTTGCTCTTTGCTATTAGATTGACTATCTGTCATGTTACGATAGTGAATACAGTTCAAAAAGCAAAAACTGTTCGATGGGATAGAAGAAATATTAGTTCTTGTCTTTCTGTTAAGTGATGGCAACGAGAAAGTAGTCCTGTCTTCTTTTTTGAAAACAATGGCCTCCATTCCAAATGAATATTTTCTTATAGATTGATGATATCATAATTTTATTCAAGGCATGATGGTTCCAATCGAGCAACGTTACTCCACATTTGGTTTATAGATGCTTAGCAATAGTGAATGAGGGCACGTGCCCAGGAAACAAATCAGCTATAGAGCCTTGGTCAGGGAACAGCAGCAAAAACCCTGTGAAGTGGAATACGTACACTTGTCCATGAGTGTTATTGATATATTTGACCAGCTTACTACAAGCTTTATTGCTATGTTGCCTGACCTTAAATATGACTTAAAAACAAGAAACCACATGATAAGACGGACAATGACTATTGCAGTTAGAACATATTACTATATATTCTGTTGACGAAATAAGAATTGGAACCCTCCAGAATTTCTTATGCTTTAAGTTTTAACTATTGTATTCTTTCTTTCTCCTCTTATACCATCCAAGCAGCCATCTGTAGACTGCCATATCAAGTGAGACTTTACAGTTTCATATCTAGATATAATATTCAATGAAATTTTCGTTATATACTAACCAATTGCAATAAACTTGTTTCTCGTCTATCAATGCATTCCCTATGTCAACCTTATTTCTTTTATTATTGTTATTATTATTTCATTATTTTTATTCGTTTACCAAGTTTTGCCAAATAAAAGTTAACTAACAGAGTGAGATTTGCGTTTTTCTATTAGATATTAATTATATCAGATATCAGAAGTTTGATGTTATTATATTTTTTCTTACCAATTATGCAATATTTAAGTAAAGTTAGGTGTATGATAGTGTATTTAGAATATTTTATTATCGTCGGGTTTCAAAAATCTTATTAATCATTTTTAAAAATGTGTTTATCTTTGGCATCTGGCACAGCTGCAAGCTAATTCAAGCGAATCAAATGATGGCCAGAACTCAACTATACAGTCGCTTGATCTTTTGATAAATCCTTGATGCTTACATTGTTGCTCTGAATCTTAGCAATGTCTTTGGCTTCCGTTGGCAAGCTCCGACTGGTACCTGTCTTCTCCGATTGAGGTATTGACTTAATGGGCGATATTGGTTTTATTCCGTGTATTCCATGCAGTGGTGGTATGTCCGGTAGAAAGGGGATGTCTGCGATTTCAGGTATTCCTGGAGGGCTTTGAATATGTGATATCGACCCTATTGGAGAAATTAGAGGATACGAATGCCCCGCATGAGCTCCCATCGCTCTGCCATTTTCATCATCTTCCTCTTCTTCCTCCTCCTCCTCCTCCTCTTCATCGTCATCATTATCACCGTCATCATTGTCATGTTCGTCATCGCCTTCCTCGTAGAAAGCTCGATTAGTGACATATGCATTGGATAAATAGTCTCTTCTATGAAATATTTCCGCTCTCTTTGACTTGCCTCTTTTGTCTGCATCCCCTATTTCTTTTATTTCAGGAATTGGTTTCGGCTCCGGAAACTTTGGGAACTCTTCTAGGTCCAATGGTTTTATTTCTTCAAACCTAGGATACTCGGTATATCTTTTGAGCGCGTTTTCAAATCTTGGATACTCAGTATATCTTTTCAACCCGTTGTCAAATCTTGGGAACTGTGCAACCGGATTGATGTAAGGATATCGTGGGTACCGCAGCAATGGGGCTGGATGTATCGGAAATCGGTGCAAGATTTGGGTGTTCTGTGGACTCAGTGAGAAACGAGGATATATTGACAAAGCAGAGGGGCTTATTGGAAATCGTGGGAATTCCCCCTCTGGAAAAGGCCTTACAGCGAATCTTGGGTACTCATGGAACCCCAGTGGCTTTTCAAAGTATTTGCGGATATCTGGTATTTCCTTGATTGGGGCTATTCCTCTGCTAGGGGCTTCCTTTTTGGTTCGTTTATCAGCTTTATGTCCGCTTTCGGATGTTTTATGCCTTACAGATCGTAGATATTCCTCTTGATCGTTATCAAATAGAGGACTCGCTATACCTGTTCTCTTTTCGTTTTGCTCACGGATAGAATCTAGCAAGTCCCTGATTTGGTCACTTGGACCGAAATTTTTCCAGTTATTACTGTATTTCATAATATTAGTTCTTTCTTTGTACGGTTTGTTTCTGTTGCTATTAAAAAATGATAATTTCTTATGAATTAGTCTGTTATTCTTATTAACAGAGATAATCCGACCGTGATATGTGCTTGGAATTCCCAGCCGTTTCGCAGCAATTGCAGCGCCTGGATTTTGTCTGTTTTTTTTCTTGTGTCTTGATCGGAGTCGAACAGAGAGAGAGCGTTTTTTCAAGTGATTTTCCAGTATATTTGCCGCTAAATTTGCGTCAGTTGCATTGTTTTTAACCTTCCTAATAACATGATAGTTAATAGATGGTGGTGGCACCGGTTCGGTTGATTTCTTCACTCCGGATGATGTAACCACCTTTTGCGGATGTAACAGTAGCAGACCGTTATTTACGACGTACACTTCCGATTTCTTCTCCCCCTTTGCTGGCTTTGCTTTATCTTTATCGGCAGATGCTTTGTTAACATTATCCACACTAGTTGCATTCGAGTGTGCCGTGGTCACTGCATTTGGCAGAGTAATATTGTTGCGTTTGATTTCTGCTTTCACGAACTGCACCTCACATGAAACATATGTTCTCCAGGACGCTGAAATGTAAAAATTTTGACAGAGTACTTCATAAATATGTCCTATGGCTTAAAACTCTAGTACTGAACTTCTTCAACATGTTGAGCAGTCAAGCAGTGTTGTCTTATACAGCAGTGAGTATATTCATAAATGTGTCCTAAATCCATTCGCGTATGACTTAGGGCACATTTACGAATATACTCACTGCTGTATAAGACAGCACAGCTTGACTGGTCAAAATGTTGAAAAAGTTCAGTACTAGAGTTTTAAGCCCTAAGAAAGTCATCATAGTGAGAAAGTTGATAATCTCCTATACTTTTCCAGTTCTCATGCAAGCCCATCATCTATGTCAGTGGTTTCCAACTGTTTTTACTCCTGCGCCCCTGTTTTGCTCTGACCTTGCACCCCTTATGGCATTTATTCTACTCAAGGCTGCTGTAGTGTAATGAATAAATTTAGTTAATGTTATTGAGACGGATGCTTCTCGCTCCCTTTGAGATGATGTTTCACACCTCTGGGGTGGGGGCACCCTTGGTTGGGAACCTCTGATCTGTGTGGTTTGCTTTGAACACATTTCCTCCGTTAGTTATTCTATCTATTCTAGTGTACTGCTTCTGTATTGCCTGCTTGTTTGTGTAGTGCTTCTGTACTGTAATTTTACACGAACTCAGACATGTTTGCTGATAAAGCTTCGAGATAGTTTTGGTACTTAAATCCAGACAAGAACTAGGGAAGTTTAAGGACTGGGCCAAAACCTCTTTTTTGTGAAATAAAGGACATGTACAATGGCGATTTATTGCTTCTGGGGTTGTTTTCAGTGACAGTCTAGAATGTAGCTATCGCATTTGCAATTTTAACTCTTGTTCGCAGTTTTAAACCGTATTCGCAATTTGAAAATACGACATCAGATTAGAAGCTTAACCAAAGTTTTCTTGGACTTTGTGAATGCCTACGAGTCATCATATCGATTTTTCTGTCAGAATCAGAATCGAAGGATATGAGGAATGCCATCTTCTTTTTCATTTACATGGCCTGAGTATCCTGGAAGAACTCTCTAGTATCAAGTGTCCATCATCTGAGTATAGGATATCTCAATTAGGGCTATACAAAATACGTCCATATGCAGGATGATAAGTAGTTTTGAAATTGGTCTTGTCAGTCCGTTACTCAGCTCCACTTGGGCCATTCAACTAGTGATGTAATTCTGTTTATTCTCAAGAACCTATACCTTATCATAAGTTTTCACTTGTTTGGGGTATTATATTCAAATTTGAATCAGAGTCTTATCGAAATGTAAAGATTCATTCATAGGAAGAAACATACCGAGAAATATGCACAAGCAAGTCATCCGTAGGCAGAAGTACAAGAACATAGTTGCTGTTACATTTCATTTCTCATTCATCGCGAAGTCTTCTTCCAATGATACATCTTGTTAGGTTGTAGTGATTGAAAGTTCCCTTGTGAATACAGCTTAGGCCAATACGCAGCAGACCATCACATTTGTTTAGCAGTCACTGAATGCCGTTTTAGCGGGTACGTCAAGCAGGTAAGGCTCAAAGGGTCAACCCTATCATGTTTGTGTTACTGTTAACTACTTCGTATTAAAGTTTCCAGGTCTCAAATTTTGGTAGATTTTGCCACACATCTCGTGTCCAAGAGATGATGCCATATTCATGGGTGATGCCACCTAAGACTGGGGAGGGGGGAGTTCAGGTAGTCATGTCCTAATTATGGCCACGTCCTTTGGACCCTGCTCTTTAGTACAAAGGCGTACAATAAAAGACGCGTGGTAAAGAGCCATGATACGAAGTAGCAAAGAACTACATTTTTTCCGAGAAATCCCGTAGGCCATCCACACTTAACATCTTGCTGAATTTGGGCAAATTAGAAAATCCATCATGGAGAGAACTGAGAGGGGTATGTCCAATAGTCCTTCCATAGCGCCGCTTCTGGCTGTAATGGGTTAATTTACCGAAAGTGATGGTCAGCATTTTAGCACTGTATATTTGAGTGGCGTTTCAGTGATATACTGTATCTGTACAGATGATGATGAGTACATGATTAAAGGCCCCAATCACAACCGCAGATAATTCAAGAGCTATCACATCCTGCAAGTCAAACTGTAATGTAATTGAGATTGGTCAAGATGTAATCAAGCTATAATTGAGATTTTTAGCGCCTGAAATAGGCTACTGAAAGGTGATATTGAGCGGCTGTTAGATATGGTAAACGGAAAGAGTAATGTGTGAAGGTTGTTTGGGTGATCCGTTTTAGTTTAACGTTGTCAGTTAAACCTCGTGAATTAGTATGTGGATAGAGATGCAAATAACTCATAGATTTCCGTACAGGGGCATCTTTTACTCGCGGGCCACTGATCTGGACTGTTAGCGCCCATTGGCTACTGCGCACTGACAAGAGATGTATAAAGACTATTGGCAGACATTCTGATTGCAAAAGGCAGCTAATTAAGTCATTATAAGATTGCAGATACTCTTTAGCAAAAAGCTAAAGTCAGTTTATAAATTTAAGATTCTCCTTCTCTTGTCTCATTATTTTTACTAAAATCAGTTTTGCTCCTGAGCTCTGAAGTTGACCAAAGATGGCAGTACAGGGTGTCAAGATAAAATACGAAGAACCTGCTAGCAATATTGACCATATAATACTTTTCTAGTGAAATTACTGTCTGTTTACTCTATGTTTTGTTAACATCTTAAAATCTCAGTGTCTTTTTTCGAATTTTACTTAATGCACAGTTGAGTGACGAGGGATGGTCTCGAGCCGATGACCTCTGGATCATTAGCACAGCATCGAAGTTAGATCATATTTCACAGGTTACGATAAGCATGCTGCAAAGAGCCAGCTGAACATGTGTAGTATTGAGCGTTGATTGGTTGCGCTTTTGATTGTTACTCTCTGCCCAGCCGGTGTCCCATTACGATTAGAACTGGTGGAATTTCTAAAGTCCGCTGAAGCATGACGTGTTTGGTCGCTGCGTCTTTGCCCTCATAAAGCTAGAGGACTGTATAGGCAACATTGTCGAAGCAAGGTATTGGAGCAAAAGGTCTCGTAGAGAGAATTTCAAATGAACGTATACAGGAAATGAGTGTGATCAAGTAAACTAAAAGGTTTGTGCCCTAGGTTATGCCTCCTTAAGATATCTTCGCAATATCAGAGTCATATCTCAGTTTCATTGTTATTATCTTTACTACTAGCTTTGCCATTTTTAGAGTGTTGTACCCCTACCACTCTTACAGTCAACCTGAATCACTGTATTAGCACTGCATGTTTTAGACCGCAAAGCATTACTTCTTTGTTCTATTGGTGCCAGCACTCTTATTGTTAGTAGCCTACGTGAACGGCAAACACTCTTCGAAATAGTGCCATGTGTCATATCTCGCTTCCCAATTAGCGATAATCCGTTAGAGGACTGCATGAATCGAACCATTCTATAGAGATTTATTGCATAGTTCTTTGTAAAAGTTCCTATATTTTTAATTAACAATTAATCATTGTTACATGAAAGCGCATATCCTAGGCATATAAAGAGAACAAATAGCTGCACGTGAATGACAGAATGGGTAAAAAATGCTGTCGTTTTCTTGTGATGTGTTTGCAAATTGGGCAGCAGTAATGGTTGAAATCAAGTTGTGCATATATCCTAGAGTTATATTCATACCTCCTAGAGTAGTGTTATAGGCATCATACATGCCAAGGCAGCTAGCTGGGTGTTTACTCCTCTGAGGAGCTGCATAAACTACATTACTATTCGAGATCACAATCGACGGATGTTTAATTACCAAGCCAAATTTATTTCAATACCTTGATGTCTCTGAAGTGAATCTCATAATAGTTCGAAGTGGCATTGGAGCCTCTCGTTTCAAAGAAATGGCTTCATAATTTATCAAATGAGTGTTTCAAACTCTAGCATATCCTGACAGACAAGGATCTTGATTTTCCTAGAAACACCACGATTGCAGAATGTAGATACTCATTCATATAGCGATGTGTTAGGTCTTTTGTTGCTACAATTTCCCCCCAAGGCTCTGTAAATAAACAGCAAATAAAATTATTGATTTTGAGTTCATTTGTTTTAGATGAAGCAAAAGAAGATGAACCTCAAATTTTCATTTATTTATCTGGTCTTTGCAGCTAGTGTCATGTTTGAACTAAGTAAGTTAAATTATCTTGTTAGTATGATAATAATGACATTGTTGATTTTGTAATCATGTTGATATTGATTTTTTCATGTTTTCTCTTACCGTTGTTTTGTAGTGCCCTTTTTATGTATGAATTTTATATGTTTTATATATTTTTATATATGTGATATATGTTTTTGTGTATAAAACATAGAGAGATTCAAAAATATACTTTCTTGTGCAGTAAACGTTTCGAAGACGATGCTGAGAAAATTCAGCTTGATCAGAACTACAAAGCATTTATAGATGATGATGATGAAGATTTTCATCGAAACGTGTACTTACAGAAAAGTATATTTGTGGTTGATTCTTTCTATACATACATATATATATATATATATATATATATATATATATATATATATATATATATATATATATATATATATATATATATATATATATATATATATATGAATGTATGAATGTATATAGATTTGTCGGCTTGTGACCGGGCATATAGGTATATTTATGGGATAATATACTATGTCAAATACAGCCGTTTAGCGAGCTATTGGATGCAACTTTGATTGAAAAGTTATGCTGAAATGTTTCCCCATGTAGTATGGTGATTTTCTTGGATGCAGATATTTTTGTGTTTTTCTAAATTTGCCTTTATCCATGTTTCTAGGTAGAGCCGCACGATTCAAATTGAGCAGTTTGCCACAGCTAAAAAAGTGGGAAATACCTTCAATGCCACAAAAGTATGCTTTAAGGACCGGTAGAAAATTTAAGAACATTGATGAAGTTTTTGACTCAGGGAGAAAGAGAAGCTCGCATTGGTCGATTAAGCCAGAGTTAAACTTCAGAGAACTCGATTTTGAAGACGATGCTGAGAAAATTCAGCTTGATCAGAACTACAAAGCATTTATAGATGATGATGATATTCCAACAACAAGGCAGACGAGGGA
The DNA here is from genome assembly GCA_964019165.1 of Mastigias papua. Taxonomy (NCBI): domain Eukaryota; kingdom Metazoa; phylum Cnidaria; class Scyphozoa; order Rhizostomeae; family Mastigiidae; genus Mastigias; species Mastigias papua. Next base: position 13,370,791 of record OZ025274.1, read on the forward strand.
TCCTGTAAATATTGGAGTATTGGACAGGTTAACCAGCAAAAATGTTGGCCTGACTGAGAAACGGTCAAAGCCTTCGAAGCTACCTGCCTCTAAATCTACTAACTCAGAACCTAGGAAGAGCAAGACGGCCCGGAAAGTAAAAAATAAACATAAGAACAGTAAAAGGGTAGAAGACAGGAAACTCCGTCAGAAAAAAATGAGGATACAGTATGTAAAATCCAAACAATCGGCGGTGAATACGACTAAAGACAATAACTTGTACGTAAAGGCTGCTGCGAAATTGCCTGTATCGAAAGTTGATTTTCTTGATTCAAGTGCAGGACAAGGCACGAATAGATTCTCGACAGCGGATATCAGATCTTTGCCCATGTCAAAGCACCTGCGTTCTTCGAAATTGATCAAAGTACCATCAAAGGTGACTAGAGATGCAGATGTGCATAAAAGATCAGCTGAAAACGATTTTGATGGAAACCTGATGACTCCGAAGTACAGCCAACGGGGGATAAATGAAGCAGTGAAGAGAGCTCGAATTGCTGCGAGTAACTTGCAAAGCCGAAGGCAAAACGCTGCAAAGCCGGCCAACCGGTTTGGTCAACTGAAAGTGTCAGCGTCGAAGGTTGGTAGAGCCCAGCATGGCACGGATCTGAGAAGCGGGCTGCAGCAGAAGAATTTGCAAGAATCGAGAAGTCAAGCACTGAAGCTGTTACGTAATTCAGATAACATCAAGAAAGGGCCAGTGAAGAGTGGAGTGCTTGGAGACCAGCCATCTAAGACTATAATCAATAAAATTAAGAACAATAGCCAAAACAGAGCCGCGAATCAAAATACTGCCAAGAATACGAAGGTGCCAAGTCTGCCTCAAACCCCCTCTCACGCGATCCAACCGACAAAAGGAGTTCAGATATCTCAACGTACCAAGATCGAATCACCGCGCGGTGAAATTGAAAAACCGAAGGACAAAATGAAAATAGTACCAGCTAACGTAGCAAGAGCTGTTGCTATGGCAATGGAGCAACTCAAGCGTGACAGAATGTGGGGGAAAGTGTTTGTCCATGTGCTTCCAAGCGGAAAATTAAAAGTGATGGTCCAAGAGACTAAAAAGATGCCAGATGATTGAATATTTTTGTAATCTCAAGTTTCTAAGCCCCTTGGGTTATGAAATATTTTGTACTTTTCATTTTTGTACCGATATTTTCCTTTTTTATAGGCTTTGATTAACTTTATGTCTTTTCTTTAAGTCTCCTTCAAGCATATTTTGCCAAATTCTTAAGGAGATGTTTGTCAATGTATCAAAACATTATAAAGACGCTTATCAATATTGGCACTCTTTTTGCCGAAAAAAGTCTTTTCTACTCAATTTGGCGACTGTTTCTGGTTTTCATCGCAATGAGACGAAACTGTACCAATCTGTTTGCTGTATATGAATCTTTACATCCCAGGCAATCCTTTTCTTTACCCCACTAGTCACCATAAAGATAAGTAGGGTGGTATCTAGTGATAAAAAGTTTGCCAGCAGGAGCAGTTTCCAACAGCAGAAGACCAAGGTGAATCTTACGGCATATTTCGGGAAGATCTTCAGCCAGACCGTCAACTTGGAGATATTTTGGCGCAAAGTTTTAGCGCTGAACTATGCTGCAAGCAGTTTTGATGCAACCCTGTGACTAAACAATCAATGAAATCACCGCAAGCAAATGGCATTTTGCAAACTAAATCAATAATTTATTCTCTTTCAGCTTGTGATTCAAACCCTTAATGCCCTACTCCAGACGTTTTTCGCGCAGAGGAAACTGCGCAGTTTATGCTTTAGGCGCAGAAAATATTGCGTACGAAAAATCTTCAACGCAAGCTGATAGTCAGGTTTACGATGCGCAGGAGAGAACTAGCCATTGTTTGGATTATTATTAAAGCACCATAGGTAGCAGCACTTGAGAGAAAATGATTGCAAGGCAAGGAACTTTCAAAGAGATAAGTGCCTTCTCTAATATGCGCTCCTTGTTTAGGGAATCGTATATGGATCGTGTATGGGACTAAACCTTTTTACCATAGGATGTTGAGAGGTTAAATCGAAGTCAAATGCTACCAGTTGCCTTTTTTATTACGTCATTCATCAGTTAGGGAAAACAGCGGGTTTTTCCTAGCTCAGAATGGTGCTGCCTTCAGCTGAAGCTGGCCTGAGTGTGGCAACATACGCTTAAATGTCTGGAGCGTGGAGCAATGGAAAACTTTATTGCTTGAACAAACTTTGGATGGCTGAACGCTTCCTTCCTCTGAGATTTAGTGTTCACGGTGGTTCTTCGTGGCCACTCAACGTCAATATCATAAAATCTGATACTTAATTTGATATCATTCTTATGTTTCTTTGATTGTGTTGGATAGATAAATGTGGCTGTCTTTCTGTTATTTAGATGTCGTTTGAAATACAAAACATAGCTTGGGAAAGCAGGTAAGGTAAATGCCAGAATTGAGAAATGAAATTGAACACAACTGATGGTTCTATTAGCTGGCAATTTTACTCAAATTGGAAATCACGTTGATATCGTTTGCAGCCGTTTTACTAGACGGGATATTTGTCAACAGTTTTGACGAAGACTGATGAAAAATTAATCTTAAAGATCTAATTGGCACATATATTTGTGGGATTATCTTTTTGTGTTTGGTTACAGATGTACTTTCCTACCAAAGTGGGACAATCTGCAAAGGACTTTAACACAGCTATGAAATGTTGTCACTAAACAGCTATTATTATTGTAAGCCTGGGCCAGTAGGCCCTTGCTTAGTGCAGGTTCAACACAATGATAAAATGTACTTTTTATATATTTTCCAAATAAAGAACAACTATGATATTACAAGTTTGCAAATGCGATTCGTGCAGTCTCTAATTTCGTAACCGTCTCTCTCTTATTCACACTATGAATCACTGAGTTCTAATCTCTAAAACTATCACCACGCGGTTGCGTAATTCTAATGCATGACTGTTATCATTAATTTACAAATGTCCAGTCCCTTACATTATCATGCAACTTTTAGGTGGACGAATGTTTACTGCAGTTATGCAGTGATGAGGCGAACTGAACAACAGCCTTCAAAAGATCCTTTTTTCTACAAATAAAAAACACATACTTGAAAGGAAAAAAACGATATATATTTTCTTGTGAACACTCGCAGTGAAACAAGATGCACAGTCACCGAGTCCCCACTACGAGTGCCACTTACAATTTCTCTTTATTTGCACTTTTAGTACCCACACTGGGGGCAATGGCAGCTGCATGCACACATTAGTATGCAGAAGGGTCATTCCATCTTACACCCAGAGAATTCTGCATGGACTCTAGATATCAAAGGGTTATAGAGCACTGCCATTACCCTCAACATGAGCCAGGTTTGCGGGGTGAGTGACCAAGCGGTTCAGCTAGCTTCCGTTAGCTAGCTGAAGTTAAGCTTGGCTATCTTAGGTCAGCAACTGGATGGGCAACTTTCCAGATAAACGACCACAGCAACTCACTCCGCCGTCCTTCGGATGGGACGTTAAACTAGGGGTCCCATGCCTGGATGTAGCCTTCACAGTAGGCCTAAATTAACTGAAACGCTAGATATAACAGCCTACTCAAAATATAGTAAACAACAACAGAGGTAGGAAAATTGCCCTTAATACAAATGATGACACGAACCCCTTTGTGAAGACACGATTGTACATGGTTTTGGAGTTCACTAGTTCCCTGCGGCCCCAATTTGTGGAAGAAAAGAGTCATATCCCTCGATATCGATGCAATAGGTGCAGCAAAATTTGTAAGTAGCTCATCTTTATGGACATCGTTGTTGTCCTGATGTAAAGTGCGAGATATCTATTTTATTCCATGTTTCTTTACAAGCCACTTCGTGTTTGCCACGGCTAGGGTAGTGGCTACATAGGTAATCATTTTTATGAGAAATTTTAGTTTTTGAATTTCAACAGCAAATCTACTTATTGAAACATTATTTCCTTAGAATCACTTGTTGTTGACCCCAACCGGAAATTTTTCGTAAGCTCCGAGAGAGCACAAATACTCACAGATAATGAGCTAGGAGTTATCTTTGTACTAGCCGAGATTGCCTAATCAGGGTAATGAAAAATGAAAGCTTTACTAATGCTTTCATACTGCCACCAGGAACTATAAAAATAAACCCAATTTGCTATGCTGGTGAAGGTGGTTTGTGTGGAAATCGTTACAATCATGGACATTGTTTCACATCATCTGGTACGATTCATCAACTTGAATTAAGAAGTGCTTTCAAAAGGCGGTGAGAGGTCTTCACAGAAGGTTAGGGTTCAAAGCGATGATCTGACAGTACAGCAAGCAGACATCTTAAGAAATATAATGCTAGCTGCTGTGGTATTTGGAACTCTCTGCATAGTCTCTGCGCTTTGGATACAAGGAACAGGGAATTTGCTGCATTATGCCATGCAGCCACTCAAAGCACAGAACAAGACGGGAAATTTGAACCGTTTATCTACGGTAAGGTTTTGCTTGCTATTTCTAGTAAAAATAGTTAAAACGGCATGCTTTCTATGAACGATTCAAGATAAGTCATTTTCCAGGACATTTGAAGCATGTACAGGTAGTCACATTTAGTAGCTCGTTTGGAAAAACATGCTCTTTGAGAAAGAGATCGGGTTAGCTGGCATCCTATATGAGGCAAGCTTGTCGACCTTCTTGATTTCATCCTCGTTTTTTATTGTATGTCGTTTCTTGGAAGAAAACATTAATTTTTCTACTAATACTTCTTGCCTTGAGTATGTAGGCACTTAGGAAAAGCGTTGATTAAGAATTCACGAATTATTGATATTAATTACTACACTCAAAGGTATTCTTCTCGAGTATTCTAAATTTCTATATTGATACAGAGTTTAAGAAAAAGTTCATACACAGTTTGTAAATTCTCATCAAATGGCAAAATAATGGCATCTCTTCTTTAGATTGAGGCTTCAAAAGTGCCTCGAGCAAGAAGGTCAGTTGGATTCAATCCATGCAGTCCTGGACAGCATTTTACGATGGTTGTCATCATCTTAAATATCAACAAAGATCATCTGTCGGCAGCAGAGCGTAATCATATCCTTTCAAATATGTCCGATTACACATCTTTGCCTAAAAGCAGACTTCGTGTTGATCAACATAGGGGCTATACATACGTATTATCTGATGACTTGGATAATGGAAAATTTATCGCATTTGGTATAGGAAATGGGTTAAGAAACTTGACCTATACAACCCACATTAAGTACATTTTGAGCTGCAGAGAGTTAACAAGCCAGGATCCTCGCATTGCCAATTTAAGTATCCATGCGCTGGATGGTGTACTCTCAGATGGGCATGGACACCATGTTGGACAATGGTTTGCCGTTGCAGGATACCTAAAAGATTATCCTACGTGAGTTTTCTATGCATTTTTATATTTAACAAATAGATTTTGGAGCTTTGTCTCCGGATCTTTTGGAAAATCTAAAACCAATGGTATTAGTTTTAAGGGTATGCAAAGCGATGGTTAGTTCCATATGCAATTTCGCAAGTTAATAAGTGCCCCTCTAGACTGATAACTTGTCTTGCGCCGCTGGCATAGCGAACCAGGGTGACCAGTTCCTTACCAAACCGTCTTTATACCCCTGTGTCGTTACCAGTTACTCATTTGCTGCTGGAAGACAGTGAGTGAGCATTTGAAGTATGGCCTTAGATGAGTTCCGAGCCATCGATTTTCCGAATAATTTACAAGCGCTGTAACATCTTTTTCTCCTAAAAGTGTTTTGGTCAAATATAAGGTGATTAGGATCAAGGTAGCATAGATAATTGTGTTACCAAGATGATGCAAATTTTGTGTAAATGTACGTGTATTTTTTGCGATTATTTGTAAGAGACATTTGGTTGGAACTTCGAGATTTATCATACAGAAAAGCACTATACGTATTGGAGCTTTCTATTCCTTGCTACTTCTCTACCAAGAATTGATCAATCAATAAGTTGGAGCTGTGACTGAGCTATCTTTGAGTTATGTGCATTTAAGTCTCTGCATCTACAGTGGAGTCAAACCTTGTTAGTGTTATATGCATACTTCCCCACCAGAGGCGGAAAGGCGATTGGACCTGGGAGCATTGTTCCAGAAACCTTTTGTTTAGCAATATTGTCCAGAAGGTTTGGAACAGAAGTCTTGAACTGTTGAGACAAGTATGAAGCTTTCATGACGTAATTCAAGTTAAAGTAGGAGAAAAATCTTTGATTCTCTTGACTTCAAATTATAGACTCTAGTGACAACAGTTTAATCTATAGATAATAGAACAATAGACAAATGGTAGATAAACACATTATGTACGTAGACACGTAGGTTCCCAGAAAGGAAAAAGTTTTTTCCACCCGGGTGCACCCCTGCTCCGTGTGCAGAACAGCATAGCCACCAAATGTTTGAGAGCTCTGACCAGGCCTATTTTCTCCCAACCTAATTGGCCAATCATCTTGCAGGGTTCTGACCACACATGCTAATACTAGACCCATTTTGCATGATGATTGGTCAATTAGGTTGGGAGAAAATAGACCTGACAGGGTTCTCAGGCATTTGACGGCTATGTCGTGTAGCACTAGCACAGTTAGACTCCACCAATCTGCAATATTCAACTTATCTATCTTTAGATATCCCAAGCTTTACCATAGTTGTCATATCGAATGTTTGCTAATTGTTTCTGAAACTGTTGGTTAGTGTTTCTTATCCCTTCAGTCAATGATAACAGCCACTTTTGCTAGGAGGAATAATTACATACCCACTTCAATATTTCGTTGTGTTAGCTACGTTTGTGTAATTATATTCTGCAACCAAGCCAATTCTTATACAATCCATCAATGCATGGTAGGAAGCCAAACTTTGGTAGACCACAATCAAATCATCAATGTAGAAGCTGAATACAAGCACATGTTCTTTTTTACTTCGGTAGCAATTACCATCATTTGTGGTTTGTTAAATAGCATAGTTTTTGGTAATTTATAAATAATTGGAAAAGAACTTTGCGACAAAAGATTTTCTATACTCCATTGATAGACTTAAGTGTTATTGCGTTCAAATTATTTCGATAAGAACTGTGTGTTCGGTTGCACAGACTTGAGTCTCGTGGAGCCACCTTTGCCTGACTTGTTTTCCGCTGTTGTTCGATTTTAAGCTACCTTTGTTTATTAGCCGTCCTTGGGCATAGGCCATCCTTAATTGAAACGGCCTTCGATTATTTGCAACAACAAATAGGTCTTGGAAGAAATCTAAGCCGCCCTTGATTACAAAGCTACGCTCAGCAATCCGAATGTTGAGGAATTTGGCTGAACTTAATAGAATTGTCAACATCATCAATAAATATTGCTTCCTTACACCCCATATTTTCACTCTTAGATTTTTTTCTATACATATAGGAAATTACATTAACAAGTTACTTTACAATACTACAAGGACGATAGCAGGGGGTGCAAAATATCATGACTACCCCCCTGGCCTTTATGGTACCCCTCTGGTCGAAAACTAAATTAAAATCATAGTTTGTGCACAATTTGTGGCACATTGACCACTTGGATGTCCGACCAGAAGAGTACCTCAACAAGAATTTAAATAAAACAATTAAGCAAAAAGAGAATATCGGGAGAGGAGATGAAAAGATTATGATACTAGGCCATTCAGAACCGCGTTTGGAAGTGTGGATATATTCCAGTGTTGCTGTGAGAATTTTCGCATTTGAATCAAAAGATAACTGTTTATGGCCATAGAGGATGACTTTTAGCAGCTCTTCGTTTGAGAGGCGTATTATGCCATGAGGCGACAATATAGCATTTACACTGCTGAGAACTCTTAGCTTTAAGGTAGTAGGAACACTTGACTTGTTCTCCATTAGTCTTCTCCAATTGGGTTGAAACCTGGATAAAACAATTTAAGCCACCGTCATTTATAAACCACCCCCAAATGTTAGGGAGCTCTGATCAGGTCTATTTCCTCCAAACCTACTTAATCATTTATTGTGCAAATTGGGCTACGTTTATGTGTGGAACGCATATACAATTAAAACTCTGCATGTTTAATGCTCAATTAGGTTGGGAGAATATTGCAACGAACAGTTTGAAATTATGCAATCAACGGCAGGTTTCCTTTTGTTGTAACATTCAGTTACCATAAATGATTGAATGGAAAACTGTCTTGTTAACTAAATAGAAAAGAAAACTAAAGCAGGACAGTAGTTTTATTTTTGCAGAAAAGTTAGACTAAACCTGGAAGTCTCATGTGAGCTTGATGGCATTGGGTCATGTTTATAGGTGCTGAAATCATTGCTTTAGTGAAAACTGTCTTTTGTGGAGGGACGCATCTAGTTTTTGGAAGAAATAAATAATTTTTTTAAGTTTACATTATCAGTTTTATTAATCCCTCTTACAATACTGCTCTGTAAGAAACTGATTAAAAATAGGTAAGTAAGTAGGTACTGAAGTACCGGAAGTTTATTGCCCTACGGCACTCCATCCTAATGGCTGGCCATTGGTTGCCCGCCGACTGCTAACTGAAATTTAACTTACCTCTAGAGCTGCGTAGAGCATTGGTCAAACTCGCTCCTTGATCCTACAAGGCATTAGTCCTTCTTACAATGCTGTTTAGCAAGAAATAGATGAAATATCATGGCTTGGAATTGTTAGGAGCCATGCTTCGGTTTGTAGCCCCGGCTACTTCAGTTTATGTAGGATACTTGCTGTTACCACTCACTTCAAAATAAAGTAAGCTGAGAGTATTGTTTAGTCCATTTGATTGAAAGGAGGTGCATGGTTCATTCAAATTAATGCCTAAGTTACAAAACTGGAACTAGCTCTGGTTTAAACTAACATACCTTCCTGAAATCGTTTATTTCATTTCATTTCATTTTAATTCCTTTAAGGAGGGTTGCCCTTCAGCCAGAGCTGATTTACAAGGGACTCTCCACTTAAAAACTATAATACAATGAATATCTTAAATCTAAAATTTAAAACATAGTTAAAGAAAAAGCTAAAAACCTAATTACATAGATAAAACCTAATGTAGGAAAGGAAAAAAGAAAAACATGAAAAATTTAAATAAGCTTTTTGAAAACAGCCAGAGGTGTCTGCTTAGTTTTGGCAGGAAGGTCATTCCACATTTTAGCTCATCTATAAGAAAAACATCTCTGTCCATTACATGACATTTTCTTGGGCAATTTCAAATCTGTCGCTGTATTTCGTAGGACATATGAAGAGCTCGTTGAGTGTTTTGTAAAGAGATCACAGAGGTATGGTGGAGCCATTTCATGCATTGACTTATAGACCATTGTTTTCGACTCTTCAGCTATAAGCTGATCAATGGTCTTCCAGCCCAACCTGTCTATAAGTAGTCTGCCAGGGGTGTCAACTCTGCTGTTTGTTAGGATCCTTGCAGCTCGGTTTTGAAGTTTTTGCAACTGATTAAGCTCATTCGAACTAGCGCAGCCCCAGACAGAGCAACAATACCGAAAATGTGGCTTAACAATACCTTTGTATAGGGTCTTAAGTGTTTCCTGTGGTAGAAACGTTTTTGATTGCCTTAGAAAGCCAATAGCCTAGGACACTTTGGTAGAAACTGTTTTTATGTGTTCCTTCTAGTTTAGAGAATTGTCGATCGCCACACCAACGTGTTTTGTCACTTCAAGCTCCTTGTTGCGAATTTTCAACTTCAAATCTTCATCATGACTTTTGAGGATTTTAGGGACCGGTCATTAATTCTTCCAGGGGAGGGGGTGGAAGACATTTGGGAGGGGGAACCAAAATTCTACACACTCAGAGGGAGGGGGATGAAAAATAAAAGCATTTCAAGAGAAAGACTATGGAGTTTCTTCTGAAGTCCTGGGATGGGGATCAAAATATTTACATAAATCTGAGAGGGGGAAGAAATTTCCATCAAATACATGAGAATGTCTTACACCCCCTCCCCACAAGTAATTAATGACCCGTCCCTTATGCTTTAGTTTGGTAGAAATCAGCATAGAATTTGTTTTTGCAACATTTAATGAGAGTTTATTGCCTTTAAGCCACGTTTCCAGTTGTATGAGATCGTTATTGATAGCTTCGTTTAAGGTTTCTATATCCGAAGCTTGATAGCATAGACTCGTGTCATCGGCATACATGGAGACAACAGAATTTTGAACAGCATGCGGTAAATCATTTATATAAATAGGAAAAAGAAGGGGCCCAGACATGACCCTTGTTGCACACCAACATCTATCTTCTCAAACTTGGAACTGATCCCATTTACCTGACAAGACTGTTTTCGGTTGAACAGGTATGATCTAAACCATGTGATTTCTCGCTGTTGAATTCCATGTTGCTCTAATTTTTTGCAAAGAATCTCATGATCTACAGTATCAAATGCTTTTTTAAGATCGATAAAGGTTAACCCCACAAGCTTGTTAAGATCTAGCCCACTGTACCAATCATCAGTATTTTTCAGTAAGTGGGTTACAGTGGAATGAAGGCTCCTATAGGCAGCAGATTGGCCAGATGAAAACAGATTGTTATCAACCCTATGTTAGTACACCTGATTTGCTACAAGCTTTTCGAAGAGCCTAGCAATGACTGGTAAGACTGATACGGGACGATAGTTTGATTTATCAACCTTGTCTGCTTCTTTTAAAATGGGAGTAATCCTAGCAATTTTCCATAAATCGGGAAAGGCACTTGTTTCGATAGACGTATTAAACAAGAGAGCCAGGGAATTTTCAATTGAGGGTAGAACAAGCTTCAAAAAGAAACTTGAGATATTATCAACTCCGAAGCTTTTTGCTCTTTTAACCTTGGCAAATGCATCTCTGAGTTCCTGCACTTGGATAGTTCTGAAATGAAACTTTACATTAGTTTTGTTTACCTTGAAATTTCCTGATAGAAGGGCATTTGGTGTCGGACTGATTTTATCAGAAAAGCTCTTTGCCTACGGAACTGAAGTAACTGTTCATTATATCAGAAATATCCTCTTTGGGAACAGTGTCAGAACCAGATCCCGTAAGACTATCAATGCTACTTGACTTAGACCTCTTATTGAGAAGTTCATTGATGGTCTTCCAAGATTCTTTAACATTTCCTTTGCATGCTGAGATCTTATTATTATAGTATTCCTTTTTACGCCGGATATTCAAAGCACTAACTTTGTTGCGAACTTGCCTGTATAAGTCCATTATAAGTGAAGACTTACTTTTTACTGCAGATTTTTTAAGCTTATCTCTTATCCGCATTAACCCCTTATGTTCCTTATCGATCCAAGGACAGTACTTTTCTGACACACATATTTCACAGATCGGGGCATGCTTGTCAATGGTGAAAGAGAATATGCCAGTCCAATGATCGACAAGCGCATCTATATCATCTGTTTTAGTTAGCATTTGCTCCCAAGCTATGCCACCCACATCAGATAAGAATTCTAACTCCTTAAATTTTTTCATTTGTGAGTCTTTATCATCTTATGGCTTTTGTTTACTGCTCCGTTAAATTTACGAACGCAGTATACCATAAAATGATCACTTATAGTAACTTTATGCACTCCGGATTTTAAGACGTTTTTGGTACAGTTTGTAGCTATATGATCAATTATGGAGGAAGTGCTTATACTGAACTTGGTTGGTTCCTCCTCAAACTGTTTCAGGCTAAACAGTTCATATAACCAGTCGTAGCTTTGAATTTTTCTTTTAAAGTTGCTAAGTGTCTAAAGAAATATTCAAAGCTATGATTTTGAATGCAGTTGTAGATTATGCAGATTGTATTCATTGCAGTTGTAGATTATGCAGATTGTATATAGGTAATTTAGGGTTTTTATAGTCATATTCTTTATATTATCATTTAAGAGGTGTGATGTGAGAGGTAGAAAACAGACACGTTTGAATTATAATTTTTCTAACCAGTACTTTAAGCGTATAAAATGTCACCCCACATTAAATATCGCGAATGGCCGTTTTGAGAAAAGTCACGCGCATTAAAAGTAGCGAATGGCGAAGAAAGTAAATGTAGCGAGCGCAAAATGTAGCAATTTTCACGAAAAATGCTCTCAACATTTAATGCTCGTGACATTTTATGCGTTTAAGGTACACTCGAATACTAATTGGTCATGTGATAATCATGTGACAAATCACGTGTTCCTGTTACACAAATTCACTTTAGCCGCTGGCCAGGTTTGATGCGAACGTGTCATGAATCATTTACCGAAGCAGCCAATATAACGTTTGCAAGACCAGCCATTTGTTAGCCCACTACAGCTTCTCATAAATCATAACAGTAATTCCTACTGTGAGTTTTATTGCCTCTTGAATCGGCTATTCATATCTGTCATGTACGACTAGGACATAGACTGACATTTGAATCCACCTCATCATGACCGCACAATTCGGCACCGGAATCCCGATTTATGAGCCATTTTAATTATTAACCCCGTTATTTAAACTACCGAGCATTTATTCGTGCGCAATAAAATAGCTATTAAATGAGAACAGACAAAGAATGTGCTGGTGATAAGCTGTGGCATATGGAATTACTATTTAAGTGGATGAATCTGGACTAATTTTCTGATTTCTTCAGCATGTCAATTGCAGGTTTCCTTGTTTTGCTCATATGGTGAGTTATAAAAATTATCTATATGATAGCCTGGTCGAACAGTTTCGTACTTTGCACGATCCTGTAGAGGTTTAGGTGAGCTTAACTTCGTCACACGACGTGCTAAATGTCGAAATTCAATGTACAGCTCCATTTCTCTGTTGCGTTGTGTTTTTCAATGGTATCTATTGCACTGTTGTGTTGTGCAATGTTTCTTGAATGTCATGCGATTACGTACAACATTATGCAACTTACGTTGTTTTGGTTACTTCTGTCAGCCCAAACTGAGCCGAATGTGATGCAACTGTTTTCAATATGTATAGTTTTACTTATATTTTTGTCAGTTGGTCTGAACCCAGGTTATCTCATCACATGCAATCCTGTTAACTGCTTCAGAAGATGGGTTCTTTTGCATCTCTATGATAAATATATGATAAAAGAATCAGAACGACAAAAAAGAAAGTGATATTGCTTGTGCAAAATTTCAGTAAGACAGTATTGCTGCACATCCATTTGTGATTTTTCGATATAAACATTACACTGCCTGGTTACTTGCGACATAAACGTTTCAGACCTATCCCTGGACCCACCATCAGTATGGGCAATCTTAAGGGGAGAACCTAACTTAAAAGGGGAAACGAATCAGCAACGAATAAAATACCTCTCTGCGCAAAGTTAAAAACTGCAACAAACTTAAAGTACTACTTCAGAAGAATTCTGTGATCATTAGGAAGCTCCTACTAACTTTTCACTGGTTACCTTCTGGATTCTGCCCTTAGCTTACCTGGTTGCATATCAACAATATCAGTAAGTGAGATGAATATGTTAATATATTTAAAAAAATAATGCATTTAAATCATGCATTTTGCCTGATTTTCATTGCTCTTGAAGGTTAAGTCCTGCAGTTGCCGAGAATGGACCTTTGGTCACCAGATCTTTGTCTTTGAATATCACGAATGCAACGTTTCGTTTGAAGTTTACAATCCCCGAGGACACCTTCATTCCAAAGGATGGTGTCTCCAGTAACTTAGCGCTCTATCTGCTCAATGAAGATGGAAGTGAAATGGCTAAAAACTCTTGGATAGCCTTAAGAGGTCGGACAATATCATTATACTCCTCAAGCACCGTTTATCAAGGTCAGCCAGAAGGAGGCTATAAATTGAGGTTGAGTGCCATTGACCAAGATGCAAGACAAAATGACACTTCACTAAAAGTTCAGTTCATTGGACCAATTGTGCCACCAAATTACATTACAACGCTGGTAAAAGCCAAATTTCTTATTTTTTCATTTGCTTACATATATAAGTATTATGCAACTATTTGAAGCATTTCCAAATAGTACAAGTAGCTCTTTTGCAATCCACTTTCCGGTGTTAACGCTGTATCGACTGCCGTCCATTTCGATTCCATCTCCCTCCTTAGGACTTTTGTTTTGATCTGCCGGCCTTATGCGTTATACAGAAATCATGGAATTATCATCCAATTAATGAAATGGCTTGGGATTTGATAGAAGGCATATTTGGACAATATACACACTTTTGCACGGCTAGTCAGATTGCGGTCTTTAAGATATGGGTAAATTGCAGTAAATAAGCGATACAAAGTTATATGTTTGTAAAGTTTGCGCAAATCAATGGAAAATAATTCTAATTTTTGTCTACACTGTTTAGTATGACTTAAATGTAGCGCGTACTTCAGTAGCTTCTAAAATACACTGTATATTAGTTTAATGCTAGATGCAGTTGAAAACATGTAGTTTTTACAGAAGAATTTGCTACAAGCAGCTGAATTTGAAAAGATGTTACATAGTCTAGACGCCACATTGTTTTAGAGTCAAACTTCACATCCTTATGCGCACGCCCGCAGATAGGGTGGCAGGTGGGAGAGGTTGCCCGGACCCCAAACCTGAGAGGGGTTCCAGAAGCTATGAAATGATTCTTTGGCTCTCCCTTTTTCCATTTGCCCAGCGCCCTATCCAAGTTCTCGACTGGCCTGCTTATGACTGCCATTCTTTCGCTTCCTTTCAAAGTGCTCGGCCATTGCCATGACTTTTGCATTTGTTATAGCGTTTGTGTCTCCCTTTTAGAAACTTTCTTCGACAACAAATATACTTGTCACCGCGTACAAAGATGTAGAGATCCTCTTCAGCCTTCAGACCTTGCTCGCCCAGTATCTTGATATCCCAACTGATGACTTTTTCAATGATGTAGTTACCATACAGAGATTCGGGACGACATCATTAACTTTCGACTACAAATTTAGCACAAGACACCTGGTTGGACCAAGCTGCAACGTTTCAGCCATCATCAAATTGCGAGATAAACTTGTTGGCTTCACAGCAGAACAAAATCTAAAGCAATCCTTGCTTCCACAGTTCACTGTTCTTTCTAGCTTACGAGAAGCTTTTCAGCAGAGTTGCAAGTACCTCGCAAGCGGTTCGCCTTCCATAGCATCTGGGTTTGGAAACAGAAATATCCAAACGGGTCGCTTCTTCTCGTTCTCAATATCAAAGACAATATTCCGTCCGCCAACAGACAGTGACATGCGTCTGAAAGTGGAACTTAGACACGAGAATGGCACAAAAGTATCGTCGAATTATTGGGTGAATTTAGACAGAGAATACCTTGACGAAGGGGTATCTGTTAGGGGTATTGCTAGTTTACAGGTGGCAAGCCAGCAACTGTCATATACATTTCGCCTGGTGGCCATTACTCCATTGCTTGCCGAAGCATCTTTAAGTATGAGATTTGATCTTATTAAAATCTCTCAGTCAGTGTCTGTTATAATATCCTTCACTCATTCATCGGTCATCACCTTACCTTACCCAGATTTTGCTCAGAAGTTTGTCCTGTTCATTAGTTCCTTCTTTAGTGTGAGTCAAAGTGAAGTAATTTTGCTCAGAGTCTCATCGACAACTCATTCTACTGTGCAATGGTCCCTGTCAACATTGTCTAAAACTCCCTGCAATTTTACTGAGCTAAGTCGCGTCAGAGGACAGCTTTTCGACAGTAATAGAAATTTGCAATCTTCTTTGCAAATCGGTATGTCTAATGCTGTTAACTGGTCACCATCTTCAGTGGACATTCGGCTTCTTGGTAGCTGCGACCCTCCACTTGTCAATGCTACAATACCCATATTACACGTCCCTCGGTATGGTGCACTGAACTACTATGTACCCGAGAATGCATTCTCAGGTGGAGAGGGAAATCTCCGTTTGATGTTGCTGGATAGTGCTGGAAACAATCTTCGGACAGATTCTTGGCTATGGTTTCATAATACCACAAGAATAATAGCGGGCTTCCCAACAAGAGAGTCAGGCCCGAAGTACTTCTATTACATTCTGCGAGCAAAGAGTACCGTTGGTGACTCGGCTGACCAAAATATTACTGTCTATCTAGAGTGGAGTTCTCCTGCGTATAATTTAGCATATCAAATAACATCCAGCTATCAGTCGTCACTCCTACCAAAAGCTAGCCTCGTTACTACTTTTCTCCAGAAGATTAAAGGCTATTTCGGACGGTCTTCTAGTCAGGATATCATAATTCTTAGTACTGATCTCCTTGCTGATTTCAAAGCGATATTGTTTTATCAGAACACCACACTGCCGACGCATTTTTGTGATATAAATGCAAACAACTTTATAACAGATATGCTTAGAGCAAATCGCTACATGTCTTCTCCGAAATCAGAATTCATCTCAGCAATGCAGCCACACATAACTGTCACAAGTGTCCAGATATTCTCTTACGGAAACTGCCTTGTCACAAACAGGAAGCGACCACAATTTCAAACATTTGATAAAGCTGCGTTGGATTTCACCAAGCCTATTAAAACAGTGTCATTTTGCGGGGTAGACCGTTATATTGTACCGGAGACTTTGTTTATGGACGAAGAGGAAGGCAATACAAGAAATCTAAAATTGAATCTGACAAAGGATAGCAAAGAAGCACTAGCTGTGGATAACTGGGTGAACATTAACTCAACATCTCAAACAATTTACGCCGTTGCTGATGATAAGACCCTCGCCAACCTACCAGCTCCATATATTCAATACAGATTGTATGCATTTGACAGTGATGGGAAATTCGACTATGCCCCTCTTAAATTTAACGTCAGTGGTGCTCCACCTGTCATTCAGTACAATATTACGATGCAATTGAGAGTGACAGAAATTATGAAAGAACCATACCCATTACAGTTGTCACATATCTATGAGGTGTTGAGAAAGGTCTTTGATTCTGATATTTCATTTCACACCAGATCCTATAAAGTATTCTCTCTTACACCTACGCAGGCAGAAGCCACCTATATCTGGAGCCCCTGCAGCGCAAACGGCCAGGTCTGCAACCACGACGCTATGAATGTCATCAGAGGCAAGCTATTCAACCCTGGGACAAAATCGATTAGTAGCCAGTTGAACAATCACTTTCAAGGCTCGTTTTTCTCCGTTACTAGTGTTTCAGAGTCGGTAGGAGAGAACTGTCGAGAAGATCCCCCAAACGTGCAGCAAAACCTACCTGATTTGCATCTGGGATTTTGTGGGACACTACTTTACAGAATTCCAGACAACACTTTCAATGACAAGCAAGATGGCAATACGCAGAAACTGAAGCTCCAGTTATTTCAGAGCAATGGTTTGGTTATTCCAAGTGAAAACTGGCTTCAATTCAATGCAAAATCACAGACAATAAAAGCTGTCCTAACTCAAGCTCAGAGCTCTTTGAGTTTTCCTAGAGAGCACACATTTATCCTTGTGGCTACCGATTCCAGCAAACTATCCGTTAATACATCTATAAAGGTAATTGTGAATGGAACTATGCCAAGCTTTAGTCACACTTTTACAATTCGTGCCACGTATAGAGCAGCGTCTAGTGAGCTCCCTCTGTATCTATTCTCTACTAAAATGCAAATGTACTTTGGTGACAAAGTTAATGTGAATCAGATTGTTAGCAATGTTGAGGCGTCGAATAGTAGGCTGATTATAACTTGGGCAAACTGTTCTTTACGCTACGATCCATGTGAAGTAATTGGAATACGTAGGATTCGTTCAAAGCTCCAAACAGCAACTGGGCTTTTGCAATCAGAGTTTGTCAATGCAATGCAACCAGAATTTACTCAACTGTTAGTATCAGAGGCTAGTATAGGGCCGTGTCTTAGCGATGAAGCACCGAAGGTGTCTTCACCTTTTGGCCCTATTTCTGTGTCAACATGTCAAACGTATAGGGCAAGGATCCCAGAAAGTACTTTTACAGACAAAGAGCAAGGTGGAACGAGAAATCTTGACTTATCGTTGGAGAGCAACAGCTACCAGTGGATCTCCTTTGATACAAAATTGCAAGAGCTTAGGATACTCTCGACAAATGAGATAGCGAAAGGGGTGCCATCGGGATCAGTAAGAATAACACTGGTGGCAAAAGACTTAAATTCACAACAAATCTCCCTGGTTATCACGGTTAATCTATTGCGACAGGCTCAGAGTGCTACACACAAATTTGCAATGCAATATCGCATAGGAACAGCCTCATCGCAAATGAATTTTGTTGACTTGTACGATACCATGAGAAGAAATATAACTCTATATTACAGTACTACTGCGCCTGATCTCCTAGCAGAAGTCGAGTTTGACAAGCTCCCTACTGCTCTGACGCCCAACTCTGTTTTATCTGCAGACTGGAGTAGCTGCTCATTTTCAAGGACGACTTGTGATCAAGCCAACATGAACAGGCTTTCATCAATGACTAGTAACACAGCTCCTTTCAAATCAGCTCTAAATCCATACTTCGAAGTCACTACAATTGCTTTCCAGTTAAGCGGGATTTGTAAAGATCGAGCTGGACCACCTACGGTACAAAACCCTTTGCCAATGGTGAATATAAGCTACTGCGGATTTACAGAAATTCAGATACCACCAGATACGTTTTATGATCCCGTGGATGGAAATACGCGAAATTTATCGCTGATGCTGCTCAATTCAACTGGACAAACGCCTACCGAGAAGTGGATCGAATTGGATGCAGCAACACAGACAATTAGGATAGTCATCGCAAATAATGTTATTGCTAATTCACCCGTTCCAAGAATAATATCATTCAAGCTGCAAGCCACAACAAAGCGCGGAATCAGCGTCACGGATAATGTAAAGATTTATTTGTCAGATCAGCCTCGCAGCCACAGCATTCAGATTAAGATAAATTTTGCTTGGATACAGCCAAATCCACCATCGAGAAACAGTATACTTCTAACTGTAGCCAAAAGGCTTACCTCTTACCTCGGTGGAGCTTCCAGCGCTGTTCAGTTCGTTAACATTGTGCAAGAGCCGTTGACTTTGTACCCCTATTTTGTATTGACACTCGCTAATTGCAGTATTAACTACTCGCCATGTGACAAAAGTTATGTCAGTTATGTCAATTCAAAACTACATAATAAAGATGGAACGCTACCTGCCTTCAAACTGGCAATGGGCAGCGAGTTGTACATAACATATCTTCAGATTTTGGAATCTGGCCCATGCATCGCCAGAAATTCTCCACCATTTGTTCACATTCCTTTGGGTAAAATTCAAGTTCATACCTGTTCTGATTTCAACTATACGATAAACTCAAATACGTTCAGAGATGAAGAAGACAATGTTTTGACCATGGCCGTAACAAAAGTGAACGGCATCCCTGTCAGTGGAGACTACAGATGGCTAATAATGCGCCCAAGTGACAATATCCTCTTTGGGTTTGTTACCTCTCACGTAATTGTGAACCAGCCTTCATCAGGCTACAACGTCACGATAAGAGCAACTGATGGGGGCGGCCTCTTTGCAGAGTCTCACCTTATTATTCAAATACTAGGCAGAAAACCGCAAGAATTGTATAAGTTCTCACTGCAGCTCACTGCCTTGTCTTTGAGACAGCAGTTGTTTGAAGAGTATGAAATAATTGCATTGCTGAATAGGTATTTCTCCTCCCGTTTTACGAACATATTATCCTACAAGCCTTCTTCACCTTCGACAGTGACTGTTACATGCAGTATTTGTGTGCTTGAGAACAAATGTGATGAAATAGCAGCAAGCTCATATTTTGTAAAAATTAGCAATGCACAAAACAAAGCTCCTGCTGAGCTGCAGAGTTACTTTGCGTATAGATATACGATTAATACAGCTCAAGTATACAGAGACAAGGTATGTTTGCAAGCGCAAAACCCCCCTGCTCCATCATCTCCTTTATGGACCATCACTGGCTCATATTGCAGTGGTATCCATGCTGTAGTACCAAGCAACATGTTCAATGACCCTGAAGATGGCAATGCGAGAAACCTCGAGCTCAGTCTTTACCTAAGTAGTAAGCAAATTGTGCCAAGTACATACTGGGTGCAAATAAATCGAACCTCTCAAGTGATTTACGGAAGACCAACTAGATCAGAGACCCTGACATATCCCAGCACATCACGAATTATCTTGGTTGCAAGAGATAAAACCGGACTAGAAGGCAACACAAGTATTCAGTTTGTGTTTACGTCTTATCCAGAGCCTAAGTACATTTTCAAGCTTGTATACCAACCAACCAAAGTATTTTCAAATCTTGTGGATGAATTGAAGGCTTTCTCTGTGGAGCTTCGAGCATACCTCAAGGACTCTTCAACAAGTGTCGGGCTTCTCCAGCATTCTACCCCAGAAAATGGCCTGCATTATGTCCAGTATGCAAATTGCTCAGTTTCTTACAACCCATGTGACACAGCAGGTCTGAACCAGGTCCGTGATCTCCTTCTTACAAGTAGTAACTTAGCAACAAGCAGCGTGAGAAGTGCCATGCGCAGCTTCATACTTAACTATGGAGAAGTACAAGTAATGTCGCCATGTACGAAAGGAAACCTGCATCCGCCTACTGTAACTAACCGGATAACTGTTCTAAATGTTTCCGTATGTGGCATGTTTTCATTCCAGATACCTGACAATACTTTCTACGATACAGAAGATGGAAATACAAGAAAATTAACAGTTAATTTAGCCGATGCAAAAAATCAGCCACTACCGAACAATTTTTGGCTGCAACTGAATAAATCTTCCCAAGCAATTTATGGTTATGGAACGGCTGAACTAGCACTTGAGTTCCAAAAAAGTTCGTTTTCGCTCATTCTGACTGCCACCGACCGCACAAGTCTTCCTGCATCCAACAGTTTTAATGTTGAGGTTATTGGACCGTATAGGATATTGCGGGATTGCCAAATAAGAATGTCATTCAGTTCAACACTTCACTCAGGTCTTTGCAACATTGAGTTAGTACGAGTGATCTCTCGAAGCCTGCAGAAATACTTTTCTTTGAGCTCTTCTGAGATAGGCCTTGTCGATTTTCAGCGCCATTCGAGCTGGCAGTTCACGTTTTCATGGAGCTATTGTTCCGCCAGCTACACCAGTCATGGTTCAACGGTAGCAGAGCTTAGCTACTCTGAATACAAGACGCTCATCACAAAGGTGCTGATGCTTCTATTTGAATCTGATCATAGAACAGTCAAAAGTCAATTTTATGTAGCATTCAATGGTATGTCTGTGGTTTCTGTTAAAACTGTATTTTCAGGTGTATGCGCTAATCTAAGACCTGTCCTTATATCGAGAACAGAGCTCACCTTGAATGTAGAGAATAGTGGCTACACTAATGTAAAGATACAGCCAAATTGGTTTTATGACTTCGAAGATGGAAACACTTACAATTTGGGTCTGACACTTGTTGACTTCTCAACTCAAGCTGTGGGCATGGAGAGCTGGGTTAATATTGATACAGTAAAATGGTATTTACAAGCATCTTTTCGTGATGCACAGAGACAGATAGCCGCATCGAGATTTTCATTCTACATAAAAGCAACAGATAGCGGTGGCAAGTTTACATACTTACCTGTATACATCACGAAACTGACATCAACAACTACAAAATCACCATTTAGTATAACATTTGAATACGTTGTAACGAAAAGAATTTCAAATCCAATCTTTGTGAATGAAAGTATAACATTAAGCGATATCACATCCCGCCTGTACTCTTTGGGAAGTGGTACAAATATTATAACAAGCCAATATTATGTACAATTTGCAACTCAGGAGACCCGCGGTTTCACTTGGGTCCCTCGTTTATATGAGTCCTGCAGCACGTCCTCAACTTTGCAAAAGACCAAGCAACTTCTGCATTCAGATGGGGAGCTTTTCAGATCCTTCAAGTCGGCGTATTTGCCCGAATTCGATCTTCAGAGGGCCTATTACCAATCGTCTTGTGGAGTGCCAGATTTGCCACCAGCAACTCCAGATGGCTCATTTGCCATCAACATTACAATGTGTTCTATCCTTCGATACAAATTGCCCGCATCCACATTCGTTGATAGTGTTGATGGTGAAATGCCGAACTTGAAAGTGAGACTTTTAGATTCCAAGAAAGTTCCTGTTTCTATGTCATCTTGGCTTCAACTGAACACTGCGACACTTGAGCTGTATGGCATATTTCAGAGTACAATGTTGCCTTCAGCAATATTGTTCGCATCAACCTCATCGTCGCAGACTTCCAGCAACTCAGTGCCAATATCCAAAGTTCATGACTTTTATCTAGAAGCAACAAACAGCCGTGGGTTGAAAACAACGAATTTATTTAAAGTAAATGTATTAGATTATCCGTACACAAGTGATTGTTACACAAACATTACAATAACGCGAACGTTTGGAATCATGAACACACTAGATCTGGATGTACTTTACAAGCTCATTAACACCATCAGCCGGTTCTATAATGACCAGATGGCCCAGATAAAAGTGCGCAAGTTTACGAAACTGTCAACTCACAAGTATTCATTGATATTCAGCAACTGCTCCTTCATTCACTCATCACTCAAAGCAGCGAAATGGGGCCTAGATGAATCACATCGACCTTCCATTACGGCGATATTTTCTAGGATCATCGAGAGCAACGGAACAGCGAAAGCTTCATTTTATAGACATCTTTTTGTTAATGGATTCATACTTGAAACAATTGGCAATAGTTACAGTTGCATTGAAGAAGGCCCTGCATCTAAAGTGCTTAGCTTAAGACCGTATGCTTTCTTATGCAAAGTTTTTGAGGATCCTCTGGCAAATGATTTATTTACGGACAAACGAGATGGTACTAACCTGCAGCTCAGCCTCTGCTATACAAACGGAAAGCCTGTGTCTCCAAATGAATGGGTACAATTTGATGCAGCCAGAAGAGTCATCTATGGCAGCGTGACTTTTATGGTAAAGAGGAATATCCCTTCATTTTACGGATACAGCTATCTTATTGTAGCCAGGGATTCGTCTGGTCGTACAGCCAATGTGTCGTATAACATCAAAATAGCAAATGCTGCCCCATTGCAGTACGTGCGATTCATGCTTGGCTTTCAAAGCATATTTAGCGAGTATACCAGAACAGCCGACATTCTTCTGAACCTGACAAGGAAACTCACCACATACCTTTATAATGACAAAGATGGCCGTGACGTGATATTTTACTCATATGATGCAATTAATTTTGTTTCTTTCGAGTTGTGCTCATTTCAATGTACCCCGGCAGTGACGACAGCAACCTTAGCAAAGCTTCAGAAGCAGATGTTTAAGTCAGAGCCCAGTGATTCGTTCAAGGCAGCCATGGGTCCGGAATTTACACCTAGATATATACATGTCGAAGGACCAAGATGCATAGAGTCAACAACAGTAATCATTGTTGCTAATTATTTGGTTACCACTGACCAGAAGGTGTGCGGTACAATAGACTACGCCATACCAGAGAACTTGTTCAGTAACTCGTTAGGTGAGACAACACGTGACTTTCTTCTTACTATGAAGACAACTAGTGGTAGCTTGATAGGCCATTCTTCGCTGATTCATTTCCATCAAGATCTGCAAGCTATTTACGGTGTTGCCGTATTCTCGAAGCTTGCAAGTACGCTAACATATGTTTTAACAGCATCCAGCTCGCGTTCAACATCTCAAGCAGTATCAACCAACATAAAGATAAACTTTCCGACTTACGAAGTTGTCAGAGAGCTCGAGAAGAGGCTTTGTATGGTAACAGTGACTGTAGCAACAAATCTGAACCCGGCTTTGTCTGACGTTTTCATTTTAAAGACATTTATGAATAAGACTGCATCTTATTTCAAAACCAATCTACAGCAGATACAAATCGTGTCATACACCAGGAGTAGTACGTATCCAATGAAATTAGTCATTAAGTTTTCCATTTGTTCTTGGATTTCCCTGTTGCAACAAAAAGCCATTGTTACCTATTACCAGACTATCGCAACAGTTCTAAAATCAGTGTTCCGATACGAAGGAGCAACAGCAACGACAGTGTCAAGCAGTTTTACTAGAGCATTGCAGCCTGATTTCACTGTTGTTGCAGTTGTCAGCAATTCGACCACGTGCACTCCACCACCAGACCTGCCACCAAGGAAGAGGAACCTTGATCCCATAACAATCGCTCCATGCGGCGAGTTCAACTATCAAATCCCAGCTGACCTCTTCTCCGATGAGGATGGTAACACAAGAAAGCTCAAGATTGAGGTTTTGGAAAGCGACGGCAAGGAGCTGGCATTCAACTCTTGGATAGTCTTTGACAACAACACTCAAAAGATATCTGGCCTACCTTTGAACACAACTTTGGCTCAACAGCCGCCAAATGGATACAGTTACAGGATAAAAGCAACAGACAAACTGAATCAAGCAACTTACACACAGCTGGTCATCAAAATAGATGGTAAACCGTATCAAAAGTATGAAGATATGAAAATATCGTTTTACTATTCAAGCTCTTTAACCAGCAAATACCATATGACATCAATACTGGCTTTCACACGTAAGGTCTCTGCGTACATTGGAGACTCTCTGAATCGATTTCGTGTCATGGAGTTAACACTAGTACCGACAGGGATTGCAATGACACTGGTTAACTGTACCCGTTGCGATGCAATGGCTGTTTTGAAATTCTACACCATATACACAACAAAAGTAGCGTTCAACTTATACATGGCACCTGAGTTTCCAGTATCATATTATCTAACCGTACAGGGAAAATGTAGGCCTGGAGATGATTCGTATCGTAATCTTACGAGTGGTAGCACTTACAATGTGACATTTTGCTCTAGATCGACGTTGGACTTCCTTGCCCTGAATGGCATAACTCAGATGCCACCTGACACAAAAATTATTGTGAGAAATGAGGCACAGCAAATGTTATCACGTAATTCCTGGTTTTGGTATAATGAAAGTTCGTCAGTTTTAGAGGCCTTTCCTTCAGAATCACATTGGAAGAATCAACCATCAACTGGCACTCACTTTTCAACATCAACAGCACTTATTTCAACTGGGGAAAGAATCGGGTCATTCAGAAAAGATGCTTTACTTATCGTCGGCACGCCACCAACCACCGGTCTACAGTTTACTGCTAAATTTACTGCCTCGTTATCAACTGATACTATTGATGCATATCTAATAAGCCTCGTATTCAAGCCGTTGTATACCTACCTAAATCGTGAAGATTTACAAGTTGTCTCATTCAAAAGAGGTCCAGGTACTGGATTGAGTTTTGATTTGACATTCCTTGTTTGTGGTCTTCCATCTGACTGCACTAACCAATCAGTGAAGATTTTAAACAACAAAATATTTGAATTTCCAAACAAATTTAGACCGGAATTCTTAAAAATATTCTCAAACCAGTTGACAATTGTGTCCATGACTGACAATTGCAAGGACAATCCGCCAATAATTCTGCATCCGGATTTGAATATTACTGTTCCATTGTGTGGAGTTTATCGATACAGAATACCGAAAACGTTTGCAAGTGATGTTGAGGACGGAGATGCTGACAACCTTTTTATGTCGCTTAGGATGCATGACAACTCTTTACTAGGCCGGGATTCATGGATACAGTTTAACGAAACCTCACATGAGATTTATGCATTCCCACCAGAAGGTTTTGTAAGAAGCTCACCAAGCACAGGTTGGCCTTACATAATTATTATCAAAGACAAGGGAGGAAAACAAGTGACAACTAGGTTGACTGTGTTTCTTTCACGTGATGAAACAGCCTTTTTCAAGCTTGGTATGTCCTTTCAGACCGTTGGTATTGACCGTAACACGCCTTATTTGGACATCCAAGTGCGCTTTTTGACAATGATTTCGAGTTTCTATTTCGATTCGTTGCTGTCGCGATATAGACTTTTGTCATTTGCAAAGACTGACAACATAGGGACAAAAGCGGAAATGTTCTATATTAAATTTGGAAGCTGTTCGATAAATCAAACGATGTGCCAGGAAAACAGCGAACAATTGAAATCCTCCCTTGCTGAACTGCACAGGAGTTATTCAAACAAGAACAGTCGATTTTATAAATATATGTCCAAATCTTTTCTCATTATTTCTGTTCAGAATGAGTCTAGTTACACGATTGATAGCTCACCTAAAGTTCTGAATGAGATCAATGCTATCAGGGTGGATTCTTGTGGATTGTATTTTAGTGAAATTCCGCCGGGAACATTCTATGATGAAGAACAGGGTACAAAACTTGTGACTGTTTTGACTTTCGAGAATGGTACATTACCCGGACTTGATTATTGGATACAGTATATCAATAATATGTTGTACGTTGTACCTCACGGCACCATTACAAGTGGGACGTACCGCATGAAGTTAACTGCCTCAGATCAATGCCGCCAAACTGTTTCTACTCCCGTCACAGTGTATTTTGTACAACGGCAGCTAGAGTCTCAGTACCTTCTTCAAATGCATGCTGTAGCTAAGTCTCCAATGCCAGTTGTATATTACACATCCCAGTTGAAGCTTGCATTGAAGGACCTCTTCTCTGATCCAGTGCACCGAGTGTCGATTACTCAGTACTTTATAAAAGACAGGCAGCTGATGTTGCAATGGGAGAATTGCAGCATAGTTTGTAACCAAACTCAGATGAGTGAAGTGCGAAGTAGACTATATCTTGCCTACAATAATATAAATCCAAGACTTCTGTCCAATCTGAATTTCAACGTTACGAACATCACCGAAGTTTACACGAAGAATTGCTCAAAACCAACATCTGACCCGCCAGTGGCAAACAGAAGTATATCGACGACAGTGCCACTTTGCAGCCAGCTCAATTTTACTGTGCCGTTTGATACGTTTTATGACACTGATGATGGAGACACCAGAAATTTGCATCTTGTGCTACTGACTGAATCAAAGCAACCGGTTGGTCTTCGCAGTTGGGTTCAGCTAGACAGCAGCAAACAGATTATCTATGGTTACCCAAGAATAGACGAATCTCGTCCAATCCAGAAGATCTATAGGTATTTGTTGGCAGCAACTGATAAAGCTGGTTATTCTACCACAACACCTCTGAAAATAGAAGTCACGGGAGATGTTCCAAGTGTCTCCTATGTTCTCACTATGAATGGAGTCACAACAATAAGCCAATACACCCCATTGATTGTGCAAGAAATTACGCTTATAAAGGGAATTGGCAGCTTCTTTGATGACTTTGCAATAAACAATATGGCATATGCTCGCAATATTGATTCTTTTACGTTCAAATGGAGTTTTTGCTCCATGAAAACGGCCCCATGCGATTGCTCTAGAATTCAAAACGTAAGAAGCAGGTTGACATCCTTGCAGGACCTGAAGCGAATATTTGGCAGCGAGTTTACTGTGACTAGCCATATCACGGAGCATATGATTAGCGTATGTTCTCACACGCAAAGTCCCGAGCTGAGATATGACCGCAATGAACTCAGAGTTATAGCTGGTCAGTTCTTTTCATACAAAATAACAGATGATAAATTTTATGACTATGAAGATGGCTATACAAGAAATCTCACTTTGCTCATGTCTGATGGCAAAAAGTATGTGCACAGTTCGCATTGGATCAAGATTCAGGACTATCACATCTGTGGATTAATGACCATCGATCAAGTTAGAGAATTTCAGACCAATACTCTTACGTCATTAGAGTACAAAACGATAGCTCGAGATAGCTGTGGCAAGGAGACAAGCGATTCATTTTTGGTGCGCTCGACGTCACTAGTTACATCATATCATTATCAGATAACAGTCATATTTGAAGGAGAATTCGGGACCAATTGTTCGCGGATGGAGTCATTTATTTATAAAATCTCTTCGTATATTAGCACCCCAGTATCGCATATTTTCGTATTCAATTATTCGTCTAATAGTATACATCAGAATGCGACATCAGTTTCTTGGGGAATACGGAATATCACTGAAAAAAATTGCAACAACGACACTGTTAGAACATTGAGGGAAAAGTTTGTTTATGAGAACGGAACAAGAACAAACAAATTTTACGAACATATGAAGCCACAATTTGAGGTATGATTCTGTGTTCCCGTTTGCTATTCACTATCTGCTTACTATACAACCTACACTTTTGTGACGTAGAAGTATGCTAATTCGTTGGCTCAGCTCTGACAAACAATGCTTCATATATATTTCCACCACAGTACTTTAGCTGTTGTCAAGTAAAATACTAGGCATCTCTCTCCTAATTTTTGACGCTTCATAAACTCTTTCATTCAATACTGTTCTTTACAATCATCTATCAGGTGATACAAGTGACGGATGGAACAAAGGAAGCTTGCACAAATGCCTCGATAATCTCACTTCCACCGAAGGAAGATAACGACTTCCCATGGTGGATTTTGATATTACTTTTGATATTGATCCTGTTTCTTCTGCTCTGCTGGCTATGTTGGCTGTGCATCCCAAGATTCTGTGCAAACTGGTGCTCCAAATATTGTGGCAGTTGCTGTGTGAAATATTGTGGAAGATGTTGTATGCCAGGTGGGAAATACGCTTCGTTTGATGACGAAGAAGGCGTTGCAGGTAAGGAATCCTTAACAGGTTAACAACATTGTTTTATATTTGTTTGTCCCAACCACAGATATAGTTGACAGATAGAAAGCTAGCAAGATTTTGTTTTGGGCTCTTCAGATTGGAAGTTTGTTCATGAAAGGACGCTTACTGTTTTTAGCAGTGGTGGCTTATAAGGTTATATAGAGTAGTGTAAAAAGGTAACGGTGAGTCCCGTGTACGATTCCGTACGTTGGGGAGTGCCCGTTAGAGGGACACTTATCCTGAGCCGCCAGCATGGTGAGGTAGGGTGGCCAGTTCCTTTCCTCGCCGCCTTTAACTTCCCCAGTGTTGCCACCAGGTACCCATTTGCTGCTGGGTGAGCAGTGAGCGAGCATCCCAACTATGATCCGAGGGTTCGGCTCGAACCATCGATGTTTCGCACGGCAGTCAAGCGCTCTAACCACTTGGCCACTCGCCCGTTAGAGTAGTGTAATAAATAGTATTCCGATAGATATAGCAGATCATTTTCAAGAAAGTTTGTTTATCAGCCTAGTAACTATGCACTTTCAGGAACTAAGTGTTTTGAAGTGAACGGTTGGATCAATCCTTCCACATTTCATTGACGAAAATAAAGAAATTACGTTGCTGTGAAAGTGGTAGATTAATTCGATGGTTAGGATGGATGGGACTCAACAATCCTTCGAAATCCTAGTAAACAACGGCAAGTTATACAAAGACTAGTGAAGAGCAAATACATTAATTATAGCAAATCAAATATGTCGCATGTGCTTAGAACTTGAGTTAAATATACATAAGTTTACCAATCGATATCGGGAAATCTTCGCTTCATCCATCCTTTGCAAGGATACGATACAAGTTTTTCAATTATGGAGATGGCAGAGCAAGAGAACAACTGGGTGTTGTTGAAAACGCTTATTGTAATTGAGCATACTAACATTATTGCTGTGATTTTTCTTGAAAGGTTTGCCCAAATCTCCAGGTGAAGAAAAAACAGTACCTGCGGAAAAAGATGGTGATGATGATGATGAAATTTTGCGGTTTCCTCCACCGTTTTTGGTGCCAGATGACCCAAAAGGACACAATATTGGATTCGAGAATGATGGGGAAGAGGACTATCCAAGTAGCCCCGAAAGAGACGATTATCCTAGTAACCCTGACAAAGACGATTACCCGAGCAACCCTGATGGAGACGATTACCCGAGCAACCCTGACGGAGACGATTACCCTAGTAACCCCGAAGATTCACCAAAACATGTGAGCAAAGACGATAGTCCGACTGATGATTCTTCTGGCTTTCGTGAAGAGCTGGACGATCGACCAGATTACAATGTGAGAGCTGAATCAATGGATTCTGGTGTAATTGAGCAAGAGCTAGAGCAAGAGGATGCTCAAATAGCTGAGAGTGTGCCGACTGGTCCAAACAATTTTATAGTCCCACCACTGTATACAATGAATAGGAAAGAAAGCAGGAACTTTGACCGCAACGACGAATTCTACAGTGATATGCTTGGTGAAGCGCGGGAAGATTTTACAGACCATTATGAAAACCAAGGGTTTGAAAACGATATGATGAACACTGAAAGAGAAGAAAGTACTGTTGCTAGAAGTGGAGATTCACCTAGGAATGAGATGAGTGAAAGTCTTCTAGAAAAAACTGAGAGATACGAAGACATTTCCACTAATCAAACAGAATCAAATTTTCGGGAAAATATGAGCGATGAAGTTGTTTCCTTAGAACAAGTGGACATGATTGCAAATCGTGAAGATGTCAACAGTTCACACTTAACTGAGAGATCGCAATTTCTCTATGATAGAAATGAAGATTACGTCCAACAAGTAGCTCAGCCGAGCTATCCACATCTTCCTGAGGCAAATGACACTGGCAATGCGCCTAGAGTCTTACCCACACCAGGAGTGTCGTACGTGAAACAAGAGGGGAATGATTGGGAGAATGCATTTATCTCCGAAACGAATTCGTACAATTCAGATGCACGTAGATTTTCTCAATCCACTGCGGAGACTGGCAGGTTCGGTGAATCAATAGACAGAGTAGAGTCGCTGTCTTTACCTTCACCTGACATAGGAACCGTAAACACGAGACAAGTAGAGTTAACGTTGCCAAGAACAAGATATGAAGCTACACACACGCAAAATAGTGAGAATTTCTCTTCCATGGCTGAACAATCGATCATGCAAAAAAGTGATTTCTCAGATGATTTCTCTTCCATTGGTGAACAATCGATCAGGCGAAAAAATGATTTCTCAGAGGGTTTCTCTTCCATTGGTGAACAATCGATCAGGCGAAAAAATGATTTCTCAGATGATTTCTCTTCCATGGGTGAAAAATCGATCAAGCGAAAAAGTGATTTCTCAGAGGACTTTTCTCCCTTGGGCGAAAAATCGATTAGGCGAAAAAGTGCTTCGTTGATTGCTGATGAAACGCTGGGTGAACAGATAAGAGAAATTCGGCCTAAAGATGATGAGAACTTAAGTATTTCAATGTCTAGAGAAGATGCAACATCAAAAGCCTCGTCATCGACTTTAAGTGCTGGGCAGTTTGGTCTGGAAGAGAAGAAGGATAGCATTAACAATGGTTTAAATGTAATAGATATGGAGCAAAGAAAGGAAGGAAATCAGCGGAAAGTGAGTATATTTTATATTTCTACTGCACATTAAGTTTATAGGGACTTGGACTAGGATGTAGGAGTTGATGAAAATGGGAACTTTACTCCATGGTCAACATTCACTACTTACAATCACGAACCTCCCTATGCTTTCTTCCATGCGTACTTTTTCAAATGAGCTGAAATTAATTACAAATTTTACTTGTACAAGGTAAATTGTAATTGACTAGCCTGAATTGCTCTACAATGAAAAAGATAAATAAAAAACGTACTGTATGAACGTTGCTATACTAAATATAAAGTTACTGCTATACTAAATATAACATTGCAACTCTATACTAAGTAAAGTTGCTCTTGTTTGCTAGTTGATCAATGTTCCAACAGATTCATTAATGCCTTGTGACAGTTGATGCCATGAAAATGGCTCTTATTGTTCCCATCGATAGATTCGTGTACCCCACCCACGCTTAAGAATATGAAAGCTCTTTGAAAGATCTTCACAGCGACTCTAATTATACTAATAATAAAAATAAAAGTAATTTAACTTTTTAAGTACGGTAGCCCGTCAGTAAAGCTGGTTTATACGGGACCGTGAATTTGCTCAGAAGAAAATAGTGCGCTCCATTAAATCGTCAATATACTGGGTGATGAATAAATCGTCACAAATCATCAACACAGTATCAAGTGGTATAATTGTAAGGTTCCTATTACGAACCAAGCAACAGCAGAGTTGTTTGTATCTCTCTAGAGACTATTTCTGCTAGGCCTCGGCTGGCAGGTTGTTCCAAGCTGTGGCACCCCTTTATAAAAATCCTTTTTGCCATTTGATGTATTTCTCTTTGGAAACCTAAATGTCCCTGATTAACTATTACTGCATTCTGTTTTTTAATTAATTCATTTAGATGCAATTCTGAAATTCTGAAATTTCACGTGAATTTTGAAAGAACCTTTTACATTACATCTAAATTTTGTATTTTGAAGGATATCTATGAGGGAAGCAGCTTTGACGAATCCCCTGTGAATTTTGATAAGATGGACTCGGGTAACTTTGAAAGGCGGTTTACGAATGAAAATTATATTGACGGAGGATTTCGAAGAGAGAGTGTGATGGAATCGTACAGGTAAGTGCAAACCCTTTTGACCAGGCCCGTAGGCAAGGAGGGCTTGGGGGCAAGGCCTCACTCTACTTGTGAAATTTGAGTCCGTGCCTCCCCTAAAGACATGAATTATGTAAATATATGTATTATATATATTGGCTGTGCCCCCCTTGTGAATTCAAGCTGGCTACGGGCCTGCTTTTGACCCCTATCAAAAGAATGACTTGTACTTCACTGAGATGCTACTGCATAGCAAGCTGTACTTTCTTGCTCCTTAGATATTACTATAAGATAAGGACTAACCCTAAAATGGATCAAGAAATTAACCTCCTTTTCTGTTAGAAACGCATTGATAAATACTGGCATCGCATCATGAACGCACATAGAATACTTTCGAATTCGTTAGGGAGCAGGACTATAACATGTGGTCTTTAGAATTATTGGTTTTGAGAAATCCAACCTATTTGTTCCAGCAATGGTCCAACATCGACAGTGTCCCAGAGGAGCTTCTCCCGTAAAGTGTCAATTGGCACAACTGGGGATGATATCAATAGAAACAACATTTCCCACAAGTTACAAAGACCAAATGTGCCAGAGTACCAGAACTCTCTTCCTGTGCTTCCTAATCAGATGACTCAAAGTGGTGGTGACCGGCTGCTAGCCGGAGATGAAATGTTTTCATTCGTTGGATCATCTAATAGCCAACGAAACATCGTTCGTTCAGATGCGCGGTATTCAGGCGACCAAGACCGACTGGGAGGTGTAACAGGCAAGCGCCGGCGACAGAGTAGGAGCGCTAATCGTTTCAAGACGCAGGGAAGCCGACGACAAATTATGGATGAGGGACGGAAATATCTTGATGGATCAACTAACGATGGATTTGCATCTAAGAGTGGCTTGTTTCCTAACGACAGGAATTACGAAGAGTGGGTGGATGTCGCGAGTAGCGGGAACGGATATGAAATGAAAACAAGACGAATGAGTAGGACTTATGTAAACAAATCTTACGATAATGATTCGTTCGCCTAATTCGCTGAATAACCTGCACAGTATGTAAAAGGTATAAAAATAAATACTTTGTTTAAAGTTGGCAGTTTATGTCGTAGCTTCTTCCAACTAATGGAATCCAACGACTCCAAAATAGAAGAGAAGTTACACTTTTGATTCTAAATTATGTAATGAACATGCGTGATGGAGCTCTTACAAAGCCTACAATCACTGCGAAAAGTCCTTGGAGCACCCTTTGACTGCAGCATTTTATGTGAAAATTATGAGATTCCAGTGAAGCACAACGGACTAAGCCCCCCTACCCCCAGAACAATGTTGAATTGACGGTTGGGTTAGCTGACAGTTGTATGAAAGGAATTTGACTTATTTACGGTGTTTAAGACCTGTATAAATCAACATTGTTTTCAAGGAGAGAGGGGAACGCTCTCCAGCAAGGTCACAAAATACAGTAAGTGTTCCAAGACTTTTGGCTTTGATTGGAGCCTAAAATAAGAAATATCCTTGCAGGTTCACACTCATAAAAAGGTGGGTGTAGCCTTTCTTTAGACTTGCACATTGGGCGTGGCATGATATAAAAACTAGCAAGCTATCTAAAAGGTAAATAGGTAAATATTAATGTTATCTAATAAGTATTACATCTTAATACACATCATTAGCACTTATGTTAATTTGCGTTAATTTTGATAGCTTATTAAGGAGTTACAGTCTTACGGTTTCGATTTGGATAATTCTTGTTTTAGCATTTCTTTAAACAACCTTTGATCTAATGTTACTAAATATTCCTGTATTATATGTTTATTTAGTAAAACGCTTTGTAAACTTGAAAAGTTAAATATAAATAACATTGCTTGGTGGCTAGTACATGTGTCAAAACCGACTCGTATATTGGCTGCTTTTTGAAATTGAATCGTTTTTCTTAATCTTCTTTATAAATGGCTGAGAAATGCGAATAGAAGGTTGCCTGAATTCCTATGGGAAAGGTTTTCAGCTGTTACTTTCCCCACAGGAATCACTTCGAGAAGGTTTTTGAGCTACAATGGCCATACCGGTTCATCTGATCCTGTGGGAATTGCAGAAATGCTGGAACAATGGCAGCTGTATTCCCTCACTGAAGGAGAAGAGGACGAGAAAGCTCCTTTATTAAAAGAATTCCATATTCAAAGCTTATCTGGTTGGTTAGATTAAACTTTTTGAGAACACGGCTGCTGTTCGTTTATTTTGCTGGCGTGAAATTTGGTCTGAGCGCCGAAGTATCGTTCAATTTCACTTAGTCAGAATAGTCAGATAGCCCCTCTCCAGGTGATTATATTATATATTCACTTTATTTAAAGTTGGCGCTACATAACTATGTACAATAAATATTAAAAACATTACTATACATGCTAATCCAAGCCAACTGCTAAAATGAGATATAAAGTACAATGGCATAAACTTAAATAAATAAGATAAAAAATACATGGTATAATATTTTAAGGCAGAATAAAAAACACAGTATTGTAAAAATCCGAGCAGATTAAAAATCTGAAAATCGAGCTCCGGTTGTCATGGTATTACAAATATCCAAGCTGTGGAATAAAAGTCCTACATAGTCTACATGTGCAGTCAGCGCCACTCCAGCTTTTAATTTCTTTCTTAAACTCAGTGATAGATTGAGCATTCCTTATGTGCTGAGGTAGGGATAGCCATAGGCGCTGTCCTCTATATTTGATGGTTTCAGATCCGTAACTTGTTGTTCTTACCCTTGGTAACAAAAATTCATTATTGTTTCTCAGATTATAAGTAACAATACGCTCACAGAAAATCTCTTTCATAAAATGGGGGTTTATGTTCTCCTTAGTTTTGAACATTTCAATCATAAGAATTTGCAGGTTCTTTGGATGAATACTAACTGAGTTATCTTTTCCTAGCAGGGTGTTAAAGTTAGATTCATAATCCTTGTATACGATTCTTAGGGCCCTTTCATGTATTCTATTAATTTTATTATTCAGGTGCCTACTGTGGAACATCCAGACTAATGGACAATATTGAAACTGGCTAATTACAAAGGCTCTCATTAAGATTTTTAGCTTATTAGTGTCCATGTATCCAGATACTCGAGCGAGGGCAGAAAGTTTGTTACCAGCCTTCTTACATAACTTACTGATATGCGTCTCAAAATTGAGTTTTTTGTCGATCACAACGCCTAGTAACTTTTCCTCTTCCGTATTTTCTATGACAGAATCTCCTACATTAACTGTGACCTGCTGATTAGAGTTTCTACCAAGTATGAGTAAATGACATTTATCTGTATTTAGCTTCATAAAGTTATCAGTGAACCATTTTATAACAATATTTGAATCATTCTCCAACCTTGCAATTACATTATCAAGATTATTATCACATGTATATAAGGTTGTGTCATCAGCATAATTCCATATATCTGTATCCTGTATGGAGAGCAACAAGTCATTTATATAGATGTTAAAGAACAGGGGACCAAGAACTGAGCCTTGTGAAACACCAAGAAACAGTTGTTTGTAGGCACTAAATGACCCATTAATCTTAACTCTCTGGTGCCTATTTTCTAAAAAGCTGTTAACGAGACGCAGTGCTTCACGGCTAAAACCATAAGCATTTAGCTTTGGGACATTCCATGTCAAGTCATCCAGGCCTCTAAACCACCCATCTCAGAATTTTATCATTTTTTGCCCATGTAAAGATACACACTATCTGAGAATAACTGGAAAGTTTTAGCTAAATTGGAGTTCTGGAACCTTAGTTAATCAGAGTTTAAAAGAAGTCACTGTCCATAAAGTTTTGTTTGTGACACATCCGAAATCTGACCTCACCCTGAAAGCAAAAAGTGATATTTCAGGAGCTTTTGTGCTCCTATCATTCTGAAAATTACCCCATATATGGTTTCGAATGTGTTAAATCCATTTATTACGCTTAGAGGTGTAGGAATGAAGGTCTTCTACCACTTTTTGAGCTATAAACACATCGCGCAAGGAATTTTTTTGCATCAAAAAGTGGCAAATTTTGACTGTGAAAAAAACACTGCTGTGGTAGTTTGATCTACCAATGCATTAAGTTTTCAGAAAGAGGAGTGATAGATCTTTTAGAGCATATATAAACACTTCTTGGTATTTTATTCTTTCATGTAGAAAATTAGTCTAAGAAAGTGTCAGTTTTGGACTATTTTCCTAAAAACAGCCAATAAACCCAAACAGAACATCATATTATAATAAGGAAGGAAAACAAGCTATTGCTTCATGTTAAGAATTCTTGCAACTTATTTTCATCAAACATAATCATTAGTGGAAAGTAGACCCATTGCCCTTTTTTAAATAATTAAAGAATCAAGATATGTCATTTATCTTTTCAAAGCTCAGTTGAATGCTCTTGACTTCTTCGGGATCCAAGTTATACTGTCCGCCATTTACAGCGCAACTGGGAGTCTTAACTTTCAAGATGAACTTGCTATATGGCACGTAGGCTTTATCATCGGTGGATAAAGCGAAGTAAGAATCTCACCAAACACACTCTGTATAAAGTCAGCTGTGTAATAAATCTTTGAGAAACTTCATAATCAATGAGACGAACAGTTTTCTGACACCTGTACCCACTGGAGATTTATCCTTAGTTTCAGTTTAC
The DNA here is from genome assembly GCA_964019165.1 of Mastigias papua. NCBI lineage: Eukaryota > Metazoa > Cnidaria > Scyphozoa > Rhizostomeae > Mastigiidae > Mastigias > Mastigias papua. The sequence goes on from OZ025274.1 coordinate 13,407,608, forward strand.
AAAAGATGTTGAAAGGAGATACAGCAAATGAATAGATTTTACTAACGAAAAGAAACAGAATTTTGTTTTGAGAAGATAAATGAAATGCACTACCCTCACATAAGTATTTCACCGCTATATCCAAAATGGCGGCAAAATTTCACCATATTTTGATTAGGCCAAAATATAAATTGCCACAGTTGGTTTCATGCAGAATTTTCAGTGACAATTTCGTCGGGAAAATGTGAAGATGTTTGCTGACACCAGATTTTTCGACAATAAACTAAAAAAACGAACAGTATATTCCCTAGATATCTCAAAGTGCATAATACCAAAAACCAGAAAATTGCGCTTTGAGCAACGAGTAGCAGTTAGATATTTGAGAGAAAGTGGATTATCTTATCGTGAAAAAGGAAAACAAGTTTGCTGTAATCTTCCACAGCCGTAAAGATTTACAAAAAAATTGTTTTTACTGGGTCAGTTGCAAACAAGGAAAGAACAGGGTGTTTAAACAAATTTAGCAAAAGGAAACAGAATGATTTGTAGAGCTTCTAGGGGATTGAGGTTTTCAAGTTTGAAAACTGTTGTGTCCGACATGCGAATATTCCATATTTATCAAAATGCCACTGCATTAGTAGTAAGAAGAATTCTACATAAATACAAGCTTTATAGCTTTCAAAGGAAAAGAAAACCGTATGTTTCCGTAAAAAATCAAGCGTACCATCGTCAGCGGGCGAAGGCTCTAAGTGAATAGCCAGCTGAGTACTGGAATGATGTAATGTTTTCTGATGAATGTCGCTTAGATTAAAAACGATTCCAGAATGTTTAGAGTTTGGCGGATGCCAGCGGAAGCCAGCAAACCCGAGCTTTTCCAACCAAAGTTCAGAAATCTATCATGTGCTGGGGGCGTATTGGGCCTAATGGTATTGGAAAGCTGGTGGTTTGTACACAGAAAATGAATGCCACAAAATATGTTTCTCTGCTGCAAGACAATCTACCTCAAGCAAAGCATTTTTGCCATCTATGGTGTTGAAAATAGACCTTTCATCTTCCAACAAGACAATGCATCCCCACACCGAGCTAAAATCACCAAAAGTTACTTGGATCATGAGGGGATAAATATCCCCCGTGGCCACCATAAAGTCCCAATCTGAAAATTATCGAAAATGTTTGGCAGTTCATGAAAAACAAACTAAATTTTGACCAAAGAGGTCCTCCAAGAACAAAAGATGAATTAATAGAGCGAATTCAGGAAGTGTGGCAACGAATTCCTGTTATATACCTGAAGAAACTGTACGAATCCATACCAAGAAGACTTGCAGCAGTCCAAAACATGCGTGGCTATTCAACAAAATATTATGAACACCACTACTAAAAGCCATTTGCTATCAATTAGTTTATAGTTTTTAACTTTCGAAATACTTTGCATTAGTTTGTTCTAGTTTTCTTGTTAGCCCGTTAATGATAAGCGATACTCTGATGGCTAGCTCCTGACGCCATTTTAGGTAAGGCGGTGAAATACGTATGTGAGGAAAGTATACTTTGATCCTTTAGTTATCTATAAAGCAGCAATGGATCTACTGTTCATTAATGATTATGCTTGATGAAAATAAGTTACAAGAATTCTTAACGTGAAGCAATAGCTTGTTTTCCTTCCTTATTATAATATGATGTTCTGTTTGGGTTTATTGGCTGTTTTTAGGAAAATAGTCCAAAACTGACACTTTCTTAGACTAATTTTCTACATGAAAGAATAAAATACCAAGAAGTGTTTATATATGCTCTAAAAGATCTATCACTCCTCTTTCTGAAAACTTAATGCATTGGTAGATCAAACTACCACAGCAGTGTTTTTTTCACAGTCAAAATTTGCCACTTTTTGATGCAAAAAAATTCCTTGCGCGATGTGTTTATAGCTCAAAAAGTGGTAGAAGACCTTCATTCCTACACCTCTAAGCGTAATAAATGGATTTAACACATTCGAAACCATATATGGGGTAATTTTCAGAATGATAGGAGCACAAAAGCTCCTGAAATATCACTTTTTGCTTTCAGGGTGAGGTCAGATTTCGGATGTGTCACAAACAAAACTTTATGGACAGTGACTTCTTTTAAACTCTGATTAACTAAGGTTCCAGAACTCCAATTTAGCTAAAACTTTCCAGTTATTCTCAGATAGTGTGTATCTTTACATGGGCAAAAAATGATAAAATTCTGAGATGGGTGGTTTAGATTTGGGTTTTTTCTGGATGATTTGGTATGGAATGTCCCCTTTGCTAAAAGTAGGTCATGTTTAATACAATCGAACGCTTTGGATAGGTCCATCAGGATTGCGCCAATATTCTCTCCATTGTCTAAGCTAGTTTTCCACTTTTCAAGCATTCGAACCAACGCGTGCTGCGCATTATACCCTTTACGAAAACCGCAAAGAAGTGCCGATAGATAAGGTCCCATATAATCAATAATTTGTTTACCCAGTATTCTCTCAAAAACCTTAGAAACGGTTGGCAAAACGCTCACAGGTCTGTAATTTTCCTTCCTGGTTTTCTCCCCCGTTTTGTGAAGGGCAGTGACATCCGCTAGTTTCAATAAGTCCGGAAACAAACCATTTTGTACACAATCATTGAAAATAAGCTGCAAAGATTCGGAGCAAATTTCAGAGCTGTTTTTCAGCACTTTTGCAGGTATATTTTCGAAGGTTGTTGCCTTTTTAGGATTAAGTCTCCCAATTTCAGTATGCATCAGTTCCAACGAAACCTTTTGGAATTTGAAAGAATCATCACTTTGAGCAAAATCCCGGATTCTCCTTATGCTTGGGTGGTTGGAATACTTGATTATAGCCCTATCTAAAGGGTCTGCGACACCTGTACTCAAAATAACCTCACTGTTCTCCGTAAGACCCAATGAGTCAGTAATAGATACAAAATAATCATTCAGGGTTTCAGCAACCTCCTTATCATTGGAGACTATCATATCATTCTCAATAAGGGTTATTTTTGAGTTAGATCTACCTTTATCGGAAAGGACAGGTCTTACAGTCCTCCAAAACTTTTTATTGTCAGTAATATCAGAAATATTCAAATTTTTGTAAAAATGTTTTTTTTCGTTTCTGAATAATTTAACACACAAGTTGCGCTGCCGGCGAAACGCTTCCCAGTTTTCAGCAGTGCTGCTTTTATTATACCTATTTTTTAATCGAGAACGCAACATAGTAGCTTTACGGAGAACTAGATTCATGAAGGGTCCATCATTGGCCCTTGCGTATTTCTTTTTCATCGGTGCATGTTTATCAAGAACTTTTTCAAAGCAATTTTGAAAAGCGCTGTAGTCTAAATCAGTTGTTTTGATACTGTCCAACTCTTCCTTAAGTTCTCGTTTGAAAGCCTGTTCCGAAAATTTCTTATAATCTCTATAGTTAATAACAGTAGGCCCTGACTTTCTGTACGCTGTTTTCAAAACTGTGACTATCATTTTGTGGAAGTCAGATAGCCCTGTCTCGAAAGTAGTGGTATGTTGGAAACTCCTATACCTATTTGTTAAGATTAGGTCAATACAACGTGGATTATCAGCCTTAAAACAGGTTGGCTCTTTTACCAGATTTTTGAGGTCATAGGTGTTAATAAAAGTACGAATTTGCTGATCTGTCTCCACTGTATTAAAATCACCAATCAACAAGAAATTGTCATATTTTTCACTATAATGATCAACTGCTTTGCCAAGATTTTCGAAAAAGTGATCTTGTGATTGGGATGGTGGTCGGTAGATACTGAAAAGGGCCCACTTTTTCCCCCTTAAATTTATTTCAAAACAAATACATTCCATATCAATTTCAAACTTGAAAGATTTTAACTGTCTCATTGTGATGTCACTTTTCACGTATACCAACAGACCTCCACCTTCGCCATGATGAACTTTGCTTCACTGAGAAGAATAACAGTAGAAGCAAGAAGGAAAGTTTTGTATGAACTAAATGATACTTTAAACTGTCACGAAATTGTGATTGGCCCACTCATATCCAGGGCAACATTTTGCCATTAGCTTTATATCATGTGCAGGAAGCCGCGCTGGAAGCGTGTCGAGTCAATGGAAAACAGGGCGGGAAATATTGATAAGCTTACATAAAATGCTATGCTTCATGCTGCACTGAGTAAGAAGCTTTTGTCCTCTTCAAAGGGGGTCTTAAATAAACTCAGGGCGGGAAGATTTTCGGAAAATAATAACCGCCCAGTGTTATTCTTGTTCGGAACTGTAGAGCAGCATCAACCACAACAACTTTTTTATGCATAGTTTGAATGGCGGTTCTTCGGTAGAGTAAAGTAGGCCTACAGTTGTATTTATTCGTCTTACTTCGTGTATACAGGCTCAGTGTAGTTTCACGTTCAAGCTCAGATAATGCTAGATTATAGTGGAGGTTAGAGGAACTCTGCAGCAATACAATTCATGAGCTACTTGCTTTGGAGGTTGTCAGATGGTATACTATGAAGTCGAAACATATTGTTTGCTATTGATCCTTGCTACCATCCAGCACTGCCATCCAGGAACATGAAGAGAGCAGATGCATCGAGAGAATTCAAATTATGAGTTTCCAATATTTTTAGCTACTTATAGCCTACATATTTGCTGTTTAGCTAAATACTATATTAATGGTGGTTTTAAAGACCTCAATCCTATTTTAAATGAAACTGCTATGCCATGTTACTATGCTATGCTATAGGAATAAACAATAATAATATGTGTTTAGGATAGGCTGGAGGCCTTTAAACTGATCTTTATCTTATTTTGGCCATCCCAGCTGTCGCGCTAAATACATAACATCACCCTCAAAAGGCAGCTATTAGACCGCCCTGAAAAAGGAGCCTATCCTTGTTTGCTTAAACTATCAATGCACTTGGTAAGCTGAAGGAGAAAAATGGTATTTTTAGTGTCAAGAGATAGAACACATATAGCATAAGCATAAAGCATAAAATACAACCACATTCTATAGAAGAGCTATAGAGGCAGATAGAGAGAGGTGTCGTATTGGATTTTTAAGCTGGCTAGTCTTTGGAATGCAGGAGAACATAATACACTTTGATGTTACTTCTATTGGGATACAAAATGTATGTTTTGTAACTTATCTCCAATATATTGCTTCATATTCAGTAATCTCCTTCTATCTTCTCTTTAAGATGCACCAAGTGCTGTGTATCACATCAATTGATTTAGTAAAAAGAACATTATATGTGAGTACTTGTACATTATGAATACTTATTTCTTGCAAAGTTCACCAAAACATGCTTACTGATAAATATGTGACCTGGATTTTTGGTTATGGATTATCAAATCATTCATCATACTTTTAAAAATTTGTTCTCATTCTATAAACAATATAAGTCTTGATTGTAGTGCAGCTTCTATTAAGCCAATTTTATTACAAATTTAGTTTCATACACTGACACGCTGTTATGGTTTCCCTCCTTTTTTCTAGGGATTTGTGGAGCTGCATATTTTACCATTGAATCCAAATCTCTCAAAGGTCAAAATCAATAGCAGGCAATGCCGTATCTTTCTCAAAATGAATACATACCTATTTTGTGATATAATATCTATAAATGGGAACAATCAAAATTAGACCTTGTGATAATCACACTTGTTTAGAGAAGTGTATTCAGCCATAGTATAAAGTTACATTCAGTATAGAGCTACGCCTTTTTATACTACATGTAACCAAGGTTAGTCTTTGCAATATCAGGGCCACTGGCCGGTTTAGAGAGAGATGAATTGGCAATATCAATTAACCCCCTTTATGCCACAAGCAATGTTAAGGCCTCTGGGCAATTTAAATTGTTGAAAATTGATACAAGGAAGAAGCTATTTGAAGACATAAGGAGAAATCATAAACTTTAGGATTTCTTAGCTTTAATCAAGAATATCAAACAATTTCTCAGCATTCAGTGTTTTTTCTTTGTTAGCATTGCATATTATGGTCAAATTGGCATTTGCTCTTTCCATAACAAACTATCTAGAGGTTTATAGAGTCTCTGTCAAGGGCACTGGGTTTTCAAAGTGGCTGGAAGCAAGTTTTCAATTATCAGATGGTGCAAAGAATGTCTGTCATGAAGGGAAAAAGTTTGTGTTAATTTTTTGTAGGTTAATGATAGTTTTCATAAACTGTACATGAGACTAATATGCTTGAGAACATGGCTTTAAATTCTTACTTTATATGACAAATTATTGTTTATGAAAGTGCCACTTTATGAGGGAAATTGCAAATGAACATTGGAATGCAAAAGGTAAACTTGTATGTCTTGATCTCAAAGATTTTGCTGAATCAATCAAGAGCAATAGCAGGGTTTGAACTCTGTTTGTTACTGTTCTTTATAGTTGAAGCAGTAATCTTCCTCATGGGGAGCAGTTATACCTTGGGCTTTTTTGTACCAAGATGTTTGTTGTATATCATGAGCATGCTTACTAACATAAAATACTTCTTTTTCAAGACGGAATTTGGATTATTTTTGCACAAACTGGCAAAACATTGTGTCATCAACAGAAATAAGTGAAGGGGGCGGTGAGCTTACTGTTAAACTTCCAAAGGAAGCAGCACCATTAGCAGCAGGTTGTTTTCCTTGTGTCTTCTCAGCTTTTCCTTGTGCAAACTTTTTAATGAGAACTTTTTAGTAGAAATGGACTTCTTATATAGCTCTATTGCACCTGCACATCTTTTGCCTAAAGATTAGTTAAATGTGTGGTCGTGTTCTTTGATCTGACTTCTCAAATACATCTCAGCAATTTCCTAGAGTGCTGCATATTTCTTTGTTCTTGTACTTTCATTTTCCATTATTTTTCTCATTATCACCTGTTTGTTATTAAAGCTCTATGCTATTTCTAGCTGGGAGATTCATTCGAATAAGTGTGGAATTTGTTTTGGCAAACCCAAAAGGAGGTATTCATTTTGTAGTGCCAGATGGTGAAGGAAGTCTAGCGGAGGTATGAGACTGATATACTGAGAGCTGTTTTGTAAGTGACTGTTTTGTCTATCAAGTGGATTCATATTTTCACTGGTCTGTATTGTAGCCAGGATCTATATGCTTGAGTTTAAAGGCCATGTGTTGTAACATTGTTCATTCTCTTCCAATTTATATGAAATGTGGTGAATGAAATTTGCTCCTCACCATAATATGTCAATGTTGTTTTTGGATTTGCATTAGCTGACATCATGATGTTAGTAAGGCCTCTCCTAGAAGATTTTAGCAGACATGTGAGGGATTGTGCACCTCATGGCAAAATTTTGCATCATGGTGCAGGATTTATGTCCACTGTTTATTGTCATGGCACATGATCTGCTAATGTTCAAGAATGAGGTGTGTGATGAAGCACACACCTAATCTCATCAAGGCATGTGTGAGGCACTTGTGCTTTGTGGGATCACAGGCCTTTGAACAGAGAGGCCTGGTTAGTTTGCTATTATATTTTTTGTGTCACTCATTTTCAAGTACATTAGATATAGCAGAAAGCTCAAGTGATCACACTGAAGGGATAGGGCAATTGGGTAAGGTAGGCCATGTTGGTCAGAGGTTACCATAGAAGTATATCATTTATTCATCAATGATAGGAGCTTGCCATTCCATACTTCAAAGTTAAATTTCCCCTTCATTTGGAAGCTCAGTTTTTGAGATTTTGTTTATAGAAATTATCATCAATCAATGTCACTCCAACTACATTTACATCAGAACTTTAAAAAATATTGCCCAACTGCAGGCATAGCAATAGTTGCATCTTAAAGCCATTATACTTTAAGCCTCTTTAATAGTCATTGCATCATGTATTTTCAGAGAGGAGCTCATGTTTACAGTTGTAGTTATGGAAATTCATCACGGTATGTTGATTAATGTATTTCCAATATGTGAATGACATTTCATATTGCAGAGTTCCAATACTGCAAGAAAAGGCAGAGCTATTTCTGCACACTGAAAATGCATTTTATTTCTGAAATGCATTGTCAGAGTTTGTCATGTTATGTTTCATGCTGTGAAAATGCCAGAGGAGAAATTTTCTGCTGGCATAAGACAATATATTAGATGTTTATCATCCATTGATGTTTATCAAGTAGCATTAGACATCCTGAGAAATCAAACTGTCTGCTTTAGGGATAATAATATTTCTTGTACTCATTTCACTCAAAGTGTTTTTTCATCTATCTCCAAAGTAGAGTTATTTGCCTCTCTGTATTCCTTAGACTATGGTTTCCTTGCATTGATTCCTATCATGACATATGCACGTGGAAAATTGACTTTACTGTCAATAAATCTCTTACTGCTGTTTGTCCAGGTGAATTGCAAGAGAAGGTATGCCAATTTTGCATTCTTTTTTGTATATTCCATTTGTGTATTGCTTAGGACAGGGATGGGTGACCTCCAGTACGAGGTTCAGGTCTTATTTCCAGTTATGTTGTCAGTGGCCAGTAGATATTAAAAGTTTTGTCCACAGGTTAGCTTGAATGAAAAGCAAACTGACTGGTGGCCCTGCTCATATGATATTATAATAGGAAGCTGCTTTTCCAATCTGTATGCAGTATTTGCATGGCTCATACCAAAGCAGCCTACTTAGGGGCTATTAAACTAACATTTGCAATTATTCTAAAAGCAAGATCTCTCTAGTCTGGCCCAGCCTGTCAGATCTACTAACTAGACATCATAGATTTGACACTCATAGAAAAGTTACCTGTTTCTGCCTTAAAGCAATGAAAATCTATGTTTGCATACTGCTTGAGTTTACTGTATATTTTGGTAATAGGAAAAGGCCACACCCATTATGTAAGGCACCCAAAATTGGAAAATGATATTATTAACTTTTTCAATTTAGATCAAGTCTCTTTTTTATGAATGAGGGCTTCAATTTTCCCTCAGTGGTAGCAATGCACTCTTTACATTTGCCACACCTCCAATTCTAGTGAGCCAACATTTGGAAAAGATGCAGTCTACATGTGCACTTGTATTCTTACCAGATTAGAAAGTTACTTTAGCCATCTTTTCATGTGCTTCACTTGCCCCAATTTTCCAACACTCCTATGTTTTTGTGGCAATGTGCATTATTTCTTAATATTTGTCTGGTCTCATTCCCAGATTCTTTCACATGATGAACAGAAAATCACTTACAGGTATATCATTACAACTCCAACATCAGCACCAAATATTGGCTTTGCAATTGGGTATGTTTTCTCTTTCAGTTTTTGTCTTCAATGCATCTGCTATTACAACTACTATTACCAGTATTTTTTGAAGTTCCATGACCAGCCATAGTATCATAAAATCATATTAAGATTCACATCTCTTCATTCTTGTCTTGTTTTAGTCCATTCGAAATTTATATCGATCCAAACATGACTGATGTCACAAACTTTTGTCTTCCTGGATTACTTCCATTGTTGAAGAACTCTGTGTCTTTTCTTTCGGAGGTAAATTACATAAGTGCATTGTATATTTTTACACATTAGACTGTTCGTTTTTATCACTGATGATATTTTTTACATTTTAATTTTATGTATACATTTCAGAGGGCCCTCTGCCATCATTGTTTCTTCCTAGTAGTTATGGTGCTTGACAGGTTGGCCCCCCTGTGGGTAAGATCTATTGTCATCCCATTGTTATGTAGGAAATATGAGCAGGCCCAGTAGCATTGTGGGGTTCACATGCTCTAGAAAAATCAGGAATAAACTGTGTTTTTAAGGACACTCAGGAAAAATCAGGAAAATTCAGGAAGTTTTATTGAAACTTGAAGAAAGTCAGGAATAAGTCAGGAATATTTATCATTCATGCAGATAAATTCATTCATACCCAATAGACAACTCTACTCATTGCACAGTTTGTGTTATTTTTTGTTCCAGTTGAGCAGTAAGCCTCCTTTTCTTACCCAAATCAAAAAATGTGCTCTATAGTATAGTATAGTATAGTATAGTATAGTATAGTATAGTATAGTATAGTATAGTATAGTATAGTATAGTATAGTATAGTATAGTATAGTATAGTATAGAATAGTATAGTATAGTATAGTATAGAATAGTATAGTATAGTATAGTATAGTATAGTATAGCATAGTATAGTATAGTATAGTATAGTATAGTATAGTATAGTATAGTATAGTATAGTATAGCATAGTATAGTATAATATGGTATGGTATAGTATAGATTAGAATAGTATATTAAATTATTGTACTTTAGGAGACTATTTCGTGGGGCACGGACTATTTTAGTTTTCTTTCTTTTTTTCAATAGATATTTTACTTCTTTGAAGAGAATCTAAACTCTCGATATCCATATAATTCATATAAGCAAGTTTTTGTGGATGAAACATCTGCTGACTTTCAGACTTTTGCGTCGATGTCAATTTTCAAGTACGTCTTCATTTTTACCTCTCTCTCTTGAGTTTTTAATGCTATTCTCCTACTTTTTACCTCTTCGTCATTTTCACAATCTTAGTTTTAATAGATCCGTGAATAGTCCGTTGGTACTATAGAACTTCACTATAGATTATTGGGCAAGCAAGATTGTCCTGTCATTTAAGTGTTTTGGAATCAGTTTGCATTAAGGCTCAAAACCCAGTCTTGTGTAAACAGCAAGAGTCCATTTTCTCACTTGGGTTCTTCAGGTAAACAATGATGAATAGGAACTAATTGGCCAATCATAGGGCCAAATAGACGCATTATTCATCCTATCACGTGTATCCACATCTGGTTATATGTTTCCATTCACCTTTCGGCCGTTATCCCCGACATTTCATACCCTGACGAGTGTCAGACGAAAAAATATTTTCAGTATGGTTAAAGAATGCTCCCGCTTTTTCGTGCCAAATTTAATGGATCTTTAGTCATTGATCAATTGTGCTTATCAAGCTGCGGTTTTCTAACCAAAACACATTCAGAAAACAGAAAGAAAAAGAAGCAGCATGAGATTTTATATTATCGTTTAGTTGGAGCCTATACTGCTCGTCCTAAATGACTTTGCTTCCTTTTATGAGAGGCAGTGAGCAGGGATTTTGTATGGAAAATTTAGAACTGCACACTATTCGCTCGGGTGCTATGTTGAAAGAGTAATTTTTTTATTCTTAAAAGTACTATTTGGCACACATGATGTGCCGGCATAGCTAGGCACTCAAATTATGCGTTTCACTATAATAATGCTTGTGAGAATAAAGTTTATGAGTAGCACCCTATTTTAAAGGAGACCTGTTCTAATAGATTTCAAATGTAATATACACAGATCTCTCTTTAGAACTGCTGAGAAACTTTCAGATCTGCACAATTTTTGTAAAGCTGCACATTCAAAAATCGTTTGTAGTCAATGCTGATTTTTTGTGAAATATTAAGTTATTTGATGTTTTGTGAAATATTAAGTTACTTGATGTTTTGTGAAATATTAAGTTACTTGATGTTTTCTGCAGCACGAATCTGCTACATTCAAATAGAATCATCGATCAGACGATTCTGACGAGGACCGCTTTAGCGCAAGCACTATCAGAGCAGTTCTTTGGCTGTTTTGTGGTCATGAGTTCATGGTAAGCCCTTTGCAATTTGATACGCCATGTGGAATTTTTATCTAATTTCTTGTTTTGTTATTTAGATATTATTCAGTTTGTTACCAACTTGTCAGCTTTTGAGCTGCTAGAGGTTTCATGCAAAAGCTATTTTTTGTGTCTGCGATGACCCTGGCGATTGTCCTTGTTTCATTGTTTGTTGCTTCCGGTAGCATGTCGCAGAACTTCCTATAAAGGACCACAGGCATTGTCAGCGTTTCCCCTTTGAAATGCCATGCGCTGATATGAATGTGATTCATCTCCCGTACCTATATCAAGCAATCAGAACCCACACAGTTAAGGAGTAGAGTTATGAATGGACTTAGAAAGAAAGTTTGTTATAGTCTACAGTTGTTGGGTCCGAACTCTAGTTTAGTATCTCCCTTTGTTGTTGATAAAGGAGTACCAGAACCCTTTGTGCATAAAACTTTTGTCCACCTATTGGCTATAACTTAAGAATTGCTTATGACCATTTACGAAAATTTCAACACCGTTATGCTGTATTTCATAGTTCAGATATTTAAAGAGCGTCACCCTTCAGCTGTGATGCTGATTTTCGAGGGGCCCTTTATTCTAGGAGCTCTCCAGATTTCGCTAATTGGCTGTTATTTCTCTGCTGAATCTAAACATCACTAACTAGTTGTGAATATTTTATTTGATCCTCAGGAATGACTATTGGCTACCGCTTGGCATATCTCAATATTTGTGCGGTCTTTTTGTGAAGAAGACATTTGGTAATAACGAATATCGGCATAAAATATACCGGGTAACTTTCCTTCAATTCACCATATAAATCCTCTTTGTAGAGTTTTCTGCTGGCTTTTGTGATGTTGCTTATATCTGGTAACTTCTCATTCTTTGGAGATGTTCCTAAGGATTTATTTTAAATTCTCTAGAACTTAAAGGCCTAAGGAATTTCGCCTCTTTGGTTATTGAATTCACCTTCAAATAGGGTGTCGGTGTATTTCCCAAGTATTTGAATTAGTTCGGATGATAAAGGTATCGAGAGGAGATTGCTACTCCAGCTGTTCTTGTTGGTCAAGCTTTTCTTCTGCTGCTTATGCTCGATACTGCTCGACCAAGAACTCATCTGTTGCTTTATATTGTGTTTTGTTGACCTCTGAATTTGCCTAATCGCACAAGCTACGGCAAGTGCTTTTTCGCTAGTTTGCTTAACCAGATACATATTCATTGCTATAGCTGTAGCTGTCATTTTCAACCACCACAACCGAGAGCTTGTTATGTTACTATGTCTGCACTTTCTTGATAGGGTCTGCTCGGGTATACTGGGTAACCCGGGATAAAGTGGGTAAGTGAATATTTACATCAGCATTATTGAATTATGGCCGTGAAGGAGCAAAGTGCAATTTTTAACTTGTTACAATACCTCTCCATGAGAAATCGCATAAAAAGGCTATTGAAGAGAGGCAGCAAGTCATTAATTTTGCAAAATGGTCATTTACCCATTTTACCCTGGGTTACCCACTTTACCCCTAACATACCCTATCAGAAAATATATGTCCAATTTTCAACAGCAGCTTTTATTTCCAGGAAATGGAAGCACTTTGTATGTATGAAGTTGATGGACCAGGCCTTCCCCCTCTATTTCCTGTATCTCTAGCCTCAGATCCACGCCAAACTGCTGGTGAAGCAGAAGGACAGCCTCCGCATCAAAGTATTGCAACAGGTGTAACACAGCATCACCCACATTTGGTGTCCCCAAAACAGATTGCATTCCTGCGAACCAAGGCACATTTGGTTATCAGAATGGTAGATGGGAGAATATCACAGGATCTTCTGCTGCAGGTACATGTTGTTTAGCCTTATAGCATTTTAATCTTCTCGTGGAAATCTTTCGTATAACTAAAGCTTATCCCAGTGAATTTTGCATCACCCATTGGCGTTTTTGTTACGCTTTTTAGTCATTTTTTTTTCGCGATTGACATTGAGTGCGTTGATAATTATGTGATGAGGATCGATCAGAATGATTTAGTATATCGCCAGTTCGGTTGATTGGCTTGTAGTCGTCAGTCGTTAGTCACATATACGATTCCGTTCGTTGGGGAGTGCTTGTTGGACAAGACTTTTATAATTTGAGGTATGATGCCCAACTCCTTCCCTCAATGCCTTATCCCCAAATTGTTTGTAACCACCTGATACCAGTTTACTGCTGGTTGAAATGTGAAAGTGCATCTAAACATTGGTCTGAGCTTCGCTTTGAGCCATCGATCTTTCGCACTGTAGACGATTGTTGTAACCACAATGCCACTGGAAGGCACTTGGTGAAGATGAGTTTAGTTACGTAGTGATCGATAAACGCCCTCTTTAAGCTGTATTGTTATGAAGGAATTATCTATTTGCAAGGTTGTTTTTGAAGCCCATGGCTCCATTTCATCTTATTGTCATCTTCTGACAGCTCCATGTAAGAGCACACGTTACTTTAGAAAGCTTCTTTTTTAGGCTCTGAACAAAGTTTTATCACTAGCAAATACTGCTGCTGCTGCCAATCATTCAGAGCACATGACATGGAATAATTTGCTGATATCAACTGCAGGTGTATGTAAATTTGATTCAGAGATTCAGCAATATCTGTGTTTAATGGTTTTCAGTCATTCAGTTTTTCACGTCTTAAATTTGGTCGCCAGTTGAGGAATTTTCAGTATTGACCCTTAGCCAAACTTGCTTATAACAATTTGTATAAATATTTTAATCCAATTTGGTATATCGCAATCTTTTCCGATCAATTCACATCAATTTCATATTTACCCAATCTAATCCAATCGGAGGCATGCTGACAAACGCTGTTGCCCATATTATCAATATTTATTTATTTTTGTTTTGGTGGTTTCTTGCGTTATTTATTTTGTTTATTTATTTATGATAGTAGCTGGATTTTAAGTGAGTTTTGTCTTTCACATACGTTTGTATTCTAGTTTTTGATGACTATATCATCTGTCTCTGGAAAGGACATCAACACCGTCATGGACCAATGGATGTATCTTTCTCCGTTTGAATTTTTTGGTTCATAGTACTTTTTTAAATTTCACATGTTGGTCGTCTGATTCACCCCTGAATCCAACCAGACGTTTCATTCTACAAGACACTGTACAGTTTCTGTTAAGAGCCGGATTATACAGAGACTTATCGCTCAGTTGAGTTTGTGACTTCCTATGAAACTCCATTTTTGTATGACCTACTTATTGTATGGCTCAGTTGAGTTTCTAACTTCCAATCCAATTCCTGTCAATCTCACTTTGTTAGCCCACGTTGTCATACAAATAAATGAGACATTTTCCTAGGATGTTTTATATTTGGCGTGACAGTTACGTGCCTTTCCTATCGCAAGGATCCATCCATTTTAACATGATTGATCTCAATTTCTCTCTAGAAACTCGATTGCCTGTATCAGTTTACCTTCACAATAATTTCCTTTCTCATCTACAATAGATATAATAACCTGTGAAATGCAATGGTCTTACCTGAGAGGTGTGCTGAAATTTCCTTAACTGCCTCGCTTAGTTGCCACTCTGGAATAACTAAATTCATGGGGAATTTCTCATTCAACAGAAAGCGGAACATCGTAGAACTGGACATAACACAAGAGATGGGAAAGGGATACCAGAAATATGTTGTACGTGGATAGGCTGAATTTTTTTTAAAGCTTGAAAGAATGACATTAAAATTGAAGTGAAAGTTGCATGTAGCTATGCCATACATTGATCAATTGTAGCATTACCGTTTTCAACATATCCTTCAAGAAAAAGCTTTAGAGTTTGAATGTTTCAAGGAGAGAGAATGACATTATAAACTTTCTATATCGAATTATTAATCTAAACCAGCAGATGCAATTTAAAATACGCCAATCAAGGCAGAAAAGATCAATGGATTATACAGTTTCCTCTATGACCGGCACTTGCAATATTAATTAGAATTAAACACAAATACTAAAGAGACTGCTGCGCCTCCACTACTGAAGCACATGTTGCTGATTACAGATTTACAGTCGCTTCGCATTTGCAATAGAAAGGACGTCGTTATTATTCATTACAGTGTTTTATTAATGGGAAGATGTCATTATTACCGCAAATTTTAGCAGCTTTACAGTACTACATCTATCTGATAAGCTGCAGATTATATCTATTTTTGGCCTGTCTTGCTGGGACTTAAGGTTGAAGGAAGCCTACATTGTTTTATCCAGGGCGTTAAGCCATAAAAACACTTTGATTTTTTCTTAAATCCATTTCTTACTCCTTCTAAATAAAGGAGGCTTGTGATTGAATAAAATCACTATTTGTCACCTGAAAACGAACCCTTGTTTGATGTTCTCTCATGTCCTCAAAAATAATGTAGATTTTCTAGTTTTCTGTGCTACAAATGTATGATGAAGATCAGAGCTTATGGCAACGGTCTATGCTAAATTTCTGCAGTTTGGAACTTTTACTTGGCACTGGTAAAGTACCTTAAGCCTTGTTATGTTACTATCTCATTAACTGGTATATGTACTTTGGCAGCATAGCCACCAAATGTTTCAGAGCTCTGATACGGTCTATTTTCTCCCAACCTAATTCACCAGTCATCATTCAAAATGGGCCTAGTCTTAGCACGTGCGGTCAGAATCCTGCATGATGATTGGTCAATTGGGTTAGGAGAAAATAGACCTGACAGGGTTCTCAAACATTAGGCGTCTATGCTTACTTTGACAGGGTCCCTTGATTGTATCAATACAAGAGCTCGATGGTTCATTCACTCACACAGTTCAAGTTGAAGATATTGTCAGCCACCATGAACTCCCATGTCACTCAAAAAGCAGGAGGTCAATCATTTAATCAAAATTTTATTTCTCGATTGTTCAATGCTTGAGTTTTGACTTTAGTATATGTAGAAGCTAGAATTTCTTTCTACGTCATCTTCAGTTCATCCACCCATTCGTTCATTCATTTATTATTTTATTCATTTTTTCATTCGTTCATTCATTTATTTATTTATTCATTCATTCATTCATTCATTCATTCATTCATTTATGCGGTGCTTTCTACTCACAGCAGTTACCCATTCTATTCTGAATATGTTATGATTTTTGTGATTTTTTGTTATTTTTTTACAAAATGTACAACATTTTTCCCACTGATATGCCACTCAAGTTATGGCACCTTTCTTTCGCATTCTCCTGGTTCTTCCTGTTGGTCTTCTTGCATTCAATTTTCCTTCAAGCAATAATCGCTGTAGCAAGACCCTCATATATAGAATGTTACCGCTTTGAAGTTACGAAAACATATCATCCCTGTCATGGTTGTTTTTACTATACATAGGAATAAAAAGAAAAAGATACCATTAGTGACTGGGGAAGAGGTTGACATGGACCTTAATCAAACCATAGAGTGAGTGATATCAATTTGAACTGTATTCCTCATTGTTTACAGCATTTATGTACAGTTTTCTCGTAATGAATGAATACTGTATGTTAATATTTTATGCCTCACTATGCTCATTTCATACTTATAGTCCTTGTATAATGTATACGTGAGCCGTACTTAGTGGCAGGTGTAGAGTTGCGACACCCCATTATTTAGATAAGTGCTTGGTAAGTGTGTAGATGGTCGGTAAAATCATAGTTACAAGAGATTATCATAACTTGCAAACACTGTTAGTATAGTCAGTAGAACGGCAGTAACTATTGTCAGTGGCATAAAACTACTCTAGTCATTAACGTGGTAAGACTTGGGTTATCGCCTGTAAATTCGCCTTTCAACACCTCCCCCCTCGCTCAGAATTTTCGAGATACATGAGTACATATTTATATAAGACTGATAATAATGTGATAGTTTGATCATCTACACCTTGTGAGAATTACGAAGACTTGTTATATGCTGTTATTGATCCAATGGGCATTTTCCTTCCCCACAATAGCACGGATTCTCCCGTTCTTTGGCTTCGAATTGATCCTGATATGACATGGACTAGGCAGGTGTCATTAGAACAGCCAGATTACATGTGGCAGTACCAACTGCGTTATGAACGGGACGTTACTTCGCAAATTGAGGTAGAGTTTTTCTTTTGTAAAGGTGCAGTGTGATGCTTACGCTATTTTGTGTTGATAAAAAGCACTTGAAAGATAGCCTAGATGTAGAAGACAGAATCCATAAGGAACTTTTCTACTTCAGATATTTTATCACTGCAAGCAATTGAGAATTAGGGAGCCGTTCCATATATTGCAGTCAAATTCTTTTAAACTGTGTAATCCATATGGCAAATGTGTCATAGACGGGTTTCATTAATATACTTTAGTATCAAATTACTGGATGTGAGAAGTCTTGCTCAGAAGTATTATGCTTTGGCCGTTCATTCGTTATAGCAATCTTGGAGTACAGTGCCTTCTATTCTTTAACATTTTAGGCGGCTAGAGCATTAAAAAAATTTCCAAGTATCCAGAGCAAATCAGCCTTGCTTGATATGGTCTGCCAACAAGAGTGCTTTTACCGGGTTAGGATGTTAGCATCAGAGTGTCTTGTCAAGGTGAGTGCGATATAAATTAGATGCATGATATAAAATACTATTTTATACAATATTGTCGTTGCAGATGATATGAAATTCATTATATACGCAGTAATATCATCACTTGTATGAATATTGTTACATACAATATTGCTGTTGTAAATATTTCCTTGGCTAGATTTAGACTGACTGTCAAGGAAATAAATTGTAAGTTAATGTGAGACTGGTTGTTACTTCTAGAGTATACAATAGATTTTTGTGGCGATAGACGGAAATCTTTGCCTCAAAAGACATGGATTTTTGTCTCAGAAGACAGCTTTTTTATGTTAAAAGACGAGGATTTTGTCTCAGAAGACATGGCTTTTTGTGTTGAAAGACGAGGATTTTTGTCTTTCATGACGACGCTCTGCAGTGTTTGCAGGGTGAGAATCTAAGAGTCAAGGCAATGCTTTGAAGATTGTTTTATTGTGTACAAGCAAAAGCATTTAAGCATCTTCGTCTTCTGGGGCAAAACTCTGCTGCGTGCGTTCCGCTTTAGTGCATATTTATTTTTCATCCATGCTCTACATTGTTTTACACTTCACTCTTGTATCTTTTTGGTTAAATATATAGCTGCATGCATTATATTTTTCTTCCACGCACAGCAGCAGGGGCAAGTTTTATTGCCATTAAGTATACATCATTGATATGATTATTTTTTGTTTATTTTTCTGATCGTTGTTTTTAATGGTTTTATTGTTTCTTGTTTATTCACTCATATTGCCATTGTCGTATTCTTGTCAGAGGACTGACCAGTCTTCATGATACACACTGTCATTGCGGTCAAAATACCTGTGGGAAAATGTGCGTACGGATGCAAATGCTACCGTCCTATCTTGTTTATAGTTTTGATATTCAACCATATACTCCATCTTACTTTAAGAGTAAATTCTTTTTCAATCATAGATTCTTTCAGATGACCCTGATGCTTATGAAGGTGAAGAGACCTTGATCAACTGTTTTCAAAAGCTTTATGGCTCGCAAGGTTGTCCAAGCCTGCCAAAATTCAACGATTTTTCCAATTTTATTTCGTATTTTGTCCAAAAGGTTGGTTTTATGGGATAATACCTTTTCAATATCTTGATAATTTCACTACAGCACGAAACACTAGAGTTGCAGTGCCAACAAACTATTCACATATCTTCATAATTCTCAATTTTTATGACGTAGTCCCTTGTAGATGTAAAACCATCATTACCCATAAGTGACTGCAACGCTTTCCGATCTCTTTGGAAGATGGTTTTACACAGCATTAAGTAGTCGCAGATTGTATCGAACTGTTTCAGTAGCGTTCATAGTTCTTAGGGTATTTACCATTGTGTTTTAGGAGCTTCCCGTTAACATAGCAAAGTACCGAAATTCACACTATCAATGTCCTATGAAGCTTCTCCAGTTAATTTTGGACCTCATCAAATACAACGACAATCGATACAATAAGGTGATTGACTTGCTTCAATTTTCATGTACACTTAATTTTTGATTTTGGATGCGAGTTGATTGTTTCCAGTCCACGTCCGAACGTTCGAAAATAACCGGAAGCTCGAATATGGACTGGGAACAAAGTACTCACATCCGAAAGCCAAAGCCCGAATTTAAGTGAAGATAGGCATTTAGCTTGAATTTACAGTTTTTGTCTGGACATTTTGCACTTTAGTTTGCTCGAATTCATTTCTGTATTGTTTTGTAAAGTACTGTTGATTCTTTGGCTTTTGCATACTGACTCGGTTATCTGTTGTGACTGCTCTGTTTTATTGCAAATTTAACTCCCACAGCGGTCAGTCTGCAAATTATTGTTTCCATTTTCTCATGATGACAATTTTTCGTAGTTTTCAGATGGTTACTACAAGGCTTGTCTGATCGATGCCCTTACAAATGCAGTAACATCAGCTGTAACAATGGTCGCTACTGACAGGTTGAGAACGTTATTTTCTTGCCATTAATATCATGACCGGTAGTTATGTCTACTATTCCAGAATAAAATAGTCCAAAATTATGCAGCACAAAATTATGGAATGCAAAATTATGCAATGTAAAATTATCCAATGCAAAATTATGCTTACAAAATTGTGTGTTACAGCATCAAACGTAGTATTTTGGATATACTTCTTAATTTTTGTAGCTCTCTGGAATTCTTGTATATTCAGGTCTAAGTGTGATTCAGTGTATCGTATTTCCTTGAGAATAGGCCGACTTTCGAAAAGAAGTTGATTTGGAATATAGGTCGAGATTATTTGGACAACCAAACTGAATTGTGCCTACTGCAAAAATAAGTTGAGTCCATTGTAGTGGGTGGCAATCAACATTTTAGAAGAGAGCCCTGACGTTATGGTACAACATGAGATTTTTATGTGAACAATTTGCAATGAACCTTGGAAACGTTGCCGTGATAAATGGAAAACTATGAACAATTTCTTGTCGTGTTTTTCGTATCTCTTTTCAGAAAGCACCTTAGAAATAAGCTGATTCAAAATAGGCCGAAAAATGCCACTGAAGACAAAAAAATTAAGCTGCGGCCTATTCTCGAGGAAATACTGTATACGCTTTAGGATAGGTTGTAATTTTGTATTATCAAGGAAAGAATCCGAACCAGCAGGTATATGTTTAGATGTTCTTGCATAGTAGATTATGTTGAATATGTGCTTGGTTTATTTGTGTTGTAAACAGTGCGTTAAATTCGGAATTCGATTGAATCCTATGGTTTTCATTTAATGGAGACCAATGGTTCATTCATTGTATAATCCAAACTTTATGAGAGACAGAACTTTCTTGTGGAGAGAAATGTTGCAATTCGATGTATTTTATTCTTCTTTCTTCAAATATTTGTCTTGTGGTTAATGTGAAGAGAAACGGTTCATTTGGGTTTGTTGAGGAATCCTTTCAGAAATTGTGAGCCTTGCGCGGATCCGTCTATATCAATAGTCGCCAAAGTACGGCCCGCGACGGCATTCTATCAGACCCGCCAACGGTACTTGATGTTAGAGTACTAGTTATATCGTTCGGTTTATATTTGTATAATGATATGCAAAATGTTATTCCTGTGTTCCTGTTGATTCCAGCTTTTCGCACTGTGCAGAATGATTTATGCGGCCCGCGCTCGTCATTCTTTCAATTATCTGGCCCTCTGTATAAAGTTAGAATAAAGTTTGATGACCCTTGATCTATATTAGTGGCCCCCCAACCTTTGTTATTCCTGCACCCCTAGAAACTTTACCATAAACTGAATTCCAGGTGTACGTATTTATTTCTCAACATTTGAAACGACAGGACTGAGGATGCAGTTTCAGACATTTCTACATTCATACACTCAGTGTAGTTAAGCAGCTTTGTATTATTATTCTTTTGTTTTTAGCGATGGGAAACAGTTGATTCCTGCCCAACAAGATGCCCAGGTTTTGCTGCTTGTATACTTTATTTCTGCTTTTATTCTTGATCGGACCTCTAGTTTTGAAGAACTGTTAATTACAGATAATTCAGTCTCCATTCGTCAACGTAATCTGCAGTTGCTTGTCACAGAAATTTACCGAACAAGGATGAATCTAAATCCCCCCTTTATGAAGGAAATTTTCTTGGAGAGAGATACATTATAACTTAAGAATTAGTAACAACATATACGCACATAAACCTAGAACTACAGCCTATGGATTAGAAAATGTAAGTTTCCTAGGCCAAAATCTTTGGAGAGACTTACCATTGCATATAAAGGAGTCCCTAACTGTAGAACATTTTAAAAAAGAAATTAAGGTTTGGAATTTTACTTGTAACTGCAGATTATTTAAGAGTTATATTGTAAATCTAGGTTATATTTAGTTCATTAACATGTTAATTGGTTATAATTATTGTAATTTATTAAGTATTAATTATGG
Source organism: Mastigias papua (assembly GCA_964019165.1). Taxonomy (NCBI): domain Eukaryota; kingdom Metazoa; phylum Cnidaria; class Scyphozoa; order Rhizostomeae; family Mastigiidae; genus Mastigias; species Mastigias papua. Next base: position 13,429,528 of record OZ025274.1, read on the forward strand.
TTGGCATTAATTGGCACATAGCTATAACCTACGCCAACCTTAGATAAAGAATTTATTATATTATTATATTATTGATTTGTGATTATTGTCAGACATCATGGGCATCTACTGAGAGTTCAGAAAAAGCTCCAACCTTCCTCCGGTTGTCTAATCTTCATCATAAACTTTCCTGTTGAACTCTGCATTGTATATGTCTCAAAAAAATTTTTACTGTAGAAGGGCTGTGCCTTTAACAGCCGATATCGCATTATCGAAAATTTTGCTGAAACTGGATTGTTGATACAAAAAACTAAACCTTCCTCATATACGACATAGAAAGTAAAATCTTCCTCCGGCGCAGAACCGTGGATCCGTGACTTTTTCTGGACTCTACATCTACTGCAGAACACCAGATAGATCATATTAAAACTTTAGTGGCCTGTTTTGAAATAACTAAGAAGCTTGGATTGGATAATAAACGCACTCAGTATATTTTCAATTGGCTATTATCGCTTTGGTTTACTGTTCATAAGGATTATTAGCCATTTCGTACCAAGTTTGGTGGTCTTCGAGCAAGTGCTACTGGCTGATTTGATTGTTGTATTGTTTCGACTATCAATTAGAAGCTTAGGTGACTTGACAAAACACAAATGCTTAATTCAGATTATGGTATTTTGTGTTGACAAAAACACTAAGCGTATTCCCCACCAATTTTAGCCATCAACAATTGCAAATGTAATTTTCAGTAAATTCAAAATTTCTATTCGCATTTGATTCTTGCTTTTGCATGTCTTGACATTAATATTTTTTGCAGCTTATTCTTGGAGAACTCGTCAGACATTTGAACCTGGAAAAATTGCTTCCAACTTATAGATATGCTGTGACTCAAAGGTAAGCCTATCGATTCCGCTATGTGGATCTAAAATAAATATTAATTCTGCTTTTCTGGCACTCTTCGGAAATTAGAATTTTTAGCATGTTAGAAGGGTATAGCGAATTTCAGAATTACCCATTTTAGTTGCATGCCGTGCAAGGAATGCAGGAAGCCGCCAAACCGGACCAAATCTCTGTTGTGAATCAAAGAATTCTGATATGTTGACACCGATAGTGTATGTCGTAGAACAATATTTGTGTAGTATGTAACTTGTCTCCAGTCCGGAGTGGACGTCCCCCCCCCCCCCGACTATTTATTTTTTCAAAAATGCATACGAGGACATTCTTATTGCAACCACCCTGCTTATTAATTTTGAACCTAGAGGACATTTCCCCAACCAGACCCAGAAATGTCCGGCAACAATAACTCATGGTCACTATTTGTTTGAGAAAATTTTTGCATGAAATGAGCAATTGCTGTCAGAGGCACTGAAAACGCAGCTGAAAGTCTCGCCGATAATGATGAAATAATGAACGAAGACAATGGACACCATTTTTAGTATGTTAGAAAATGTGCATGAAAAGTAATAAGGTATTTTTCAAAATGTGAAGGTTTGTTATTCAATGCAAATATTATCCTTCTCTCCACTTCCATCTATAACAGTCCACCCCATAGACATTCACCATGGAAAGTTTCCAGCCCTACCCCGCTTATTGCTACCCTCCGCTTATTAACTTCGATACTTTTCCTACCCCCCCCCCCCCGTTTATTGCCACTCCCTCTATTACGGACTAGAGAGTATGTAGCGGAACTGTTATGATGATTCTCAGATTACGTCATCAGTATTTTAGCCTGAATCAGTGTTGCTCTATCTTTGAATACTTAGAGATATTTATAAAACTTAATCAGTGCAGTCTGGCTTTATTTTGTAGCTAAACTAAACGTCCAGTTGCGTATGTTTGACATACATTTTTCCTATAGCTGTTTAAAAACTATACGTGCTCTGCAAGTCAATGGCCACATTCCAGCTGAATCTGCTATTTTCAGTACATATGCAAGGTTAGCTAAACCGTGACTTTTTATCGCACTTTTTGAAGTGCAATTGTATATATTTCTACCTAGCATTCAGTTTAGAACCCGGCTCCACTATAGTTTTAGGTAGTACATTTGCTCATCTAGAACTATAGACGACATGCAAAGTGGCCTCGATGGGAGGCAGGCAAGCTAAGCTAATGCTACTGCGCTATTGAGAGTTTTTGGGTTACAAGTAGCCAATCAGTGGGCTGGAACTCCTAATTATGCAACTAAACTTATTCATCCACTTATTATCTTCCATACTTAGCTGATGGTTTTCAGTGAGTCGAGTTTGCATGTTTGAAAAACAAGATATACTTTTCTCTTTCTTCATTCTTTTTACAGAGATTATAATAAATCAAATCTTAAAGAAATACAGTATTTACTATGTATTCTTTAGTCTTTCTCCCCATGACATTTTTTCAAGACTAGTACATGACATATCATTCGATATTATGTTTATGTTTTCATTGCAGATACGGCACCTTTATCGATGTTCGAAAAGTAGCTATCGATTGTCTTGTTGACTTTGTTCGCGGTGGGATACAAGTTTTCTTTTCATTTCTTTCGCTAATTAGCAATAGTTTTGAACGACTGCCTGTAGTTAGTTTCTTTGAAATCGCTGCTACAGCTGTAGCCCGCTTACTTATAATGACCTGGGCTTTAACTACCTGTTAGGCTAAAATTTTAGTTTCCAGCCCCCTCCACATATGAGCCTATTTGCGCTAAAGTTTTAAATTAGGTTCATATCAGCGGGTTCTCTGTAAAAGTGTATAGATAGAAATTGCTGAATTAAGATTACCATCTCTTTAAAAGTAACTTGACATGACCTTTTCCCTTCAAGCTTAGGTACCATTTTTTATGTATTATAAGATGTTATTCATAAATATAGTACATTCAGATTATATTCGTACGAAAATGTAAGATAATATTTTAAGAACCTTGCTAGCTTAAATTTGTTTTAAGTACCGTTTGCATAAGAACCTATTTAGGCTACATTGAAAACTCGGCTCTTGTATGCGAGCTTTCATTAAATCCCAAGTTCAATTAGAGCACTGAGTATGTGCGTGTTTCGTTTTTATCGTTTTCTTTCGTTGTTGGAATAACACGCAAACAGAGTGTATAGTTGCAAATCAAGCGTGTTTTTGTTTTTGCTATCAGGAATTTCACAATTTTTTAGAGAAATACCTTCATTCATTTTACTATTCTCCGATTTTTTTAGTCGAATCAAGTGACAAGGATCTTCGTTTCCTCCTCGATCTTGTTAAAGTTGATGCTGTTTCTGAAGTGAAGTGAGTTTCCATATTTTTTGTTGAATACGGTATATTTTCTGCGTAGGCACTATATTCAAGTGCTTTTTCTTTATGTTGCCACGCTTAGTTACATTTTGATATTTAGCTCTTTCCACTGTCTTCCCTGTCAGATACCATATTTTGCGCTCATTGCAACTTAACCCTCCCTTCACAAGAAAGTCAGATTCGCACTTGAATTCGCTTTGGCTGGTGGAGAGATTATGGGAGATTCTTAAGTGAGTATTGTCCGTTTTATTGCGGTATATTTCTGCAGCTTTATTTGGTTGTGGTATGTCAGTCAACTATCAATTCATGTAGCTTGAGTCTACTACTTGGCTACATTTCAATTGACACACTATTTAGGACCATTCGAAAAGTATAACAGTCGGCGTGAGGGTAAGCACCGTCTCTGTGATGGATTGTCGTGAAACATTTAGGCGCTGTGGTGCGTTTATAAGTAATTACTTCGTTTACTGTAGGCCGTTTTTCTAGCTATAGTGCTAATGTATTGGCTGGGTTACTTCAGGTCCTTAACTCTCATAGCGCACATTTTGGAGCTATAGTTTGATTTCATCATCTTTCGAGTAGCACAACAGAGCGAATGATATTTATGCGGAATATCAGTTGTACTTCATTGCATTCTTAGTGAATTTTTCGTCCCGTAATACTTCAGAACCGACTCAAGTCGAGATCAAGCGATGTCGCACCTGTTGGACCAAAAGTTTGTGTGTGTGGAAAGGGAAGCTTTCTGATACAACTTTTCTAACGGTTCAAAAACCGATCCGATGCAATTTGAGCGAGTCTAAAGGCCTGATTATATGGGCGAGTTGACCCGGTGTTGGCTCGTTTCCGGCCCAATGAGTTACCCTGGTGCTTCGGTGAAATCCTTCGTAAAAGCATAATTCGGTTACATGAAACGAGCCAACCCGCCTTACCGGGCTGACCCGCATTTTGAAAGTGGGTCAACCCGCCCAGGCGAAATAGCTTTTCCATGTAAGTACATCAACTGAGTCAGCAGCGGGTTGACTCTTTGTACACGAATGCATTTTCAGCGCCATTCAATAAACAGACTGGAGTGCAAAGAAGTTTCGTGGAGATGTGAATTAGTGGGAAACATCTTCTTAAGTGTCTGAATAACTTCAAAATAAATTTGCAGTTCTTCTCGAGCTTTGTAAAGCTAAATTTATTTCATTTACGTGCTTTTCGCGGTTAGCATATAGAACAGTATCATTCACATCTGGAAATGTAGCTTCCACAAAATGTGAATACACGAATTAAACTGAGAAAGTAGCTTAAATTTCTCACTATTGGTAGCCATATCAAAGAGTGCTAAAGGAGAATGCCTCATTTTGATTTAGGCGGCTTGGCTTAGAGTTAGAGCTGAGTTACAGGCAGGTCAACCCTGCCATGTAATCGCAATTAATGCCGAGCCAGAGTCAAGCGAGATCCGAGCCAGCACCGGGTCAACTCGCCCATGTAATCAGGCCCTAAGATGCCTAGGCAGCGGATTTCGCAACTGACACGGGGTTCCTTCCCTTTTCCAGCAATGATGTCTAGCGACCTAGAACCTATGACTATTTTGATTCAGTTGTGAGCTATGATTGTCACACATGTATGTTCGGTTTTTGATATTGTGTTGTTCGGCTTGCCTTCTGTTTGTTGTATTGTTTTGTATAGTGTTACAATTTACGGACTATCTCATGTAGGTCCCAAGAGGACTGGATATATTGTTCAAGTTATGCTCCGTTGAATTTAGTTGTGTTGCTTTTTGAAAAGCATGCGTTAGTTGACGCGAGAAGTAATAGACTAAGAGACGTTAAGACAGTCGCAAACCTTTTGAATATTTAGTTACTTAATTTTTGCTTTTATGCCATTTCTTGGACTCGTGACAATGATACTGCCGTATCTATCTAGTTATTACGATGAGTACCCTGTGTTTTTTTAAATGACTCGTGGTCGTGATCTTTCTGTCTTGACATATCTGTTATTTATGCTGCAGCATTTACAGTGCATATGACTACCAGCTGAGATGTGAAGCAATTGAACTGTACAATGCTCTTTATGGTCGAGTTACACCATCCTGTGTGCCAGCCCAAGGGGTGAGTGTCGTTTCGTGTGCTTGAAACAATTCCCTTAAGACTGTATTCATTGCTTCTACCTTTTATACGAAATTGGCCCAGAATGCTATGCTGCAAAAGAGTTTGTTTAAGCTATGGAACAAAACTAGACCAGTGAATAATCATTTACTCGTATTGTCATTGTTTTTGAGAGCATTTCATATTATACTGCTAAGAACCAAAAAGAGATAGTGCATAAAGTGATTGCGAGACTATGTAACAGGAAATGATAGCGGTTTGGTCTACATGGATTGATATAGAAGGTGCTGCTGAAGCAGTAACACGCGAAAAAGCTTGCACACGATAAGTTTCATCTATTGAGAACCTAGAGCTTTAAAATGGTATATTCTCATTTCGATTAATTAGAGCCTTTTTCAGTCTGGTAATCTAGCTAGGTTCTTTTAAATGACCATTTTTCAACTGGCGGCGCGCTCACCAGTAGTGGCGCAGATGGTCACGCGGAGTGGCATACAGCAGGTGTATATTTCATCTGCACCACAACACTGTAATATTTCTGAACTACTGAGAAGAAGGCGTATCAGCATATAGTTATATCTATTAACTGTGGCGCTTCTTGCTTGCTAGCATAAATGATTTCATTATTTATCAACTGAAAAATAAAGTCAGCCTATTTGGCAATCAACCCCCTTCGTGGATTCTCTAGAACAGTACATACATAACTGCCACAGGCAGGATCTGCAGGGGTGAGATTAGTGTGAAGAACCTGCACACTGATCTCTAGCCTACCTCATATAACTTTTCACAATTGCGCTTACTATTAGTTGAATTATGTTCTGGATATTTAGTGTCAACTTTGTTAAACTGCAGTTTGACGTAATGTATTATTTTGTTCAACAGCTCGGAGTTGTGATTGATCTTCGTGAGCGAACAGCTATTTCAAATATGTCACCATTGCCTGCAGCTGCATCACCGGTTCGTCACATTTCTTAAAGTAGAACGCTTAGCCTATCGTTTTTCATTAACGTGCTGTCAAATCAGCTTTTAGAGAAACTTCCAAATATTGTCATATTCATATGAATTTTCATGTATCGATTCTACCCCAAGTATTTTTTATAATATTGAGCACCTGGCTATTAAGATATGTGTGTATATATGCTCTATCTATTTGTAGTTTTGCCTTGCTTTCTTCTCCTGATAGATAATGTATCCAGGATATGAAGAAGGGATGATAGGCAGAAAGGCGCAAAAAAGGAAACAGCTATCACGAACTTCTTCTCCACTACCAGGTAACTAATAGCAACTACGATGCAAAATCTCCTTTAGCTACTGTTTGAGTTTCAGTTGGATGTTCGATTATGTTAAGCTGAAGCCAAAAAAATAATGTTTTTTGCTCACTTTTGTGAAAGTGGTCTTTTAAGTTCAATTGCGGATCGCGCAGCTTTAAATCATTGTGTTCTTCGCTACTTTTATTGGTGATTTGTATCTGTTTAGTGAGTAATAGACCTTCGGTTTGCTCGTTAGGATATACTGCAAAAACCCGCACACAGGAACCTTTAATTATCAAGAACCTACAGCCTATAATTGTCTGTCTGTTTTGACTTCAGTTACTTAGAGTCATTTCAGATTGACGTTCATACTAGGTTGTTACAAATGGTTTCATTTTTTATTCACTGAGAAATGAATTCAGCATACTTGGCTATCAATATCTTTCGTGGATGCTCAAAAACAATACATACAAAATTGTAACAGGGAAGGACTGTAGAGATGAGTAAAATGTTAAGACCCTGCCCTCTAATTACTGGAACTACTTCATTGCATAATAACGTGACCATAACTTGAAAGCTCAAGGCTCTTTTGTGCGGGTTTTTGCTGTAGTTGGGCCTTTTCAGTGGCAGTCACTCAACAAATCTAATAAATAAACTTTTCGTCTAAGTTTAGGTCTTTTTAGAGTACGGTTTAGATTTCATTTTTGAGTACAATTCGATATCTGTTCTCCAACTTTAAGATCACGTGGACTCCCCAATGAACATGGAATCAAGCCTCTCGATTGGCAATAAACTCAAGCTGAAAATTAAACTGGCCGGAGATGATGGTAGTGGACCAGAGAGCGGTGGTGAGACACAGTCGCCAATGATGCTGCAAGATTCCGGCTCATCCGGCCTAACCGAGGACCAACTTGCTAGGAAGATAAAGAAGAAAAAGAAGAAGAAGCACAAGCATAAAGACAGGAAGGAACGGGATTTTGACTCAGACAGGTTTGGGAGAGTAAGCACAGATGGAAGTGTGCCACCATCTCCATTTGATAGTTTTATTTAGTCGATTTCATCAACGCAGTTGTTGTTAACACTATCCTGAAAATTTCTTTGAGTCATGCATTAGTTTGATTTCATCTGACAATTCAAAATCCTAGCGCAGTCCAAAGGATTCAAAATCCTACCGCAGTACAAAGGATTCTGTAAATCCACATTGAATCCGACATGCAATTTATGCTCTGCTTGCAAGAAGCGCATGCGCAATGTATATTTGAATGTAAGCTTTTCTCATTGACGGTTTGGTGGGTCAGTAGAGAATGATAAATATGTTGTGTGCTCTACTATTAAATGGTTGTCTATCTGCCTATCTAAAGACTTCACGCCAGATTTGTTGACATGTATACTTCTAGTTATGCTTGCTTGCAAGCAATTAAGAAGTTCATGACATTTGTTAAACGTTTTAAAAGATAGTCTCCACTGAATGTAGCCATTCTATAGAATGCAAATTAGTAGGTTTGCCGTTGCCATCCAACAGTTTCACAAAGGTCATGAAATTAATCCATATTCATCTGGTTGAGAATCAATTATGAAAAGTAACATTATTATGTTCTGCGCTTTCCATGATCTATTTGCTTCTGGTTCCTTTCCTTTCCATATGCCAACAGTACTCATCAGGGATTAGTATCCTCAGCAGGAATGAGACTCAATAGGCACAATTCAAGTGGTGAATAAGCAGAGGTGCCAGGCCAGATGGCAACTTGGCCTGCAAGCTGATTTGAAATCCTCTTGGCTAAGCATGGGCTTTTGCCTTTGTGATTCTGAAATCGCCATACAGAGCTATTTCCTTGCAACTGTTCTTCTGTTCCCCATTTTAAATTTTCCAAATGTTAGATAGCAAATTGGTTACTGGTGCTAAGAAATACTTGATGCTAAAGGACTTAAGCTTTATTGTGAACATGATATGCTTGTATGATATGTTTGTCTGCCACTCGAAACTGTGATGGTTCAAGGTATTTCTGACAAAGATGATTTGTATACCTGGTAGCACAAGTAATGAGATATAAGCTGCTCAAAGAAAAGAGCTTTCCATGTTATGTTGCAAACTGTGACCAAAAGTCAGAAATGCCAGAGTAATAGTACAGCAAAGGGGCCAATAGGAACAAAAGGATACTGAAGACCTAAGATCAGTGATGCAAGCCAAAAAACTGGGGGTTTTCCAATCAACTCTGAGGAAATTTGTGGAGTCATCTGGTAACATGATACAACAATTATACCTAGTTTTGTCAAAAGAGGACAATTCTGATTCCCTTGCCCTGTTAGGAAAAGGCAGTAGGGGTGCTTGCCCCCATGCCCCTCCTCTCCAGCATCCATGCCAGAAGCAAATACCTTCCCCATGACATATGAGACTAACTTTGTTTACACACATGCTTGTCATGCCAATCTTCAAAATAAATTGTCTTTGATTGCATGTGCTCAAATGGAAAGGCAGAGTCTGGAGAAAAGGGAATAACCAGGGGGTGTGGCCATATAATGAAGATTATAGTTCATGATAGAAAGAAATATCATGTATGAGCTTTCAAAAGACATAGATTGCAGGTTGTTGATAACTATATAGTAGTTTTCTTACAAGGAAGGCATGAAATGTAATAAATATATCTTACAGAAATATATACACATCCTCAAATTATCAGTTGGTGAGAAAACTTGTTATAAAATGGTGGAATAGGTGGTAGATACCACTGTGATGACTTGTGAGGTTGCATGTTGATTGTTCATATTCTTCTAGAAGTCATTAGATTGTGTTAATCCTCATCCTCTGCTTGATATTTCAGCTGTACCTCTAGATTTTCAAATCTTTGAATCAAGTCACCAAACCTTCTGTCTAATCTGTCAACCTTTCCTTTCAATTGTCTATATTCTGCGATTTGGTTTCTTGAATTGCCCATTGGGTTGAAATAGGGCAAAATATTTGTGCTGAGAAATAATGCCAAACAGACGATAGCTGACTGAAGTGGATATGTTAGTATTGTATCAAGCAAGAGCCAACTGCATCCAGTTATGAACACAAACCTAGGTGCAAAGAAAAGTAGTTGACAGTACAATGTTTGACTCTGTCAATTCATTGCATTGCATCAAATTTGCTAGCTTCTGCCTGCAAATTATGTGATAATTGGATTCTTTTGTAGAAATGTGCCCAGACACAAACAATCCTTGAGACAATTGAATTGGGGTTGTAAGTTTAGGGACACAGTACTGCTAAGACAGTCTTCAATAGCATGTATCTTGTCAAGAAACCACTTAGTCATACAACATTTACAGCAGGTGTTCGCTGACAATCATAAGCAAACCAACTGTTTATTGGGAGACACAGAGGTATGATAAATGTCAAAAGCCAGCCACTTTTGCAGATATTTAAACAAAGGAAGGCCACACAGATATTGAATCAACCTAGCACAACAGTTGATCAGTTTCAGAGAGCCATGATTCAAGAGCTCAAGATGATTTGAATGAAATTTGAAAAGACCTAACTACTTACCCTCTAAAGCATAAATATGGACCTCCAAATGTATAAGCTGCATAGGTTCCTGAAGCAATACCGATGAAAGTCCAAAAACTACAGAGTCTTACAAGGATCAGCCCCAGACCAACTGCATAAACAAACACCACAAATGAGACTGTTTCCCTATTCTGTTTTATGAGATTCCATGGATGTGTTGGAGCTAAAGATGAAACATAATTATCATATAATTATCATTAGCATATAATAGTAACCTCTCCTATGCAGGGGTGGCAGTGAAATAATTCTGGTGGGGGGGGGGGCTCTAGTTAATACAAAATGGAGAGTTTTAACAAAGTTATATTCAGAATCTTTATGGGTGAATTTTAGCAGTATCTCTGAAAAGTTTTGCTTAAATATACAGCATTATTTGCAATTTAATGTGGTTGGATGTTACCAATCCCCTCTCTGTGTGTGCTCAAAAAGTTGCAAGACAACTGAACCTGTTTTGCATCATGATTAACTAAACTGGCTCCATTTTTTGGGCTTGTAGAAAGTCATGAAGTAAATTTGCTAGAAAAAGTGGAGGGGCTGTGCATTCTTCACAAGCACTCACAAAGATATCCTGTGGGGACATAACATTTTCTATTATCAAATACAGCTATTGTGTATTCTGCAATCTAGACCCTACAGTGGTTCCCAATCTCTTCTAGTTGTTATGAATGGCAATCCCCTACAGTATACTTATTTGAATCACAGTTCCCTGGAGGAATAAATAGATGGAGTATTGATGTACTTTCATGGAAAACAAACATAGACAGTGATAAAGATTGATAAAGCAACCCAAAGAAGCATAAGTAACCTCTTGAGGCCCCCTGAAATCCTCTTGCAGTGCCCCTGGAACTCTTTGTGGTCCCTTGCGCAAGGGATTGCGGGACTGCAGACCCAAGTCTGGGAATCACTGCTCTACACACATCTATCTATTCTAAAACTCCCTTAACTTTCGTTCTCCTGTGCTGCAGGCATCTTATATTCTACCCTGCTAAACCTAACATACTTTTACACGGCAGTCTATACTTGTAGTTTGGAACGTGCAATCTCGATCGAATTTTCTCTTGGGCCTGTCCCTAAATTGTTAATTAATATTGAACTTTTCAGGGAAGTTTGTAGCATTTCTCAAAGTATTAGGAAAGCAATACAATCATACCGTCTGGTCCAATCAGCTTGTCACATTTTCGTTTTGTAAAATTCATAACTACTTTGTAAATGAATATCCAACCCCGCTTTATACTAGCAGTGACTCTGTAAATAGCAGGTAATGTCGTATTGCTGAGAAAGGATCCTAGTACCATCGGATTCAATTGCTGCATTTTAAGTGTGTTCCAGTCCGTTTCAAAATTATCGTATTGCTGAGCCCTCTGCCAACTTTCTACTGCCTGTTTGCCCATTTGACGGAATACGTTTGTCAAAAACCATGTGCCGTCATTGAAATTATCGTCATTGGTAGGTTGTTGATATTCTTCCCATTCAACTGCAGCAGTTAATTGGAGGCATTCGCCAAATACGATACAAAGTGAAAATACAACGAGACATTTCGCCATCTTGTATACAATTGAGAGCAACGGAATGTTGTGACTGTTGTCCCCGGATTGCTGCAAACAAGCACAAACATACTTAAGTGTGTAGTATGTTAATGCGCATGCTCTGAAATCTGAGCTTACCCCCTTACCTTGTCATTGATGTTTTGACGCCATATTGGAAAATTGGACAGTCCAGATTTAAGAAAGGCAATTGACGTGTGATTAAGTCAGCATTTAATACATTCTTCGTGTAAGCAGCCAATGAATGTAATCGAATTGTCAGATACATAGTTGAGAGCACAATGATGCAGATATGAAAATAAATGATAAACATCTTGCTGCCTATGGAACGTCCCCGGAAGGAATAGACAAGGAAGGTTATTTGAGCAAGCGAGGAGAAGTCAACAAGGTGTTCCAAAGGAGATGGTTTGTTTTGAAAGGTAACCTACTGTTTTATGGTGAGAAGCGCGGCGACAAGCCAAATGGAGTTATTGTCTTGGAGAATTGTAGCGTTGAAGCATCTGATGCTGATCGTTACTCTTTCACTATATCATTTTTTGGAGAAAAGACTCGAGTTTATGTTTTGTCTGCAGACAGTGATGAAGACATGATATGTTGGATAAAGCTCATATCTAAAGCACCATTTGGCTATGCGGTGATGGTTGTTAAAGAATTGGAAAAGCGACTTGCTAGGTTAAAAAGAAACGAAGATGAATTGCTCGAGAAACAAAGGAAAGACCCTGCGATGTTAGCCATTGAAAATGAGAAGAAGGGATGTCCAACATTTCCCAGTACTGACACTTTCCCCGACATCAATACTAGTCAAGATCTTGCAGACAAGGTCAGTAATACTCCTATAGCACCCGAAAGGAATAAACATAAATTTATTAAATCCAACGCAAACAGGAACACAATTAACGGGGCAGGACCTGCAATAAGTTTCAACAATCTACTTACTGTTGGTAAAACGGGTGGAAGTACAAGAAATACTGCCCCTTCTCATGTTATCAGATCAAGGAGCTCTGAAAACCTATACAAATTGACAACAAAAGCCTCAATAACAAGCCCTGTAGCACAGAGGAGAAAATTTGCACCAAGTATAAGACGTAGGAAGCCACACATTGACACTATAGAACACAACATTGATACAAGTGCACTTCAAACTGATTCTACAGTGCCACTTGCAACGGCATCAAACTCCAAAGAGGATTTGCTGAAACCTCCGGCTAAGAGCTTTTTTTACATTCTTCATAATCAGTATGCTGCCTCAATATGGACTGCAGTCAAGGAATATGAAACTGGATCTTCTGAGGATCTTTTGGCATTTGAGTGATGCCTGAGTTGTGGACAAAATTTTATGAAGAGAAAATCATCATTAGCAGATGTTGCTGTTATTGCAGATATGGTGATTTGTATCAACTCAGATCCATGGATAGATAAGATGTGGTTGTTTAAAAGTTATAGCACATGATTGGCCTAGCCACAGCCCTTGGTATTCATGCCTTTAAAGACAAACTGTTTAAAAAACAAATATATTTGGTTTCACACTACGAGAGACTGCATAACGCTGAATCAATTCCCACTATATATGTGCACATTTATGTATGTATATTAGGGTGTATTTGCAGTTGGAGGCTTCTGCCAAATTCTAGTATATTGTATATCAATTACAACACAAGTCATTTCAAGTCATAATGAGCTGTGGATAGTGTGGTGGGCCATAGTGACTAATTTGTAATTAGCAAGATGTGTAATATCACCTTTTATCAGATGTTACACTTCACTGTATGTTGTGGTGTGTTTTGATGTTCACTTTTTTGGGGTAGTTGCAAAGCCACAATATATTAGTATGCAGTTTTTTTTATTCCTAGCTAATGTGAAGCAGTAAACTTTGACACATATCCACTTGAAATGCATATTCCCATATCATACTTAAAGACAATAATGGCCTTGTGTTGATGGCTCCTTTGCTTGCATCTGCTTTGCAATCAAAAACTCCTTCTTGAAACCTGGCCATTCTGATATCATTTTTGCCATATGTACTGTACAAGCACTGAAGCTGCAATCCATAAGTTGGCTTATGGAATGGAAAATTCCATATTTCAGATGGCGACTTGGAAACAAATAATTAGAAAATTGAAAGCTCTTGAGCATGTACTTACTCACATATCCTCTCCTTAAAAAGCATTTATAGCTGAGTTAGTTCTCCATGTTTTCCATTTTTGAAACTACATTTAGTTCTATACAATTCTTAGCAGGTATGGTAGATGAGCCACTGTCTCATTACACAAATCTATTGATATGTTTTGCATATTTGTTTACCCAGTGTGTGTTCCCCACTTATTTGTTATTGTAACAGTACCTCTTAGAACTAGTTCTGCTAGTTAGCAGAAATACCAATTATATGAATACTGAGTAATTTGTTAGTTTTTGATTATTAGGAGTTGTTTTGTAGATTCTAAGTGGTATTTTCAATTGACTATTTTGCAAGAGAAATTCAATGAATTGTTCTGTAGTATTTGTGGTTAGAGTAAGGATCTGTGATCCATTTGTTATCTGGAACCTTACAGTAACTGAAGATCACTTTTCACCTGAAGTTTGGGTAAGGGTTTGCTATAGTACTTGTTTTCATTTGCATATCAGTGGATTTGATGCACTGGGTATGACAGAGGCTTCATATTTCTGAGCAGTTATTTGCTGCTCTTCCCAAATATACTTCATTGTACTGTGCAGTGCTAACCACTTTGTGCAGTGATAAAATGGTTTTTATTGTTATTAATAATGAAACTGTGCAATGTTGAAACCACATACTGTAAAGACACGTATATATTCCACATCTGCGTGTAAGTTGCCCCCTACTATAGGGCACCCAAAATCAGGAAAAGTGCTTTTGAAATTTTTCAAGTTAATTATATCCTACAGCATATGTAATGATCTTACTAAACTCCTGAATGGAAAGAAGCCAGGTTACCAACAGAGATGGTGACAGAGAAGAATTGCTGGGAGATGAAATGCTGCCAAAGCGCTGACAATGAGCTAGGTGAGAAAATTTTGATGGTCCACGCCTTTCAGATTGTTTCATATGTGATGACTCAAATTCACTGAGATTGCAATGCAGTAAAGACATTTGGAAGAGCAAGTTTTGACAGTGCCAGCAGTGCACAGCTGCCCAAGCACCTTGGTAGTACCATCCTTGGTTAGATCTTGTCCTTGGTTTAAGATAGGCACCAGGCTTGCCGTGATGGCTAGTTCTTGTTGAACTGGTCACTGGCTATAATCTTGCTTACAGTGATTTCAGTGGCAGTGATGGTAGACCTTAAGAAACTGGAATGTGAAAATTGACCAGCAGTTTAGTGGTAAGTGTAAATGACTTTAGTATTTGTTAGATGGCACGTAGTAGACAATGTCTTTAACCTATCAATTTAAATTTTTTTAACTTTTTTGATAACTGATTGCTTTCTAGAGAGCAGTAGTTTGTATACTTTGTTCGAATGCTGTGTATGATATATTCCAACTTTCAAATTGTGTTGAAATAAATAGAAACGCATCTACCTGAGATTCTATACACGATTTTATAGGAAAATGAGGCTCAATAAGTCAACATCTTAATATTCTTCCACTTAACTGTGGATATTTGAATTGTGATATTAATTGCCATGAAGATATTGCGCTCACTCATGCACCAGGTGTAATCACCTTCCTTTCATCACATTCTACAGATGTAGTTAAGTCGTCATATAATGTCCGTTTCCCCACCTCATTGAACATACCCGAAAGATAGAGCAAAGTGATCCAGTCAACTCTTTACAAGTAGTCCTTACACCAAACTAAATACTGGATTAAGACCATTTCTATATTACTTTCTGTATGCAATGCTCAGACTTTTAAGTCTATTTAGACCGCGATGTGGTCATTGAATGAGTGACGTCAATGGTTATAAACTTTGACGCTAAACAAACGATTGTTGGACGTAGATTTGAAACACTGTATAGTCTTCACCTGTTACTGGCAGTACTGGTTGCTGGTAGATGTTTGAATGCAGAGACGAGATGGCATGAACAGTATATTAAAGCCATTGACTCGAAAACCATGGTAGACAGATTGGAGGTCACAAAGCGCGGGAAAGTAAAAGGTGTTTTCAAGTGTTGTATAGCTGGGGATGAACTAGAAGAGAATGAAAAGAACATATGTTGTGCGCCAAAAGGGCATCAGCTGCTAAGTAGAATATTGCGAAATCGTCGTAAAAATCGTCAGAGGTAACGGCTGTTTATATCACGGTTGAGCCTGAAGAAACTTACCTGACTATCACTACAGTGTGACCTACCAGCAGCAATTCGTTTAAAGCAGATCTGACCAATTCTGGACTTACACTTTTAATAAGAAAAAAGTTTATAGGAAAGGAGGCTCGAAAGACTAAGTGTCTTAAGAAAATGTTAAGAAAATCATGAGGTTCAAGTTCCAGTTCATCTTTTATGCGTGCCAGAAATTGATATTAGCTCATCCTTTTCAAGCTCCTTTACAAAGATCGAAACTTAGCTTTGATGATCTTGGATAACAAAGGCCAAATTGTTTATAGCAAGTAACAGTAACCCCTTTTAGTCAGTTTACTCCAGTAAGAATGAAGGAAGTCTTAAGAAAATCTCAGCTTCAATTGGGGGAAAAGTTAAGAAAATTGAGGCTCAGGCAAAGAAGTGGTTTTCTTATTAAAAAAGTGTGTGTTAGCCCATACAATCTTTCTCATGCCCATTTGGGCTTTGAATTCCTACAGATTCTCACACATGATACTAGTGATGAGGGAACGTATTGATGAAAATCACATGTAGGACGATTCAAAGTTTTTATCTGTAGCTCAACAATATTCGAATATTAAATAGTTAATAATAGTTCTATAGTTTATTGGATTTTATATTGTAAGCTGTATAGCAATTAATTTATCTCGGGGCGCTGGTCGATATTGGCTGAACGGTAAGATCAGAGTCTTTGATTTTTGATGTGAACCAAGCAATTTCATGATAGGTTGATGATCTATTCGTCCTTTGGCAATTATCACCAAAGCAAACTACGTAATAAGTAGTTGCGGAAACTAGAGGGGGCGAGGGAAAGGGCGGTTCCTCACAATAATTTTCAAAAGGCCATTTAATGTTAGGGCGTGGTTGCTGTATCTTATTAAAAAGCTGTTGTGTTCACTGTGAACTCTAATGTTTAACGGATGACTGATATCCAACAGACACTTAACACCTATTCTTATTAATTCGTGTTGTTTACGGGATATTCGTTTAGTGTTGAGTAAAGCCTATCTTTTACATATTTATACAGGGTAACTAATTTAGAAGAAAAGAGATACAAATGCACTAAAATATGGCTTACGTTTCTTTAGAGACTCTTATATAATTGCCATACAACTTAAAATTGGAAGTAAATAATATGAAATTAAACAGAAAGAGAGTAATAACTGGCATGGGGCAAGTGTCTTCCTAAATGCTGTTAGGGAAGGGGCGCTTTTTTGGTCATTATTCAATTTTTTCCGAAGCATGGCACCAAGATATGAGAAAGATGTCTTACCATTGCAGCTTGTCCTCAGTGGAACTCGAAGATCAGTCTGTGCAAGCTCTCTTTTAAACTCTCTTTTGTGGACTTGGATAAGGTTTTGAAATAGATGACTTAAATATGATGGCCCAAGATCATGCCTGAGTGCTTTGGTTGTAATAATACTTGTTTCTTTAAATATAATATCCCTTACAGAGGGCCAGCCTAGTTCTTTCAGCATAGATGTGACAGAATAATCATAAGGCATGTTAGCTACGATTCTTGCTGTTCTATTTTTGCAGCCTTTTTAGGGATTTGATCTTAGTCGTGTAGGTAATAATTATCTTGTTTTTGGAATCTCAACTTCGGAAGGTCGCACTCCAAGTTTCGCCCCGGCCTCACGTATTCTGCTAGCCCCCTCTCTCCCCCAAAAATAGCCAAGTGTCACTGCTAATCAATATTAGATTTGTATATAGATATATGACACACTTGCCACCTCAAACTGTGGGGGGGGGACCTAAGTGGGAAAGGCTCTTTACGGACCGCAGCCTTAGTGTGGCATGCCTTTTCAGTTCACTAAGGTGCAATGAAATACTGTATGTGGTTAGGGGGTGACGGGTGCAATGATATGACATAACACAAAATTAAACCTTGCTTGATGTCCCGCATCCATTCCATGTTTGTCTCCTTGAATTTGGAGGAGTTGAGAAATTGAATATTTGGAGAACTAAGTGGATCCCTCTGCGGCGCTGCCATTGTATATGTAGATGAGTAGTAGTTGCATTCATGCAGGACAGAGCTGTTTTCTTTAATTTTGTTTATGTCTGATCATCAGATCATCAAAGTCACGAGGATTATCTGGTGATGCGTTGGGTGTCGGTTCAGTTGTTCATCTACGGCTAACAGAAAAGGCCCTGAAAAAGTATATGAAATTTAAGAAAGACGCTACGGAGCATTTTTCATGTAGTGGATGGATGATTTACCGAGTAGCAAGTTGGAAGAAAGAGCCGGTCACTGCGAAGTATCTAAACAGCATCCCATCACGGGAAAATAAGGTGACTCGCATCAAGCAAGAAAAGCTGCTGGACAATGAGTTTGAAATCCTTCGGTGCGTACTAAGACCAGGTGTTTTGTATCGAATACATATGAAATTAGTTACAATGATAAACAAAAGGAAAGTTTACTAATAGTTTTACCTCTTTGCAGGAAGATTGAGCACATCAATATCATCAAACTGTTGGCATATATAGAATCTGAGAGCCTTGAAAAACCCAGAATTCTTCTATTTGAGCAGATAAGCCCCATCAGCGTAGCTCACATTCTTTACGATAGCAAGCAGCAACTGTCGGCTCTTCAGGTTTGCTCCATTGCGTATGACGTCATATTAGCTTTGCAGTATCTTCATAGCCAGTTCATTGTACACAACTATATCAACGCCCAGTGTATATACAGCCTTGAATCAAAGACGATTATCAGTGACTTCCAGTATGCACAGGATACGAGACTTCGACAGGAGCCCATTTCGTCTATAACTTCTCAACTTCCGTGGATGGCCCCTGCTCAAGCTGAAGGTGCGTTGCCGGACGTGGCATCTGATATATACAGGTGTGACTAATTGCTCCGTATAAAAATGTTCATTGTATAGCTAGCATCTATGCCAGGTATTTCTGAGCCCCTCTAATAACTGAGAATCGCAAGACATCGGTAAAAGTGACTCAAACATTTTAGGGCATTTTTGGCCTACTAACTACTAGACAATATCCCCAATACGCCCGATGCTTTCATTATTAGTTGCCCGTAAAATCGAAGAATCTCCCCTGTTTTTTTGTTTATATATATATATATATATATATATATATATATATATATATATATATATATATATATATATATATATATATATATATATATATATATATATATATATATATATATATATATATATAATATATATATATATATATATATATAGAATAAACCACAAATATACTATCCTTTCAGTAAACGTTTCGATCAGAATCTTCATCAGTACTCTGTACAGAGTACTGATGAAGATTCTGATCGAAACGTTTACTGAAAGAATAGTATATTTGTGGTTTATTCTATTTATGTAATGTATATACGTTGTGGATGCGGCTTAGGATTAGTTTATATATATATATATATATATATATATATATATATATATATATATATATATATATATATATATATATATATATATATATATATATGTATATATATATATATATATATCCATAAAAGTTACGATACAAATTTACAATACTGGCAAAAATTACACAATACAATACTACTAGAACGATACCCCAGGGAGCAAACGACGATGACTACCCCGGGGCCATTTGAACACATAAATTAAAAACTACTGTCGGTCTCAGCTCAGATGCCACAAGTATGCCTGTGAAACGAAACAACTGGTGTTTGGTTTCACCCTGTTTTTTTAATCACTCATAAACGTTTTCTAGGAGAGAGTGGTACTCTTTACGATTTTTCTAGCAGCATGTAAAGATAGTGACCATGAAATGTGTGTTGAATACTTTCTACCAATGTGTCGACAGGGCGTGGCTACAAAGTTTTCCCCCATCTTTGTGGCACTTTTTAAGAAAATTCCCCACTAGTGGAAATTACTATAGAAATGCTATGAAACATTTGTCTTATATAATTCAGTATATTGCAATTTCTTTTCCATTACTTTCGGGTATCGGTGGTGAACTCGATGGTCCCACTCCACATCCGAGAGTTGAAAAAGTGCAGAGCAGATGCTATCACAATTGCAAAACGTGAATTTACTACTGAAGGTGTTTTAAAAGATGCACATGATATCAAGGAAAAACTCATATGCATTTGTAATTATATACTAATATCTGAAAACATTTTGCCTGTATGAAATTCCACATTTAAGAGCTATTTCATACTGAAAGCCCTAAGCAAGAATAACTTTCTCTACTTTATCTAATTTGTATTGATCAGTTCCCTCCATTTTCTCTATTTTATGCTAATCCTTTCAACATTGTAAGACCTGGATTAATTTTTAGCTTCATTTAGCTATTCTTGTATATATATTTAAGCGTTAAATTTCAAGAGATAGCTTACGTGAGATTTTCCTTTGAAGGTTGCAGCCTTGTTTTGAGTGAAGAGTAATGTCTTGGAGTGCGTGCATCTTCATGGAGTTGTGTTGTATGTCTGAATGACCTTCATCTAGTTTAGAAAACTTTCAAAGACATCACGTCATTGCTCCTTTCTCCCGGGAAAGCGCTCTTTCTCATTTTCCCATAGCTAGGCTCAGTACTTGGCGTGGTCTGGCCCATCACCACCTGGGCCCTCTAATACTGCATAACTACGGCCTATCCTCTAATTGGAGTGGGTACCACTTCTTCTCTGTCACACCTGGAAGCGGACCCTATTATTTTGCTAGTCACCCTGCAGTTATGATCACGGAACATATTAAGCTGTGTTCTAACGCTTTATTACCCACTGGCAGTCTTGATATCATGGTCATGTTTAGCTGTCATAATTAACAAGATCCCCCACAACTGATTCAGACCCACCCAAATGTTCTTGCATTATGTGACGAAACTAGTCCCCAGGTACATTGAAAGTGCAATGGTATATGCCTTTTATAAGAAAGTGGATTGTGTGAAAACAGTACTCGACTGCTCAGAAAGTTAAGGAGTTTGTGAGCTAAAGAAAGTTCTTAAGTTGATATACATTTGAAATTCAAATTTTCATATAAGCCCATCATTTCTTTGTTTAATTTGTATATATTTCTTGTATTAATCTATGCATTTCGGTGTTGTGTATACGTAGTGCCTGTTTGACTTTGCGACGCTGCAGTTGTTGCACAAGCACGAATATTCTTGCTAAGAAAGTTTCAGTACTTGCTTCATGAAAATCTAAGGAGACTTCAGTACTGGGAGAAGCAATGTTCTTATTAAAAGAAGCTTATAGATAAGATTAAATTCTTTCTGGCACAATCCATCACACAACTTGCTTTGGGTGTTCTAGCTTTGGTGCTCTAACGTGGGAACTTCTGGCAAGTCGGCCGCCATATCACTGGACAGAATCAGAAGACGATCCGGACGAAGAAGCAATATTTGTGTTCCCTTCTGAGCACCAATGGAATGTCGTATTGAAGAACGTGATCTCATTCTGTACGCAACAGCTTCCGCAAGGTAGGCCAGACCACGAGGTACTGCTAGAACTTATACTCGAAGAGACAAATAATCAAAAGAAATTGACTGAATTTCATGAGGATGCTGACCAAGGTGGAAATTGTAAAGCAATGGATTGGAAACTGAAAGATCTACATCCAAAAGACTTGAAGAATCTCAGAAAACAAGTAAGATTCTTCAAATATGCAGTGTCCATAGGATACATAACGGGGGAGTAGACGAATGCCTAGAGCGCTCGACTGCTATGCGAAAAATCGATGGTTCGAGGCAAACCCCGGTCTTTAACTCGGATACGTGCTCACCGTCCAGCCTGCAGGAAATGGGTACTTGGTGGCAGCACTTATGTGGTAAAGGTGGTGAGGAAAGGAACTAGGCACTGGGCACCCTACTTTAGTATGCGTACGGTGCATGTTAAGTATGCTCTCTAATACACACTCCCCAGCAAGAGCAATATGTTCTATAGACGAAGCATTCTCTTTGCTTATTAATATGGTTCCATTTTGTCAAAAGAATAGTTGCAGGTTTCATACTGTAATTCCAATTCCACATACTGGGTCTGTTGTATTATGAAAAAATGTAATTCAGCCAAGGCTTACCATTGCCTATTGGTGATGACAACACTGTATTGTATGCAGATAGTTGTACGTTCATCAACCTTCTTTCCGTTTATACGCGGGAGATTCCAGACAAGCTGACTCTTTTCTTGCCCAGGTACATATCGTTTCAATGTTAGAAAAATGCCCGGTAGATATATTGGTATGAGAGGGTTTGCAGTTTTGTCACAGCACAGAGAGTTTGCTTTCTTGGCAAACAGGAAGCTTATCTGTTAAGGTGTGTTATTTCCAGCCAATATGCTTCGTCATTATTCCCAGCCAGTATACCACATATAATTTCTTTATTATCATTTCAGCTAGCTAAGATGGGCCTAACTGTGTCAACAGCGCAAGGTATTCTGAATAATTCCAAGAAGCGTGACAAGCAATCGTGGGCAAAGCAGTTATTGGTAGCAAGAGAGCTTGAAAGAATTGCATACGCACAAAACCTACCTAAAGAGAGAAAGCAAATTGCTGTGAATATCATTAACGGTAGCTTTCATTTCCCGAACTTTCCTTTTGAATATTCAGGATTTTTATTAATATGATCCGTTAATTCATAAATTTTAAGTAGCACGCGCAAATGAGCCCAACACACGTGATCGACAGGGTGGGTCAAAGTATTCATTGAAAGCCCTGGTTCTAATTTACTTGCAGTGATTTGGTATGGGTCCAGGAACAACTCGTATATACAATATATTACATAATCAATGTATCTCACGTTGGTAGTAACGTAGCTACGTACAATAAAATATATTGAAGCTGATCTAACCCAACTGCTAAAACTAGTAAACCAAATAATTATGTACAGGATTAAGATCAGAGGTAAATTTTTATAAGATTTCAAACAGAACTGAAAGGTGTAGGGTATTAGAAACCCATAAAGATATATAGAGTCGGCACAGATGGCACTAACAATCACAGGGATTTGTTCCTAAGTCTTTCAGGGGTGTAGACGTTTTTATAAAATTAAGGAATGTCTGCCCAGATCGACTGTGTTACATATTTATATTAATGACAATATTCGTAATAAGCATACTAAAACACGACCTCTTCTGTATAATGCACTAATAATGATAAACGAATGTTTTAACAGGAATGACCAGTATGATACGCATTCTGTTATTATTAGGGCCCTGTGTGTAAATAAGTATACATACTGAAAGTAATAAAACAGTGAAGCTGACTAAAATTAGCATTAGATATGATGATTAAAATAATCCCTAAACAAAAAGCTAGATTTCAATTTTCTTGCTGAAGTGGGAATGTAATTAAAGTACATGCAGCTGAGCAGTCACGGAAAAACTATGTCTTCCGGATTCTGTTTTTATTTTTGGGACTTTCAAAGTAAACGTATTACACTTAATATTTTGCCATTCTCTCAAAGTCAGTCCTTTGCCCTACTATTTCTTGATAGTTCACCGTCCCTTATAGTAGGATGTACCTGTTCTGTTCACTTTATGCTTAGTATTTCTGTAGCTTGTTGTAATTGCTACATGAATCATTCATTTCTTAATTAGCTTGATATTTTTCAGAATGTCGGCTTCCTATGCGAGGAAGTAGCTTCGTTATCAACAACGCCGATGGCAGCACAGAGAACCAACTAATAGAGAGGCAATTGCTGTCAATTACTAGCAGTGTATTCTCCGACGATAGGGGATTTCTTACCACGCCGCAATCACAAAACGGACGCAATATCTAATCGCAGATCAGGGTCTGTGATATGAAAAAGAAGACTGTCGACATATTGCACAGAAGTGAATTGACATTAGAATTGTTTGCGATGAGATATATATTTTATATATATATATATATATATATATATATATATATATATATATATATATATATATATATATATATATATATATATATATATATATATATATATATATATATATATATATATATATATATATATATATATATATATATATATATATATATATATATATATATCTATATCTATATATATGTATTTATATTTATATTATATATATGTATTTATATATTTATATATACATATTTACATAAATATATATAAATATACATAGATATATATTATATATATATATATATATATATATATATATATATATATATATATATATATATATATATATATATATATATATATATATATGCATGTATATATATAAATATATGTATGTTTGTTGTTTACATATACATATATACATTAGCTGTAATAAATCGATCCTATGCAGTCGAATTTCATCCAGTTCTTTTACAGCAGTTTTATTTTCTAAATCTACGTACTATATCAACATTACATTTACGCTGCATGTTTGCAGTCCTGACATCGTTTTGAACATCACTAATTTCTTTACTTCCTCAATCTACTTATTCGTTGTCTCATTCAGTGCTCTCTCCGTGACCATTGCTATTACACCATTTTCTTCCTTCTCGTTTGACACTGCATCTGGTGCGACTCTCACCCTCCTGAGTTTGTTACACCCAGCAATTTTCAACACACTCCTACATAATGACTTGAAACGAACGCAATATACAACGTACCTAGTGTTAAGGTCGAAATAATGGATGATTATCATGTACTCCCAGACAGTTGTGCACGACAAGGTTGTACAACGGATAAACTGTTGCGAAATGAAGTACAAAACCAGCGGTAACTGCCCAATGCCAAACATACAGATTATGAGTGCCAATGATTTCAGCGATTTATAGTGTTGGTAAATCCTTCTTGCCCTCGGGTTTTCTTCGCGCCTTTGTTCGCGGTCTTTTTTTTGATGGGATCTGCTTAGCAATATTAGATATACATTGCTAGAAAATATAACAACGAAACATGCCAGTATTATGCTCATTCCTGTTACATCGAGGGCAAGTTTGACAGGTTGGCATGTGAATCCGGGGTACATCTCTTTGCTAACTGCCCAGTTTATGGCACCGAGCGATAAAGAGAAGAGCCAGATGAAAAATATAAGCAAGAAAGTTCTGAAAGTTGTGAAGTAGTTGCTATATTTCAAGTGGAAGATGCATGCCAGCACTTTGTCTATGGACAAGCTAATCAGTGTAAAAGCGCTAACAAATCTTTTCGTGTCGAAAAATACTTTATATGCAGCTTCAATAGTTTTAACTTGAGGCATCGTCAGATTTGAGTGGAACTTCAATGTTGCTAATAGTGGTAGTCCCATCACTGTTACCATAAGATCCGAGATGCTCAGGTTTGCAATGAAATGAAACGTGTTTATTTTGTTCAATTCTCGAGTGACATAAATCGCTCTCAGGACAAGCGCGCTACCTATTACATTGGCCGGACCCAGTGCTATGGGTACTATCGCTTTTGTGTTGTACATTTTGTTGCAAAACTCCTGGAATTCGAGAGATCTGTTCGAATACATTATATTTGTATATTTACCGTAGTGTTTGTCACAAGTTCATCCCACCTAACACTCTTCTACCTTTGCTCTTAATGAGATAGCGTACATTTTGTTAAATTTCAGTGCGATACTTCTTTTATTTCGCCAAAAGCAAGGGAGTACGAATCATTCCGCGATATGGTAATGCACTCATATGTTTTTGAGAATAAGTACTTGTGTTTGGTTAGTAAAGTTAATAGGTTACCTTACGTTCTCGCCTTACTACTTTATGTTATCGCCTCTTTGCAATTTGCAGCTAAAATAGTTTAGTGTGCTCGGCTTCCTTGATCATTGCAACAGCATTCTTTTGTAACTATGGGTTCTGCTTTTCTCCTTCATATCTCTTCTTCTTCCACTCAACACTTGTAGTGCAAATCTTGGTATATTTAGTACATTTAAGCTATCCATTTATTCGGAAAAGTGCCAAGTCACATTAATGAACGCTGCGTTTGGATGCATGGCTTTCATTCAATACAAGGTTGTCCCTCTCGTTTTGAGCCTTTCGTCTTCGTAAAAATTTCTTTGTCCAAGTTAGTATCTTCAAGAGTTCTCTGGTGATTAACAGCACAGCCCTGCTCATGCACTTCTATCATCTGTTCCTTATTTCACTTACATAATCTCGCAAGTTCACCTAGCCAAGAGGTGTCTCCTTTTTATCGCATATGTTCTTCTTGTGATGAAACGATCCGATCCCAGTACCGAAATCTTCCTTCTTTCGATACTGTGCAGATGTTTTCTTGCATCAAACATACAACAATTTCATGTTAGTAACAAGCCTTATTCTTTTTTGAAAAAATTCGCCCTAATCACGCATCCGTTTTGCGACAAAGAATAGATGTTTTCTCCGATTTCATCATAGATTTGCAAAATACTGTTGGCCAAGAGTCCTTATCTCAAGCAACTGTGGCGGCTTTGCCGAATAATTACTGCTCGTGCAATAGAAAACTGCTAAATCCGAGCAGATTCAACGGCCGTATGCTAATTTATTCCAAGCCATCTGGCGATCTCCAGGACATATTAGACCTGAATTGCGTTCGCAGATGTCACCATCATGGAAATGTAGTGGCTTTAGCAGTAGAGTCTGTATTTTTTGTGCTAGCGAATACATATCTAACTGTGCTATTATATTTACTGATGTTTTTCGTTTGATATCCCTTTTGCCGTCACCCGCACCTTCATGTTTGCCAGTTGCTCCCCGGTGTTTTTTTTGTTTTGAAAATTGTTTTTTCATCAGCAGAAGACGGAGCTGCGAGTAACTTTTTCCCAGGTCCCCTATTCTGCGCATTGCTACTTTCGAGGGTGAAGGTAATGTGGTGACAACAAGATTTTTGGCATCTATTTCTTCTAACTTCAAAGCCTTTCTGGTTGGGAAATGTTGTAAATGTGACCTACGAATGCTCCCTTTACAAGGCATACCGAATTTCCTCCAAAGAGCGCCCACCTAGAATGAGCGCCTCCTCAAATGAGCGCCCCTTGTTTTTGCAATTTGTTTGAGCCATCTCAAGTGCTACACAATGGTTCATCCTGTTGCTCCTTTTTTGTTTATTCATATGCTGATAAATAATTGCAACTTTAATATATAAACTACAAAGGTGCCACAGGGAGCTTGGAACTACTATATATAAACCCTGTGGCATTGATGATTAACTTGAAGTCAGTTCCAAAGTGGGTGTTTGGCGAAAACAAAGTAAAGTAAGTACTTCATATGATGATTATGCATGAGAACAAGAATTTAATAACTAAGTTGATTACCTCACCCGACTCCCACTTTGAAACAGACTTCAATTACAAGCACAGAAACACAAAAGCTTTATGCAGAGATTTACCTATAAAACACGAAATAGGGGATGATCATTGTTCACGAAAGGGAGGAAGCAACCTATCAAAAGCATTGTGGTGCATGGGTGTACGTTAGTGTTGCCTTGATAATTTGTGAATTGGCATAAAGTGATAACCTGCATACACTGCTACTCCTTCATGACGTGCTGTTCTATGCTTAGTGCATTTTCTTTGGTGTGTTATGTTTTCACGCCGTTAACCAATGACAATGATAGAAAATATTAAATAAGAAACGTGTAATGCCTAAATGTTGGTGTAGGAGATGGGGGGGGGGGGGGGCAGGGAGGACTACAGCTCCATTAGGGTAGAAACCTGCTTTACTTTGGTAATTCTTCTTAGAACAAATGAACTGCAGCTCAATGCTGCTTGCCAACAATCGACTTGGAACCATCATCCACCCTCACTGCTCTTTTTATTCAATAGATTACAGTATGCAGTCCCCCCGAATTTAAACGTCTACTACATCACCATGAGTCTAAAATGAACTGTAAGAGTTTGTGCACGAACATCGAGCTCATTACTTTAAAATTTGCTAGTTTCACTCTTCCTATTCTGAATATCTGAAACTGTTCAGTTGCGTGAAATTTTCTAGGGAATCAGGGGCAAAATCTGGGAGAGGAAGAGGTTTCGCTATTACATCAAATCAGTCTGATACGTTGGTAGCACGTTCCCCTCTCTCATAGTTTACACCTATTTTTCCATATCTTTTTGCAAAATTGGCAAGTTAGAATACACAGCATAGATGGCTTGGAACTAATAACGAAAGTTAGGAAAGGACAAAGCAGAATGCGAAATGCTTGAGAAAAGCACCTCTTAATTTTATCGACTTGATCTTTCTCGTAGTTGCCCTCAAGAGAGAATAGCAGTAGGGCAGATGGTATTTTTAGATGTTTCTTTAATTTCTTATTATGAACATCTGCACATGAAGGGTTCTATGTAGCGTAGAAATAGACGAATTCGTCTGGATTTCGATGTTTTGGTGACATTCCCAAAGCCACATGATTCTTCTTTTTGATACCTATTTGCTACTTTTTCCCATTAGAGATCTTTATTATTGTGCTAGCGATCCTACTTGACTACGGCAATCAATGCTATTCTTGGCTTTTTTCTGACTTCAAAGTGTCATTTTTGATTAAGAATACGCAGGTTTCTCAAGATGAAACTGCAGAAGATGCAAGATGTTACGTCAATCATAAGTGTTATCAAAAATGTGACTTTCTTGAATAGTGGTTAACCTTGTGGATGAATTGCCATAGCAAATTACACCATTAGAGCTTCTACACCATTAGATGTACATTAGATTAAATGTACACCATTAGAGTTACGTCCTAGGTCTGGGAGTTACTACTCTTCTATCAAAATCAAATCCTTGTGGCATCCATTCACCTTTGCTTCTCTACTTCTCTACATCCTCGTCCCTTCAGGTTTTCCTTGGCCATCGAATTTCTAACGTAGTTACACAAGCCTAGAGTTCGGGGACCATGGGGGCAATACCCTCCTAGAGGCCTTAAAGAGAGCATAGCCCCCTTAGATATAGGGCTGGCTTGATAAAGTAGTTGTGAAAATACTTGTCTATGCGTCTTTGAGCTAATAAAATTTCCCATCCAGCAAATGCATACGTAAATACAGATCTCATACATATACCTGATAGATGACATCAAAAGATACATCAATATTAAAACGACGCTTAACATACATTGCACTCTAACATTACTACACACTCTTTATTTAAAGAGCAGCCTGGCACATGTGACAGTTATCTTGGGATCTTCAATGCTGTCAAAGCCTGTGTATAGGTTGTGTATGTGCCGGACCGTATGGGGCGTGGGTGTAGCATCCGATGGGTGTGGTTTCTGCGCAGCTGTCAATACCCTTTAATATTACCAACAAAATGCTAGATCCTGTTTGGGATATCTGTGAGAGTTGAGATATGTGCAGAAAATTTGCATGTTTAGGGAAATATGACTATTGGCAAATGTTGCAGGACTTGTGCAGGACTGGCGGAGGATTTGGCTTAGTTGAAAAGTCAACAAAAATATTTTTTTCTGATTTTGACGCTGTAAAATAATGATTGCAACCTATACCCAGGGGGAGCTAATAGACAGAGGGTTATGGTACAAGCACTAATAAGGAAGAAATGGGAGATTACTTTAAGTAAAAACTATAATAATTCATATAACTGGTCGATTTGGTTGAATAAGCTGGTATCAATTTCCATTGCAAAAGTCACTTGTCCTTTCTTGTCCCTTTTAATGTATCATATTTATGTTCTGCAGTTGATGTCAGGTGCCACAACTAAATCTCCCATATTTCATCAAGCACCGACATAACGTTATCACCGGTGTGGACACTGCATGAGGGAGCATTGTGGTAGCCATCTACCCTTTCGAGTTCACTAGCTTGACATCAATTGCAAAACAAGTTTTACTCCTTAGTTATTGTTTTGTATGTAGTTTGCAATCGTATTTTTAACTTAATTTTAGTTTTATGTCTTATATGTAATGGCCCTGGTGTAGTCAGGTCAGGATATTGCTCCTTGGGGTATAATCTTTGTAAAGTAGTATCGTATGGCTTGGAAGTAGTGTTGCAGCTAATTCATTGTTGTAGGCTTTTTATTTTGAATAAAAAAACTAGAATTCTTCATTTTGAGGTGAAATAAACAAATTTCACAGCATCAAAAAAGTACTTTTAATCAAAGTAGTGATGGTCAGGCCTCCATATAAATAATATATTTTATATATAATATGCTACCCAGACCTTGTGCCATAAGAAATAATTTATGTCAAAAGAGTACAATTTTAGAAGAAAGAAGAGCAATAGTCCACCTGATATCAATTGTGTGATAACAAATGAATATGCTATGACAACATTTGCTATTTGAGAAACCTCATCTTTTATCAGTAAAAGAAGAACTGGCAAATTCATTGATTATCACAAAAGTATAACCAATACATTCTTGCACCTTCAAAATTCTCCTTGCTTTCCGTCAAAAACCCTGCCAGCAGTGAACAGTATGTTAAATTCATGACATGAAAGGAACCTAATTAATCTTCTTACATGTAAAATTAGACTAGATGGTGATTTTAAAATGCTTTCAACCTATGGGTAATACTTCAGCTAATCATTTTTGCATCATGAATTGCTCTATGAAGTCATTTTGCTCTGCTTCTTGTTTTTGTAGGAATTCCAGCTGGATTCTAAACCTTTCAAAAAAGAGAAATGATAAAATTAAAGTGATATGGTGAGTTGTCAATTTATTTAAGGGGGGGGGCAATTCAAGGATTTATGATATACAGCTGGAAGATTATGATAAAAATCAGTATATCTTGATCATTTTCCATAACATAACAAATAAAGTTGAATATCACAAGTCCAATGAAGAGAATTTCAGTTCCCACTAGGTTAATGTAGACTTGATAGACAAGCTATAACCTGCACTTTTCAATTGTTCAAATTAGACTCAGCATGTCAGCAGGACACATTAAACTGAATCAGAACGAATAGCTATGGATTAGAAACAAGTTGACAATCTGTGAAAAGAAAAGAAGCATTTATATAGAAGTCAGCAGGATGAAAGGAGGGAACAAAAATGATAAATGATGCAGACAAGTACATGAGCCAAGTTTATTCAATATTCTTGTAAGAGCCACATACATATAACATGATACAAACAAAATACACAGTAAAAGCTCCAGAAGTCTGAAAAGATAACAGCCACAAGTTCATGAAGAGCTTAAGAAGTTCTACGGAGCACACAAAAATATGAATAAAATTCAATGCCACATTGACTGACCAACCTCTCTAACTGAGTGTGTTTCTCTGCAATCAGTGCCCTAAGCTGCTGCTGTTGAGCCTCTCTTTGTTTTGTCATAGACTCTAATTGGTTGCGCATGCCTATGGCCTATGAAAAATCATGGCACATAGTTACTTACTTAGTCAGAAAAGACACTTACATCTAGTTCATTTTTATGTGCATTTACTTCTATCATTAACCATTGAAATCTGTCACATGCTATGCACCCATCAACCTGTGGCTCACTTGAATAACTGCAGACAAAGGGATACACTAGTAATGATTGATAGGCCTGGAAAAGGTTCTCGTTTACTGATTAAGCAATGGGAAGTGCAAGTTGTGCAAAGAATGGGTCAAAAATTACTATGTGATCAATAGCCTTCATGAAGAATACCACTTAAAAGTTTTCAAGTCATTTAAGCTTCACAGCTTTGCATAAACAAAATCAATGAAATGTAGGTAAAGTTTCAAGTACTGATATTCTTACTTTCATTTTTTCTTTCTCTACTTCCTGAGCTAGTGAATCAACCATCTCCAAAAATCCACCCACTATCTTTTGAAAATCATCGATTTCTGAAGTTGCAAAAGTGCACTCTTGTTAGAAGAAACCTCAATTCTATATTTCCCACTTCCTTTTTATGGCACTACCTGACAACAGCCCTACTTCTTCACACAAGACAGGGCTCACATGTGTTTTAGAAAGTTATGTCCAAATTGAATAATGTCATTTCCATGATGTGGAAAATTATGGAAAGGGAAGATGTTCAAAATGGCTATGAAAAAGTTTTGTTCGAAAAAATTCTAAAATATCCGAAAATGGATATAACGTAGTATGATATTAAAAGCCGTACATGCCATGCTTATTCATTTTACTATTTATAATACAAAACATAATCCACCAAAAAATCATAAAATATAGCATTGAAAATAATGTTTTTCTATTTTTACGGAGTTTCAAAATGCGAACCAAAAAGTATTCGCCCGTAAATGCTCGTAAATGCGAGCCAAAAAGTATGAAAAGTATTTCATTGTGCCGTAACCTCTTCCAGCGGTTTGGAAATTTAATAATTTGGCTTTGGAAAAGTTTTGGAAAAAATTCTGAAGGAGCTTGTACGAACCCTGATAAGAACAGAAACAGTCCTGAATTAGCAACCTACTAGATATAGAACCTACAAATTGCTGCACACAAATAACACTATGAAAAGCCTACGCGATTGTTGTATTATCATCTAGCATTACATTCAGGGTTTCGATTTGATGTAATCCATCCTCAGTCCTAAATATATTAGTGTGTTTGTAGACATAGTCACATAGGTCTAACTATTTAAATCTATTAAACATGAAGTGATCATTGGTGACATGCCCTACTAACTTTCAACAAATTCTCTGCATTCTCCTTTTAGCTCTTGAGTTTGTTGACTGATTTCAGGTTCTAGGACGCGCACTTTCGACAATTCATCGAAGAAAATTCCATTTGGTGGATCCGCCATCTTGTGTTAGTTTATTTACTACGCTTAACTACCACCAATCAGCCACATAGCTCCACTGTAGACTTCGCCTTCCCAGCAACCATCAATAGCAGTGACCTTCATCATAGCATCGGGGAGTGATTGGACCGGAAGGGAGCCATACAAAATAAAGTTGCCCAGCTAGAAATCAACACTAAATAAACCTGTCTGCCTAAAAATTTCAAAACCTGAAGATTTTAGATTTCTCCTATAGAAGAACCGGGAGGTTTTGCAAAAACCGGAAAGCCACGGGAGGGGCGTGCCAAAGTACGAAGTGTAGGGGTATGAAATTCCCCACTTTCGCAGAAGCCGTAGGTCATCATTTGGCTCGTTAGTAATGGTAGATTACGGCGTCTTGTTGGTAATCATGGTGACTTTTTCAAATGTAATAAACAATCTAATTTGTTACCCCCCCCCCCCCCCGGCACCACCACCAGCACTTTAAAGAGTTTTGGCACGCTACACATTTTTTTATAAGGAACGATTTTATAAGGAACCTAATTGTACAATTCAAAAATATTCAAAGAATTTATAGTACTAAAGGAAAATTCCCTAAGGAGCTTTTCAACTTGTAAAAGTTTTATAACAGCAAACAATGAAGAATTAGAAAGCCGTGTTGTGAAAAGAGTAGTTGAGCACGTGACAAGAGACGTTGCGAAGGAGACACGAGAAGAATTGAGAGGAGAGAGAGGGAGAGTTGACGAGAAATGAGAGAGATCTAGATGTTAATTTGAGTAAGCAGCTAGAATATAACGTTATTACTATCGTGAGTCGTGAAAAGAGCACAGGACTATTCGCTTCGAGGAAGCATTGAACTGGACTACATCAATTGTACATTATTGTAAATATATATATGTTTGCTTATTCTTGAATTATTCGCGCGGTGAATTTATAATATCGATTCTTTGAGACCCCTTTCAATTTGGGCAATCTTGAAGAAAAATGAGCAATGTTTTCCGAACATGGTGCCGTGACCCGGGAATAACAGATTTGTTAATATAAAGCATAATAAATGGAGTAGATGGCTGCTTTGAAAAGGAAAACGATCATTCGAAATGGACTCCGCGCTGATATCGAGAGAGTCGCAAATGAGGCGACCGCGAAGCTTGAGAATTATTCGTCCAATGCAAGGGATGAACTGATAGCAAATTGTCAGCATTTAAAGGATACTTTGATAGAACTTAAGAATTTAGACTCGGAAATACTCAAGATAATTAAGGAGGAGGACATCGAGAAGTTTGTTGTTGAGAGCGGAACTTTTGCATCGCGTCACAGAGTAGTGATAGCGAAAATCGAGTCTAAAACGGTAGCAAACACGCCCACAACGGAGCGCGCTGCTCCTGTCGTGAAATCTCGTGCCGTAAAATTGCCATACTTGCAGCTGCAGAAGTTTGGAGGGAATCCTACAGATTGGGGAGCATTTTGGGACTCATTCTCTTCGGCTATTCATAGTAACGAAGAGCTCGACGATGTTCAAAAATTCAATTATTTAAAGTCATATCTGTACGGAAATGCAGCTCACGCACTCGACGGGTTGTCATCGACCAGTGACAACTATGCAGAAGCTGTAAAGATGCTCTCTGACAGATTTGGAAACAAACAGGTAATAATTTCTAGTCATATGCATAAATTCGACGAAATAAAAGCAGTACGACATATTGCAGATTTGAATGGGCTGCGAAATATTTATGATCAGATAGAATCAAATGTGAGGAGTTTACAAAGCGTGGGAATTGCTACTGAATCGTACGAGACTTGGTTAACGCCAAAAATTCTTGGAAAAGTCCCCGAGGAGCTTCGTATATCACTAATGAGAAAATTAGAAGGGAAGTGGAACCTTGAGCTACTCTTACAGGAACTCAAATCTGAGTTAAATATTCGAGAACAATGTTTTTTTGCAATGAATAATAATGAGCGGAAGTCGGGAGAAAACGTACGCGCGTTTAACTACACGGCGGCGAGAGTATCACCTAAACAAAGTCAGTTTACAGCGGCAACACTGTTGTCAGAAACGGATAGAAAAGGCCACAGGTTTATTCCAACCTGTGTATTTTGTGATAGAGATCATCCTTCGAGCAAATGTAACATTGTCAGCAATCATAGAGCAAGGAGGGATATCGTGAAGCGGAAAGGTAAATGTTATGTTTGTTTGAAAAGCGGTCACCTTGCGAGAAAGTGTAATTCACATGCAAATTGTTACAGATGCGGAGGACGGCATCACACAACGCTTTGTGATTCTTATGTAAAAAGAGGAGAAAGTGTTCAGCACCGAGGAGAGATGCGCGCAAACGCCTATTCCAACGAAGATGTTGAAACGCAAACAACCACTAATATGCACATTTCCGGAAGAAATTCTGTTTTGCTGCAGACCGCACGAGCCGATGTTAGTGCCCCTGGAGTAGGAGGTAAGACAGAAAATATTCGCATTATTTTTGATTCTGGTAGCCAGAAAACATACATTAATGAGCGAGTTAAGAGATCATTAAACTTGAAAGTTGTTGGGAAAGATCGACTCCTTATTAAAACATTTGGAAGCGAAACTCCACGTACTCGAGAGTGTGAAATTGTTCAAATCGCGGTAAAGTCATTAGACGGTATGGAGATATACATAAATGCCTACGTTGTTTCGAATATTTGTTCGCCGATTACCAACCAAGTTATGAGCATAGCTGTCGAAAGGTACGAGCACTTGAGAGATATTCAGTTAGCAGATTATACACTGGGAGATGAATTGAATATAGACAAACCAGTGGACTTACTGGTAGGTTCAGATTCTTTTTGGTTGCTTGTTGAAGATGGTATAATGAGAGGTAATGGCACTGGCCCTGTAGCCATGAAAACTAAGCTAGGATGGGTTGTTTCAGGCCCTGTTGAAGGAGTGAACAGTAGCCAACATTCTCATTGTTTCCGAGTTGATGCTGAAACTATTAAAGAGGTAGATCCAATTGTGAATGAGTTACACAAATTTTGGGAGACTGAAAATATAGGTTGTGATAGAGACATTGCTATAGAAGATGAATTTGAAGCAGAAATTAAATTTGAGAATGGGAGATATGAAGTAAAGATGCCCTTTAAAGATGAGCATCCTACCCTGCCAGATAATTACTCTTTATCTAAAATGAGATTGAATTACTTAATAAAAAGGCTGAAAAATAACCCTTCACTTGCTGTAGAGTATCAGAAAGTAATTGACAGCCAATTAGAGAGTGGAGTAATTGAAAAGGTTGATGAGAATGAAGTTGTTGAGGTTGGAAAAGTTTGCTATCTACCTCATAAGGCCGTAATTAGAGAGAATAAAGAGACAACGAAAGTTAGAGTAGTATTTGACGCCTCAGCCAAGACCCCCGAAGGGCCAAGTTTGAATGACTGTATGCATGCAGGGCCATCATTGTTGCCTAACTTAATGGATATTTTATTGCGTTTTCGCCTAAACAGAGTTGGATTAATTTCAGATATAGAGAAAGCTTTTTTGAACATTTCCATTAACCCAGAACAGAGAAACTTTTTACGGTTCTTATGGGTTGATAACGTAGAGAGCGCAGAACCTAAAACTGAAATTTATCGTTTCACCCGTGTTGTGTTTGGAGCTATCTGCAGTCCGTATTTGCTAAATGCAACAATTCGACACCATTTAGAGAAATACAGAGAGGAAAATGGTGAATTTGTAAATAACGTAATTAAATCCCTGTACTGTGACGACTTTGTATCAAGTTATGCTAGTGAGGAAGAGGCTTTTAATCAATATAGTAGTTTAAAGAATTGTTTCAGAGATGCAGGGTTGAATCTGAGAAAATGGAAGTCAAACGTTGAAACCTTATCTGAACGAATAACGAGAGTTGAAAACAATATTGAATCAGATAAATTCGAACAACCATCAACTTCCCGACTATATGAACAAGATCAGGGTGATGAAAAGGTGTTAGGACTAATTTGGGACAAAACAGAGGACCGTTTAAAGTTTGATTTCGAGGAAATTTTGAGAGATGTAACCTTGGAAAACGTTACAAAGAGGTCTATTCTGAGTTCAACAGCAAAGATATTTGATCCGTTAGGTATTTTGAGTCCTATAACTATCAATCTAAAGATTTTGTTTCAACAACTTTGTAAAGAGAAATGTAACTGGGATATGCCTATAAAAGACACTATACAGGCCCGTCGGAACTGGGGGGGCTGGGGGGGCTTCAGCCCCCCCAATATTTTGCAACTATTTGCTCTTTAAATTTTCGAGAAAACACTGCAAGGCCATACTATAAATTCGCAAAAATATTAACTAGTTCAGTTACCAGTTATCCCTTTCAATCATTTATTGCGTCTTCAAAGAACCAATGTATACTTGATCAGGAACGTTAAACAGCATGAGCGAAGAAAGTGGAACTGAAAGAAGAAAGTCTTGAAAACTGAATATGTTATGCGAAGATGCTGGGAGGGCGTCAGGGCCTGACTTTTATGTTCCACCAACCATAAAACACTTCATTGTTGATAGTATTGTTTGGTAATTTGATTATTTGGTAAGCAAATTTTTGGACAATTTTCGAACAGAGATCTGTGTAGCACACAGAGTTAATGTAGCACACAAAAGCACACAAGCATAGGTGATTGAAAAAGAGTGTCAAGAGGATCGTTAAATTTTGTTTTGGCAGTGTTTATGATTTCTTAAGTTGATTGCTGGCGTGCATTGCACGGAGACAGCAGGAAAGTTTTGCTGTCAATGACTGCAAAGTATTCCTTTAGCTTTTTCAGCCACAGGTAATGTTAGTAGATGACTGGAAATACATAGATTCCAGCCAATTTACAACTTCCATTTCAAAAATTTTCTTAATTCTGTAAATAGTAATTCATCCATTAAAAATGGCAATTTGTATAGCCAGGTTGCTTTCCAGCAATCTAAAGGGCATGGTCGAACAAAAATTCTCCCGGAGCCCAGTGCAGTTTGCTTTATTCACAGCCCCCCCAATATCAGTTTCGTTCCGACGGGCCTGCTATAAAGGAGAGTTTTGAGAAAACGATGTCTGATTTGAAAGCTACAAAAAGTATGGAAATTGACAGATGTTATTTGTCACGTTTTGAGTCACGAGAGCTGATAGATTCTGTAGAACTGCATGGATTTTCTGACGCTTCTATGAAGGCCTATGGGTCTTGTGTTTATATTGTTTACAGGATGAAAACAGGAGAATCAGTTGTTTCACTAGTTGCTGCAAAAACAAAGGTTGCTCCAATTAACGGTCAGACTATACCGAAATTAGAATTGTCGGCCGCACTTATTTTAGCTCGGTTAATTTCATATGTTGAGAAGGCTATTGCAGAGAACATTGATATAAAAGACATAATATGTTGGTCAGACTCTCAAATCGCATTGTTTTGGATATCGAAAACTGAGAAGATGCACAAAATATATGTTCAAAACCGCGCTAGTGAAATCAGGAAACTTGTCCCCCCACAGAAATGGAAATACTGCCCAACGGAAGAAAACCCCGCGGACCTAGCATCTAGGGGAATTCAAGCATCGAAATTGAAAGAATCAAAATTGTGGTGGGAAGGTCCTACATTTTTGAAAAAGCTCCCTTCCTTTTGGCCTAAACATGAGAACTTCCAAAATAATGACAATGTTGATGATATTGACATAGCTGAAAGAGAGACTAGCGATTATGAATGTGAAAGTACTAACGTGTTAAGGATTAACGCGCAAAAGGATGGCAATATTTATTCATTGATGGACATCACGAG
This sequence comes from Mastigias papua, assembly GCA_964019165.1. Lineage (NCBI taxonomy): Eukaryota > Metazoa > Cnidaria > Scyphozoa > Rhizostomeae > Mastigiidae > Mastigias > Mastigias papua. The sequence goes on from OZ025274.1 coordinate 13,467,725, forward strand.
ATACAGCAATTTCCATAAGCTTTTACGAGTAGTTGGATTCATGTTGAGATTTGTCTACAATTTGATGGCGAAAATTAAAAAGAAGGAACCGTTGACAGGTGATTTAAGTACTGAGGAAACAGACGCTGCGTTAAACACGTTGATAAAAGCTGAGCAATCCATATTGAGAAATAGCGCAAATTATAAGAATTTACAGTGGAATTTGGCTTTGTTTGAGGATAAAAATGGACTGTTGAGATGCAAGGGGAGATTGGAAAATGCATCATTGCCTTTTGAGACGAGATTTCCAGTATTGATACCAAGAGATACGCATTTGGCGAAGCTATTAGTTTTGGATTCACACGAGATCGTTAAGCACGATGGAGCCACAGAAACGTTGGCCCAATTGAGGTCGAAATTTTGGATAGTTCGTGGTAGACAATATGTCCGTAAGAGTATTGCCAAATGTCAGACTTGTGCGCGTTATGAGGGGAAGAGTTATCAAACTCCTCAGCCACCCCCTTTGCCTAAATTCAGATTAAGTGACGATCACGCGTTTTCAAAAATTGGAATAGACTATGCGGGACCAGTTTATGTAAAAAATATATATGGAAGTGATAATGAGACACACAAAGCATATATATTGCTAATAACATGCGCTAGTACACGTGGAGTACATCTCGAACTTGTTCCCGATTTAACAGGATTTAGTCTAGTGAACGGTTTAAGTAGATTCCAGGCCAGAAGAGGTGTGCCTAATTATGTTATTAGTGACAATGGTAAAACGTTTAAAGACAAAAATATACGTAATTATTTGCGGAGGAATGGAATAAGATGGGACTTTAATGTAGAGTCATGTCCTTGGAGCGGAGGATTTTTTGAAAGATTAGTGCGATCAGTGAAGAGATGTTTACGTAAAACATTGAGGAATGCAAAACTCACATTCGAGGAATTTTGTACAGTTTTGACAGAGATAGAGGGTGTAATAAACTCACGCCCTTTGACTTATAGTAGCGAGGAGCTGGGGGAGATTCTTACACCATCACACTTGATGATTGGTAAACGGATTTTAGATCGACCAAGCCCAATTGACGATGTAATGAGAACTTCTAAGCGAGATCCAGAGACAACAGAGTTCAGAAAGCGAGCAAATCATTTGAGAAATGTATTAGATCATTTTCGAAATAGATTTAGAAGAGAATACCTTACAGAGTTAAGAGAGCATCAGAGATTCAAGAAGCCAAAGAAAGGAAGACCAGTTAATATAGGAGATGTCGTAACAATTTTCGAAGATAAAATACCACGACAGAGATGGAGCTTAGGACGTATTGAAAAGTTATTGCCCAGTAGTGATGGAGAAATTCGAAGTGCAGTTGTAAGGGTAAACAAGGCTGGTCATAGAAACAGTACGATCAGAAGACCGTTAGCGAGACTATATCCTGTAGAGATTGGAGAAGATATAGATGCAGAAGATATTATTGAGAATCACCAGAGTCAGGTTGCAGATAATCTGAACCGGAGATACAATTTATTGCAGATGAGGAAGTAAAGGAACTAATGGAGAATTATTCATGATTACTATATATTTGTAACATTACTGACATGATTGGCAAGCCAATCTTTTGCGCGGGCCGGAGTGTGTTGTGAAAAGAGTAGTTGAGCACGTGACAAGAGACGTTGCGAAGGAGACACGAGAAGAATTGAGAGGAGAGAGAGGGAGAGTTGACGAGAAATGAGAGAGATCTAGATGTTAATTTGAGTAAGCAGCTAGAATATAACGTTATTACTATCGTGAGTCGTGAAAAGAGCACAGGACTATTCGCTTCGAGGAAGCATTGAACTGGACTACATCAATTGTACATTATTGTAAATATATATATGTTTGCTTATTCTTGAATTATTCGCGCGGTGAATTTATAATATCGATTCTTTGAGACCCCTTTCAATTTGGGCAATCTTGAAGAAAAATGAGCAATGTTTTCCGAACAAGCCGGTTCTATTCATTTGCAGCCAAAATCAGCATAAATTGTTTGCTATGCTTGGTGCAAGTGTTTCATCTTTAATTGGTCTTAAGTTATAGCCAAAGGTAAAGGCAAAATTCATAATTTCACTGTTTTACTTGCGTCTGTACCATTTGTATGGCAGTAGATATGAAGTGATAATAAAGGAACTATAAAGGAACTTTTAGTATTACAATGTGATAATTGGAGGCCCGAAAATAAGGAACTTTTGGAACTAGGCCTCGAACTAGGTTCATTATAAAAACCGTGTAATAATCATAGATATTAACGGTACATATATGCAGATGTTGTAGTCATTGCGCTCGGTGAACAACTTAGGAAAGAATTGCTCATGAATAGTGCCATAAGAATGGCTTTTGCTCTACAAATTTCAACAGTGCAAGCGCATAAACTCACATAGAAACCAGAAAATTCCGACATCCAGAGCCGACAGACAAGTTAATGAAAGGGTCCCAAGGGGTTCTTTGATGTCTGCTAAGTTTCTTAAAACCGGAAGAGCATTTATAGAAGCCAAGAGACTGATGGAAAGCAGAGAATGCCGGGATAATTTACAGGCATGGGAAATGAGAGCGTGCAAGCTATAGGATAGGTTGTAGGTTCGTGTGATCTGAGCAGCTGCCACAGCATCATGTTATCGACCAAACCTTTCTGCCTTGCTGTAGTTTCCCATAATCATTCAATCCTGTCATTGTTTACACTTGGTTCACACCATGAGCTCCCACCAAATCCAGACTATAGAACTGCTGCCTTGCTGTAGTTTCCCATAATCAATCAAATCTGTCGTTGTTTGCATGAGGTAGTTGTGCATGATTCTATGATTTCCCACAAAAAATTAGATTTCAACCATTTCAACCAAACAATATGATTTTTTACGGGTGCAAATTTTTGTGACATAATTTGTATGGTCTCTTCTTTGGAAACATATAACGGGCATGGCTTAAGCCAAACACTAATACATTATCTGATTGTGAAATATTTCAGCTTAATTTTGTCTGCAAAATTAACAAACTTAAATGCACTTTACATATTTGTATAAATCACAAGCATGCCTGTTAACTTGTGTTGGTTTTGATGACCTGCTCTCAATAATAGATACGTCCTATTTACAAATCCACACATTCCTTATTACTTGTGTGAAAATACTTTAACTGAAGAAGACTGAACAAAAGAATTTTTCAGCGAACACTTCATCAAAGCAGCGCAGCATAAACTCTAGTGCAATTTGACAATCTCGAAGCTACGTAATTTCGAGGCTACGTGATAAACAGAAAGTTAACAATTAATCATGGAAAGCCTTAGAATATATGAACATTCCATTCTAGTCAAAATACTCTTGTAAGCAAAAGGAATGTTCTCGTCAATCTAATTTTCTGTAGCCAATGGTAATAATTCTAAGATTATATGACAAATTGCTTTACAATACTGCCAAGCTTCTTATTGCCATACAAGTGCTGAAAATATTAAAAAATTTGCTATCCATGGCAGTAGAGAACCTTCTTGGACTAAGTACACGTTTCTTTATAGGTTTTTCTCTCCCGGTACTGAAATTGTCTTATCATCTCTATAATTTCAACTCTAAATCTGTCGTAAGACTTTCTTAGCACGAAAATTAGATTTTGTGTAACACTGCAGCATTGCATTGCAGAGTCAAACAAGCACTATATAAACACAATACCTAAAAAGACATAAAATATTACAGGAATTCTGTGCAAATCTAGTAAAGGCGATGATACTCTTAACGGAATATTGCGGTTTAAACGTATATCAAGTCTAACTATCAAAGGGAAAAGACCGTGTGATACGTCACTGTAGCATATGTAGAATTGTAGACTTTGCATGGCCAGGTAGAGTTACATCAAGTTACGTCGTATCCCAGGATAAGTCGGACTTTCGCTTAGTCTTACTGATTCTGCATGCCCCCTCTACCAGAATACTCCACTTTGCTCGAACTACATACTTCAATGTTGGAGGATCTGGAAATTTTGTTAGGAATGAAGGTGCTTAAGGTTTATCAGAGACGATCATTCTGTTTGAATTGAGTTGTTTGATTGAAGTACATTTTAATAATTTTGCGACAAGTCCTCGATTGGCACAGTAAAGTGAATAATTGCAGAAAAGTACGAAATACTTAAAAAGAAGTAAACAATAATGAAACACCTGCTGCGATCTCACGAAAGCATACATTTCCAAAACAGATTTTATCTGGATGGATTGAGGAAGAATCTACGATTTATGATGAAGTAGAGAAAGCCAAAAGAATTCAACAGGCTATTGAAATACTTCCTAAATTTTCCATTTTCGTAGGAGAAGTCACTTTGAAAGGCGAATGAAAACCGTAAACCTTTTCAAAAAGCAGAGGATGATTTTCTTATCTGTAAATCCTTAATATGGCCTTTAGGAGTACCATTATGTGTTACATTGCATCAACACTATGAAGATAGCTAGGCATGCCGTAAATCCTTAGTTTAGCCTCCTGCGGGCTTATTTATTTTGACACTTTTTGGGTGGGGCTTATTCGAGAAGAGGGCTTATTCGAGGGGGGCTTATACAAAAAGCTCATTGTCAAATCTCTTATTCTCCACAATAGTAAAGGACAGTCAGAATTTAAGCATCAATCTTTATCACAGTCTCCATCATTATCTTGGGTGGCTTATTCGAGGGGGGGGCTTATTAAGGAGGCTCATTCGAGGGGGGAGGAAAACTGTGAAGTGAACTAAACTTAGTGTTGTTGAAGTTGCAAGTTGCCCATCAGTTCAACATGGCGGGCATACCAGAAGAGTCATGGAATAGGTTTTCTCTCAATTTTGCCGCAGACAAAACTAACCTGCTCGCCCTAAATACTTGTGTCAAGTATGGGCCGGATGAAATTTTGCATAGCCGAAAGCAGCGTGAGTTAACCAGCCATCTCTTTAATCACAAGGTGAGTGATTACGTGATTTTTATGCTTACCCGTACCCGGGTACCCAAGAGACTAGAAAGGCCTACTTTTGACTGGCATACAGGATTTTTAGTTATGTAACTTTGGTTAAGATGTTGATATGAAAAAGCTGAAAAAGGATTCGAATCCCTTTTAGAGCTATCTACCTCTGTCTGTGGTATAGTTAGAAAAATTGAGGCTCGATTTGCGAAGAATAAAAATAGTGCTAGGATTTCTAGTAGAATGTCTTTTACCCCCAGGTAGGTCCACAGTGCAGAGTTTGGCAACTGCACACTCGAGGTTTTTTCTCAAATGATAATGCACACCCAGAACTGGGTGTGATAGGGTGTTAAAAGGTGACAGGGTATGATTTACTTTGTTAACTTAAATACCTACTCTCCAGCTATCATAATGATAATTTAATGAAGCAAAAACTGCTCTGATGTGCATACAGTTCAATACAGAATCTTGCAAGGATAGAAGCAACAAAAAATGACTAAAATTGCTTTATTCTCTAAGCCAAAAATCAAGTGTGCACTGCAAGTGCACACCTAGCATTTTATGTATGTATGTATGTATGTACTCAAGATCTTGTCAAAAAAGGCCAAACTTTGCAGTCCGGCCTCAGATGAGAATTTCAACAAGCCAGACTGTTTTCTGTTTTGCACTCCTAATCTTAGGTATCTTGCCTTTCAGGTGTCTGAAGTGAAACCAATCACAAATCAGAAATCATCTGGCCGTTGCTGGATATTTGCCTTGTTGAATGTGATCAGACAGCAATGCAGTGCTACTTTTAATGTTGATGAGCTTGAGTTTAGTCAGACCTATTTATTCTTCCATGACAAAATAGAGAGAGCAAACTACTTACTCAGAACATTTGTTGAGATTGCTAAACAAGGTGAAGAAATTGATGGGAGACTGTTCATGTTCCTTTTGCACAACCCACTTGATGATGGAGGCCAGTGGAGTATGCTTGTTAATTTGGTTGAGAAGTATGGTCTCATGCCAAAATCAAGCCATTCTGATGCCTTTGCTTCCACAAGCTCAAGGCACATGAATTCAATACTGAACCACAAGGTAAAGTTATTTTTGTTTATGTAGATATTATTCAATAGCCAGCTTAATTGCAGAAATTATATTGCTTGTGTCTCAAGCATTTTTCTCAAATTTGTTTCATTTTGTCAGCTTTTTTCTGCATTTTATATCATAATTTTTATATGATTTATATAATAAAGCTAGACCCTTAGGTTTGACTGAAGTTGCAAAACCAGAAAGTGCCACATTTCCTCCAGTGGGTTTATTGATTCACCCCCTAATTTATTGTGGGATTATGAGAGGTGAGATTATCAGAGAAATAGGAATAATAGTTTAATATACTGTAATATTTTCTGAAAATTCTCCATTGCTTTTAATTTGATTATTAATCAGGTAGGAGTAATGTTTCAAGGTATAAACCAGGGACAGAAGTATTTGAGAGAGTGGAATATTAGAGAGAATATGGTAGGCATACATCCAACTTTGGAAGATGTAGAAAGAGAGTAGAAACCTACTAACTTCCATGAGAGGTACAGACTGAAATTGTACAGATGAAGGACTAGTTATAGTTAAACAAAAACTAAAAGATTTCTTCTTAAATATTGTTTGCAAAAATCACTGGAGTTATATGATTACCAGCTTCAAGTTCATTGGGATGAAAGTAAACCTAGAGCAAATTAAAGGAAATAGTACTAAAGATCATATTTAATTAAGCAGGTTTAGCATTATGATTTGACCTTAGGCTTCCAACCATTAAATCATAATTTTCTGTTTGTAATATAAACATTTACTCTGACTTTATGTTAGCATTTCTTTCACTTTTGAGTTTTCTTATTTTTAATTATAATAATATTAGAAGCACAGGACCCATGCTGATAACAGCAAATTAATGCTGAAATAGTTGTCCATTGATGTGTTATAGCATTTGCATATTGTTATTAGTAATGTTATTCTTTTTTTGAATTATATTTGGTTCTCTTTTTGAATACCATGCAACCTTTTTTGATATGTTCCTGTAATGTTTAACATACTTGTGCAACTGAAGATGGACAAAGATTTGTTTGAAATATATACAACACTTCCTCAGTTATCTGGCTGCTACTTGACCCAACTGTTCTAGAAAGGGGTTGGATAGTCCAAAAAGGCTGGTTAAGCGAAGTTGCACTTTGGATGTTATGCACAAGAAAAAAGCTAAGATAATAAGAAAGTTTATCATATGCAAGTAAAATTATCATTGTTATATTCCTTAAACTTGTATTAAGGTATAGAAAGGAACAGCTCCAAAGGCACATCATATTCATCAAGCCTGTTGAGCATTCCATTTTTCAAGGTTTTGGTGATTTTCATAGACTTCAAAGCCCCTTTTCACACTTTGCCATGTGAAGCAATTTCAAAGTATCTTCATTTTTGCAGATATCCTTAACAGTTCACCTACAAATGTTGAATTTATTCATTATTTCTGCCCATAGCATTTCTTAAGCTGTCAACTTGTTATTGATCTTTCAAAACTAGTCTATTTTGCTTAGCATCCAAAGAGGAAACCATTTGATGAGCTTAAGTTTTGTAAGAATAAATCAATAGGTATACTGGTTTTCACACTGCAGGAAAGGACTCGTAAGAAAACACTCCCTGAGGGAAATAGTTATAACAACATCACATGATTTCAATGGCAAATTGCAAGATTTTATTTCATAAATGGAAGATAGAACCTCAACTAAATGAAGTATAGCACCAGGGTCACAGCTGGATAATCTAGGGATGGTTAGTCAAGATACGGTTAATGGAGGAAATACTGTATTGCTAATTAAAGAAAATTATTGTTTTTATCCACTTGTTGTCTAGTCTTATATCATTAAGAAACTTTGGGTACAGTGGATTTGATTTTGCAACATTTTCTCTGCAGCTCCGGGAATATTGCTACCGTTTGATAGAGATGGTGTCTACAGGAAAGTCAGAAAAAGAAATTGACAATGAAATTGAAATGATGATGAATGAGGTTATCACCTTAACTGCTGATTTTTTAACTGAAGTTGACTTTAGGGCTGTATTTTGCTTTGCTTTAGGGGTACCTTATAAAATGCCACATTACTAATCACCTGGTGAGTCTGATTTCGATCTCCATCTGGAGGTAACACAACTGTAGTTTCATTATTTTGGACGTAGGAACTGGAGGGGCCATGGCCCCCCAGCTTTTTGGTAAACTATGCAAAAGTGCCCCTTTGAAGCCTAAAATGGGCATGGTAATTTGCCCCTTTTAGGATTTGCCCCCCCCCACTTTTTAGATGCTTCCTACGTCCCTGCTCTTTTAAGACCTAAGGTAGATCACAAAATTGAAAGGCCAGATGATAAAGAAGTGTAACTGCTAATATTACTCTCAGCTATGCATTGCGAGAAAACCATGTATTTCTGGCATGTTGGGCTTTTATTTATTGTTGCCTTTGAACTAGATGGCTTTTACAGCGACTTTTCAAGGAAAATGTTGTTGTTGCATAGCAACCAACCCAACTTTTTCCTGTCAGTGTGATAGATATAATAAAGCTATTTTATTTCTGGGAACCCGAGTATCTAACTCAAATTTCTGCAAACTTTATTTGTTGTTTAAGTAACTGTTATGTGACTAGTGCATAGTACAATTTGAAGTCAAGAGTCAATCATCTTTTTTCTGCTAAGCTAACTTGAGTTATAACTGTCATTAGACTTCCATACTTATGTAAACAGTTCATGATTTCTATATGAAGTGTTCTGCAAGTATTTCTAACTAAAAAATGTCAGAGAACCAGGCACTCTGGTCATACGTTTTCTACCTCTGCTCTGTCGACCAGAAACATAGCATAAAACAATGTCTCCTACCTTGCTTTCCCCACAACCCAGGTAATAATGGTGTTGTGGGGTAGTTCTGATATGGTTAATATTCAGACTATGGGGAATACCAGAGTAGTATTTACATGATATGCTCCCTGCTTGTGACACAGAGATACAGGTGTTTGTATTTTTGCTTTATATACTATCAGTGATATTATGTAATCTCTTTCATTTCTTTCATCACTACCTTGCAATAAAATCTACTATTATCTCTCTTCTTTGCTGTTGGTTATATTACCATATATTCTTTAATTTTTAGGTTTATAGAGTTTCTTCTATTTGTCTTGGAGTACCAGAACAAACTTTTGATTGGGAATATTATGATAAAAATAAAGCATATCATTGTATCAGAGGAATTACTCCATATGACTTTTACCACAAGCATATAAAGCCAATATTTAATATTAGAGATAAGGTAAACACATTTTCAGAACTCACTTTTTGCTTTTGCTTTTAGCACAATAATTTGCAATGAAAATTCTTGTGCATTCTGTTGATTTTTCAATAAAAATAAGTTTGAACAGTCTGAAATAAATTCATTATCATTGTTAATTATGTAGGAGATTATTATCAGTCTGCTGTTATGCACATTTTGTTATGGAAACTTACCTGTTAGGCAATAGCAGCAGGGTATAGAGGATGCAGCTACCCAAATTATAAAAACAGACTGTCAGGCAATTTCTCTGGCTGCCTGTATATTGATTGGGTAACTCTGTAGAATTTCATTGTCACTCATATATTGCTGCTTTAGTGTTATGAAGTTTATGGAAAATGAATAGAATTAAATGTTTCATAGTTTTCCCCATCTGTTTCAATCAATTTCCATTTGTTCTACCATGATCTGCCTTTTCCATGGGTATCCATGCCCCACACCCCCCCCCCCCCAAGGGACACTAGTGATCAAATTTTGTTTTTGCCATATTGCTAAGTCTCAATGCAGATAGCCACATTGCCTGTTCTGCTATCATAAATGCATTATGTGTAATAATTATTTCTTATATTTAGTCTTCTAGTAGTTCTGATTATAGATATCTCTTCCCTAATAGGTTTGCCTTGTTAATGATCCAAGGCCTAAGAATCCATATGGGAAGCTGTATTCTGTGCAATATCTAAACAACATGATTAATGGAGAGCCTGTTTTATACATTAATCAGCCAATAGATGTGCTGAGGAAATTGGCTATAAAATCATTAAAAAGCAATGAGGTATACATATTTTATTTACAATATGAAAATTTATTTGCCAACAAGAAATTATTTGTACTTTAATGGTGTTGTAACTAGCCTTAGTCTTGTCTTTGGTTGTTTATAGAGTGATCCCAGGTTTATTTATTGCTTGATTTGAAGCCCCTTGAACTCTCAGATTTGGGTACTCTAATGTCAAAAGGTGTATCACCCACTTTTTTCAACCATGAAGTATGAATAAGTAGTCGAGTGGCAAAATCACTGGTCTGCTAAGTAGCTGAAGTATATGGCTCATGGAATGCCCCAAGCTGTTGTTGAAGTTTTGATGAATGAGGTATCTATTTCATTCTGTAGCCTGTATGGTTTGGCTGTGATGTAGGGAAACATTTGGATAACAAGAGAGGCTCCATGGATTTGAATGTGTAAGTAATAATTAATGAGACATTTTCGTAATAGTAATGAGATGGTTGTAGTTTAAAGGGGATGTCATGAAATCATGAAGGAAACTGTGACACCACCAACTGTTGGAGTTGTAGCAAAAGTCACTGTCAGTTTTTTCCTATTATCCTATCTCAAAATCAGGTATTTAAAGAGCTATTTTCATGCTGGCACTTTTTTATTTGATGATTTCTAAAACAGCTAAATGACAGTGTTTTATATTACAAAATTTCAATGCTGCATGAAAAAGTGGAACAATTGGTGTCATATTGAGAATACATTTTTAATCAACACTAATCAGACTACGAATGATTTATGTATATATATATATATATATATATATATATATATATATATATATATATATATATATATATATATATATATATATATATATATATATATATATATATATATATATATATATATATATATATATATATATATATATATATATATATATGTATATATAGTATTAGCACCTTGCTTGTCATTTATTGGGACATCCTATCATTTGCCTTAGAGAAACAAGTTATCCACAGTTACATTCTGCAAAAAACCTACTAACATGTTAAAATTTTCCTTTCAAATTTCATTCCTACTTTCTGGCAGACACATTTTATACTTTACAAGCTGGCTTGTGTCTTGGGCAAAGAAATCACTAAGGAGCTTTTCAATGAAAAGATCATGGTTTCATGTATCATTTTGCCAGTTACACACTTGCTTCATCAAAAAGCCTGCTTTAGTTGCTATATTGTAGCTTGAATGTTATCAATTTTTGTTGAGAATTAAACTTTTTTTGGAATGTTACTTTAATGCACCATCACCAATGATGACCACTATTGTATTTATGAAAAAAATAAAAGTGGAAAAACTAAGAGAAAAAGAGCAATAATTTAGGGATAGGATAGGAATGATCTACCCTGCAGCAGGACTATAATATTGTATACTACAGTTAAGAAACTATACATAATGTCTTGCCAATGTACATCCTTATTGGAGTTCTGCCTTATATCTGTTGGATATGCACAGGATGTAAGACCACCAGGTGGTTGCTCCCAGCCAGGCCACCCTGTGTATGGTGGATTGTGTGAGTATGCCTTGCACATGCCTCGATGAGGTGGGTTTTGTTTTTCATTGCTCCCCTTGTCCTTGAAAATTAACCAGATTGCACACCTTGACAATAAATGATGGACATAACTTGCATGCCATGATGCAAAACTTTGGATCAAGATGTGCAATCAGGCACATGCTGGGTAAGGTCTGCATATAGAGAGGCCCTATTCCCAAGTTATAGCAAATGGCAACCTGTCTTCAGTAGGTGACTTCTGCATACCTTTATGAAACTTAGCTTTGTATGCTTGTGTTATGTATCCATAACTTTATGTTATGCAAATCTTCAACCCATCACAGCTCTTCAATCCATCCATGGTCTTTGTCACTGCAATTTATCTGTAAATTCTGCAGAAAAATGTTTCTCAGGGAAATTAACCTTGTGACGATTCAAGCCCCTGATTGTGACACAATGATGATGGTGGACAAATATACATTTACAAGGGTTCAGTATGGTATAATTCATTTTTTTATTGAAAAACCACAGAAAGAAAGTCTCCATACGAGGCATGTCTGGTGTAATATCAGGAAGTTCCCTCAGTTGGATATCTTTCCATTTTCGAACGTGAAAGATGAAAGTATCATGTGAGCCCATGTATACCCCACCATCATCACAATTGTTGTATGGGCTGTGTGTCCAGGTGCAGTTAGACCCATGATATGGACTTTCTGTTGCTGTGGAGTGTCTTGTCAGGCCATACATAATGTTCTTTTCTTTCAGTATATGAATATATTCCTTATTCTCCCATCCTCTACCAATTGTATTATCTTGATTCGTGATTGCTACTACTCTTCCATCTAGACATTCTGAAGCATACTCTAGCTGATCTTTTATTCCAACATCTTTCCCAATTACTCTTATAACCAGCCTTTTGCTATTTTTGAGGTTAAGTGACTTCAAATATGCCGCAGTATTGTGACTCAACACAAGGACATGTATCATACCTACCATATCATGCAGCAGATTAATCTGCAGGACGTTGATGACCTCCATGTGCCTTGCTTCGAATATTACGTTTTCAGGGTCATCGGTTATATGCCTCAGGTCTCCTAGAGTCTTTCCATAGATCGGATTGTTGTAGTCCACAAACCCAGTGATAAGCTCAATTTTATTGCCGTCCGATTGTATTTTTGGTTTGTGGCAGCCTTCGGCTAAAATTTCGGCCGAATTTCCTCCTTCGATTGGTTGGTAACGCTGATAGAGGAAAGTCTCAACGTTATCATTTATCTTTATTCGAAATTTGGCGAGTTCATTCTGTGGTGGATCCAAGTGGCCTATCGAGAATCTAGGCGTTCTCATTCCTGAATGGACTGGCATACGATCGGTGAGGTACGTAATGTAAAGAGTCAAGATTAGTATAAACGATAGAGCTGCAGTAAATACATAAGACTTTACCATTTCCAGATTGGTTGTTAGTTGCAGTAGTGTTGCAGCCCATGTTTTTCTGCATGGCTGCCAATCATGTTGACAAAAATTCCTATAGCGAGACAACTATTGAAAACAGGAAATCAAAACGAGGCATACGGTATTGTGGTTAAATATGGGATTTTATTTGAGTAGACTGTGACTTAATGCTAAACACAGAAAATATGTTGGATTTATTAGCATGTTAAGAAATACTCGAAGAAATATAGCCAGATATCTGAGGTCATCACGCAATTCAATAGCATAATAATCTTTCAAATGCTTTGTATGTAGAGTTCAAGACAATTTCATTAGTTCTTGAAATTAGGTGCTCTCTTGTGTCTGCTCTCTACACTGTGTCACACAATGTTACTGCGAGTTTACCTACCGTATAGTCAAAGGTTTTTGCCAGAATCTGCTATATTGTAGCGCTCTACCTGCCAGCCATTGTCACTTTACTACTTTCACGCTAACCGCTAGCATGACACTGGAGTTTTTACTACTTTCCCGAACCTTTGGAGTTAAGTTTGCCACTTTTCTGCCTGGAATTCTCTTATTTTTCAAACCATAGTTACTTTATCTCGTAGGGGATGAATGGCATTTGAGCAATGAAAAATGTTGGCATCGATGTCCATATACTGTAGATTATTGCTCTGAGAGCCAGAATCTTTTTGATTATCACTTTGACAGTTTTCTCATTCAAAGCACTGAATTAAGTAGCGGTGCTAGTCTGACTTGCAACGGTGTTTTCATTTCCTTTGTTTTAAGTTTAAATTTGCATGGCCTTACTATATACCCATTCCATTTTCTAAGTATAGTTTTAGCTATAGCTTAGCTATACACGTGAGCCTTTATAGACCCCCTACCCACCAAACATAGCCCCCTACCCACCAATACATAGCCTCCCTACCCACCAAACATAGCCCCCTACCCACCAATACATAGCCCCCCTATCCACCAATACTTGCTCAATATTAATTTCTTTCTACTTCGTTCTTAATTGTTGCCTAGCTCACGTCCAATTGCTTTTCTTGTAGTATTTTGACATGATTCCACCTTCCTTTGTAGTCATGACTACAACCTAGTCTTTGGTATTTCGATGCTTGGATTATCAAAAGCTGAAAGACTCCTGTCTGGTTCAACCATGATGACCCATGCTATGGTCTTCTCTGGTATTAATATTGAGGTATAAATATCAATATATTTACTCTATCATGGGTACTTTCTCCTTTACAAACGATGCCCTCTCTTTTTGATGCATGTATAATAGAATACGGTGTACTGACTAAATGATTGGGAAGAAGAACAAACTCGGAAATCTTCATCGCGAACAAGCAAATTTTGTGCTTCAAGCACAAAATGTCTTGAACTGAACAGAGATTTTGTATTTCATAGATTGTGGGTTGAAACAAAGTTTCTCGTATTTTATGATATAGTGTTTGGTGTGATATTGCAATGGCGTGTTATGATATAGTATTTGCTATGATATGGCATGGTGTGTTGTGAATCATGATGTTGTATGTTTGATATGATGTTGTATCGAATGATACAATTCGTATGCTATGATGTAGCGTGAGTGGTATGGGATTGTATGATTGGTGTGTTATTGTACGATGTATTTGGTATACTATGACATGATGTATTGTAGTTGTAGTTGCTATGTTATGATTTGATGTGGTGTGTTATGGTGTGTTATGTTTGATCCTACACCAACTTATCGAATGGCTACTACTGACGCGAATGTAGGAACTCTAGTAGAGACATTAGCCGAAGTAGTGTACAAGTGAATTTTTGTGTCAGCGAAGGACTGGCATTAGCTATCAACAGTATTTTTTTTTACGATTTTGACGTTGAATTAATTATTGTGGCAGGAAGAAGACGAAAAACAAGAAGCTTCTGATGATACCAGTACATCAACTAAGGTGTCCCGTTGGCGCGTTGAAAATTCGTGGGGAGAGGAGTCTGGAAACAAAGGCTACTACGTCATGACGGACGAGTGGTTTAGTGAATATTTATTGGAAGTCGTGGTGGATAAGAAATTCCTCCCAGAAGATGTCCTAGATGTCTTGAAGCAAGATCCAGTTGTCTTACCTGCTTGGGACCCAATGGGAGCTCTAGCTAATTGACAGCTTTAAATCTGTTTCGCTGTTTAGAAAGATTTGATCGAATTTGAAATTTGAATCTATAGTTAATAAAAAAATCAATGATGTCAGTTGTAATTTAAAGTGTTACCTTTACTCTTCAATAATGGATCGTTTAATCTTGACCATTTCAACATTTCGGATCCTTAACTGCTAAAGCGACAAGAACATGTTCTATTCATTTCGGAAAGCGTTTCCATATTTAATCTTTGTGTGCATCAATTTAAGCAATTTCTTCTCAAGATGTACCAATGAATCACAGAGTAAGTTTGCTGATTTGGGTCGTCGGTAATTCAGTCGGTTTTTCTACAGTAATTCAATGAACAACCTCTACCCTTTGGGTAAGTTTTTCGCATGCATCGCAGAGACTCTTATTTCCCGATCTTTGGTAAAAGAGAGCTGCGGTTAAATACCCTAATTCATAAGAGTTTTGCGCACATCTAATAATTGGTTGCGCGAAAATATTTAATTGTCGCGCATTTAGTTTGGCGATTGATTTTCGCGTATTTTGCTGCGCGAAAATTTTATTTCATTTCATTATTTTCATTTCACATTTTAAGGAGGGTGCAAACATGGAAAAACAAGGGTATGTGCATGTAAATAGATTTTTCAGTTTTTCAGGGCATTGTCCGTTTGACATTTTATGCGTCATCACTAGCTTATCGTATGTTACCATGGAACAAAAACCAAACGTGACAAATGTGGAAAATATATGTAGAGTTGCATATGAAGTGTCTGATATTGTTTTTCCTCACAATTGTGTGCGCGAAAATTAGATGTTTGCGAAATCCAGGTGTGCGAAAATTGAATGTGCGAAATTTAAACTCGCTCGAGAATTTCATGAATTAATGTATATAGTAGGCCATATATTTTTTAAGAGCGCAAATGGATCCAATCAGCTTAATACTACAGAAACAATAAAAATAGCAGTTAATCAGAAGAAAGCAAACATAACAATTAACTAGCTTTGTCCACTTTTAAGTGCCACGGTACGAGTATGGGCTACATCAACCAGCTATATGCCACACGGGCCACAACTTGTATAACGTAAATCCCCGAATTAGCCCCCCTCGAATAAGCCCCACCCCAGATAATGATGGAGAGTTTGATAAAGACTAATACTTAATTTTTGACTGTTCTTGTAATAGTATGGAAAATAGGAGCTCTGACAATGAGCTTTTTGTGAGATATATGTCAAATAACTGTATAAGCACCCTCGAATAAGCCCTCCCCTTGAATAAGCCCCACTCAAAACGTGTCAAAAATAAATAAGCCCCCAGGGGGCTAATTCGAGGGTAGGGTATCCCTGGCACTCGTATGGGTCTATAACTGTCTACACAAACCGTTAAAAACCCGATACAGTCAGCCTCTTTATCAAATTCCCATGCTGCATCGCTCTCTTTAAGTTACTGAAACCCCATTTTTAAACTGGCAATGGCGGGAAAGTGATCGATAGATCAACTATGGCAGAGATTTGGAAACGCTGTGGATATTGTGAGTCTGCGTCGAGGAGTTATTGAATCTTATCCTTGTTTGATGGAGAATTGTTGTTCTACCATAAAGCCGTGCTCTTTTCGTGAGGAATTACAGATTACAGTGAGCGGATGAATTGGAGCTGCTAGAAGTGGTTTGACTTATGGCAGGAAGTGATTACTGTTTGCAATAGATAGCGGGGTATCTTACACATGCTTTAGTGGAGCTTCCCGATGCCTATTTTCCCCCCATGGATATGGGTACCTCAAGTTTAAGAGAGAAGTTCAAGCTTCTCAGACAATGGCAAATGCAACAACAGGAGGAATTCGAAAGGATTAAACTAGAGCATTCTGTTAAATCAAGTAATTATGATGATATAGTTAATGATAAATTAAGCAATTCTATACGAATCTCTAATGATAATAGAGAAGTAGAAGATGTCAAGGATACTGAGAATGATGGTGGACATAGCCTTGGTTTTACTCACGAATCAGCTTCGCCGGTTGAGCAAAAATTCCTGAAGAGAATGACTTCCAATTCTCTGGAGCAGGCCTTGAATTTGGCAGTTAATGAGCTGAAATCTCAACATGGGCTGATTACCGATTTAGCTGGAAATGATTTAGCTGAAGGCGGTGAATGTTCCGATGGTGAAGATAGTGACAGAAATTACTTTGAAAATGATTCTTGGAATGGCAATGCGAAATTACAAACAGCCATATTTAAAGGAAATTTACAGAGCTCTGAAAATAATGAGCTTTCATCTGATGTTGAATCTGCGCCTGATGAGGTTATTGGAATGGATGGGTTTTATCCAATTATTTACTCTGAAGACAATGCCTCTCAGGGAGAGGCCATTGGTACTGATTCTGATAATGAAGTTTTTGGCAATGGTAGAATTGATAGTACAATTGAGGTATGGAAATATATCATTTAATATATTTGCTATATTTGCTAACTGTCAGAGCATGCCCCTACTCCATTTGTTTTCATTTTAATAGATTATGTAAATATATTTGAAATTATATGTACACAGTATGTTGCCAGTCTGGAGGCTTTGTAAAATGAACACTAAGCAAGTTTTGGGCAACATCTTTGAGGAATAAATATTCTATCTTCATGCACATGCCATGGAGAATTGCTTGCTAGCATTATTATATCAGAACACTGTATCCAGCCCAATATTTTGAAAGGCTCAAGAGTACAGGTAATACAGCATTTGTGCATCATTTTATAAGTTGAGGTCATTCTGCACAACCTGCACACTGATGATCTTTAGCACATGCATCAAAGTTTCTAGACTGGTTATGTTGTTCATCCCTGCAGGAGAATTTCTTAAAGTCAACATAGTACAGGTACTAATAGACCATTATTGCTATAGACCATTATGTCAAAAAATAGACCATTATTGCTTGAATAGATGGAAATAGTGAAACCATGTGATACACACAGATTATCTTGGCTTTCTTTATGTATATCCAAACCTAGATCTGAACAATCAATCTTCCTGATAGTAGGAATTGTTGTTTCATGGTCATTGGATGAATGTTTACTATTCAGATACTTTGCATAATATATTTCAGTACAGTAGGTAATTGTATTACTGTTATGTTTGGCTTTTGCAGCAGAAAGAAGTATCATCCTTTGATGAGAAGCCAATTCAATCCAAGATTGGTAAATTTCATAAGTTTCTTCTAAGCTCTTCTACTTTACTTGGTATTTCACCTTTTCTTTGCATGTGATGAAACAGCATAGCATAATATCAGATTTATCATCCAATAAGTCATGTATTTGTATACTCAATTTAACTCAGGAAAAATTTCTGAAATTTTCTCATCTAGGGCATGAAGTATTTTAGAATCTCTTTTTTTGAGTCTTTGAGTGGTGTCTATTTTGTGCTGATCTGTAGTAGGTCATATTGCTATAATTTTTGATATGTGCCACATAGATATAGCTTCATGAAAAGGCTCTTTAAAGTTGAAGCATATATTAGAAGGAAGCTACCTATATCAGCTGACTGCTAGTTGAGTTCACTATCTATTCCATATAATGTGTGCTCCCTAATCTTTATGTTGTGATTGTAGCCTCTTTTGGACATTTTAATTCTTGTAATTCCTATAGGACAAGATGTCATGTCATTTGAAGATCTGGTTGAAAATCAACTTGAAGCTGAGAAGAAGTCGAATATTAATACAACTAAACCAGAAAATCATTTAGTTTCAAAGAAGAAGTTTCTCAGAAAAGGTGAAGGAACTGCAAGATTTGTTGGAGGATTGAAAGCTGATCAAAGATCAAAAGTAGGGTATACAAAAGGAAGTAAAGGAAGCTTTTTACCAGAGAGATCATTGAAGCTTAAAGCCGAGACACCATTGAAAGACAGAAAATTCACAGAATCAGCTGTTAATTTTGAGCAGGTATAGAAGGATTCATGCTTAAATTCCTACATTAAATTGATCAATATCTTGTGTGACTGCCTTTAATATATGTTTGTAGTTGATAGTTATTATTTACAATCAGCTGTAAATTTCTGTGATGCTACATTACATTCCTATACAGGTCTCAGATGAGCTTAATCTAATGAAGGATGTCAGGGCAGTCAGACAGATGGCCATGGAGAGCTCAACAAGACAGGATTTTCCAATCATCCAGCCTTTGTCCAGGTTAGGTTATTTTATACCTCATGAGATTAAGAATGGAGTTTCTTATAATTCAGTAGGCCAAGGATTAGAATATAAATATAAGAATTGACATTTGGAAAACTGGATAGCAAGAAGATGAGTTGAAACTTTAGATCATAAGTGGAGTAGTATCAGGCAATTGATATCTGATTTCCATGAGACTGTTAGTGATTCAAAGTGACTAGTGATTAGAAGTGATTAGTGATTAGAGGTGATTTGCATACATATGACACAAATGGTCTAGACTCCAGCATTTTGTAAGTGTTGGTAGCCAAAAGTACTATATAGTACTTTTGGCTACCAGCGCTTATAAAATGCTGGAGTTAAAGCTATTAGAATACCTTTTTGTATAGAGCACAGGCTCTTCTTTCAGACTCATTCTATCTTTATGTTTTAGGAGCTCTGTTGGCTTTCAAAGACACAATAATATGACACATGTTGACTCGAGTATTGAGATGTCTTTTCAAAAAATGCTGGAGAGTAGGAATATTGATGAGAAGGTATATGATTCTTTTATTATGGACACTGTTGTTGGTTTTGTATGTTGTGTTTGTGACAGTAGGAAGAAATTGCACAACAAATTCAGCCCTTTTCGTTTGCGTGCGTGATCATACGCACACACGGCCATAAACACGCAAATCAAAGCGCGCATGCTTTTCATCGCGTTCGCAAGCAGATGTGGTTGAGAGCTCGCTGTTAGCATCAAACCCCCTTGTTCTCATTTTGAAAGGTCGTCTTCTTTCTTATGCAAGAGGATGATGCCCTTGAAATACGAAAGTATTCCAAAGGTATACCATGGTATCCATCACTGCCTAGTGATTTGTCCTGATGCTGTTTATGGGGATGGCTGTACTGTTTAGAGACAATTCCCATGGCGAAGAAGTACTTAAATTTTATCATTCAAGATGTTTTTCTGCCTTTGAACAGGTTTTTTGCTGGAGTCTTCTTTTACTGCATGTTTCATTTCATTTGTACTGTTTGCTGATCCAGTGCGATCGCACGCATAGAGTTAGAGTTATTTGTGTGTACTAATTGGCACATGCGCAGAGTTTTAGTGACGAAAAGGACTTATACAGCACAGGCAAGGAAGACTTCGTTGAAGTATACTACATTGAGAAAGGATTTATTTCTACGAGATGCAAGACATTACTTATAGATTTAGCCTACAATCATAGTCTTAACATCTCTCACCAAGATAATATATCTCAATAGCTTCTCACGCCCATACTTAGGGATTTTTCCAGTTCAGGTTTATCAAGCATAGCCACCAGATGTTTAAGAGGTTGATCAGATGTATTTTCTCCCAGCCTCATTTACCAATCATCTTGTAGGATTCTCACCACACACGCGTTCCACAGCTACATTTAGGCCCATTTTGATTCTAATTGGTGAGCTAAGTTGGGAGAAAACAGACCCAGTTAGAGGTCTCAAACATTTGTCGGCTATGCTGTTTCATCTTGTTGATTGATAATTCCATTGCAGATTTTCCCATGCGTTATGAGGTCTTAGTTATTGCAATCGTTTCATTTGCAGACTTAGTACTTGTATCATGATCTTATTCTGGCATCTTCTTCCTCTTTTGATTTTGCAGATTGCAGACGAGGAATTGGCAGAGTTTGAGCTGCTAGAAAAAGAAGCACTCGATACGTCGATGTCATCGAATTCATCATCAGTTATGAGCCTCGTTGCTGCTAACAAGTCGAGCAATGTAAATCTAAACACTTCAAGCCCTATTCAAAAAGCATTTACAGTTGATCGAGGCAGGAAAAGTTTCTACTTTTTGTCGTATTTTTCGAGGTTTTTGTCATTCTATTTATTGGAAAAGGGTAGATATGTAAAAACCATAAAAGGGAGTACTGGAAATTGTGATAAAAACTTATATAGATGATGGTTACTAAGATAATGAATTACAGATGGAAGCTAATGAGAATGAGGCAATATTTACAGGAATTATAACTATACTGCCTGAAAAAGCCGGAACAGCATGTAGCATAGTATAGAATATATGATATATTTCATGGGTGGGCAGTTGTTTTTGCCATGGAGCCACATGAGAAACAGAATATATGACGGAGGGCCAGGCCAAAAGGCTGAACTCAGTTTTTCACAGTACAATATTAATTTCTTTTTTGTGTATTTGAATAGAAGAAAACTTTACATCCAAAGCAGCTTTATTGCATGCATAAGATAAAATTACAATGTATATATTCTTCTTTGTAATCTCCAACTTTACTTTCACGAGTCGGTCAGGCTCAGCCTTAGGGTCGTGTGTGCAGATTCAGGTATGTGGCCCGCGGACCATACATTGCCCAGATCTAATATATTTTGTTTGTAATTTCCGTTTAATATTTAATTTCAAAGAATTATTTTAAAGACAATGAGATTTCAGTCTTCTTTAATGAGGACAAAAAAGAGAGAGTATATGCGGAATTAGGGAAAGGTCTTCATGGTTGAGCGAACGACGGACAAAGAAAGGGTTAAAAACTACATAGGGACAAAAGACAAGCAATGTAAAGCTACATCGTTTTGGCTTAAAATATGAGATTTTCTAAGAGTATCTGGTGATTTGCTACCTATGCTGACCTGACTGTTAGTGTTCTCTCCAGGCAGCCAGGGAATTTCTATAATACCAAAAACGTGTTAAGTGAGATTATTAAAAAAGAAATGCTGTATATATATATATATATATATATATATATATATATATATATATATATATATATATATATATATATATATATATATATATATATATATATATATATATATATATATATAAACAGTTGTCCTTATTATGAAAGTCTATATTAATTTTTAAAAACTTTTAGTGGAAAGGGTATTGAATTATATATATATATATATATATATATATATATATATATATATATATATATATATATATATATATATATATATATATATATATATATATATATATATATATATATATATATATATATATATATATATATATATATATATATATATATATATATATATATATATCCTGGTTACTCGCTAGCTACTGATTGTGTATGTATATATATATATATATATATATATATATATATATATATATATATATATATATATATATATATATATATATATATATATCGATATATATATATATATATATATATCTATATATACAGCATTTCTTTTTTAATATACGCTTGTTATAAACTATAAACATAGTTGTTTACATTTTTAACATTGCTGATGCAATTCAAAATGTTCCCACCTAAATAATCTCAAAAAAAATTTTAATGGCCGCACATAGTCACTGTTTGTGAGTCACAATGTAGGCCATCGTTTCCACACTTTTGCAACGTAAGTGTATATATATATATATGTATATATATGTATGTATGTATATATATATATACCTTCTATTTACTTTCAACCTGGTCACTTCCTTTTGTAGACATAAAGCCTGGCAATGCTGCAAATCAACGTTTGGGTGTCAGTAACGATAGTATGAGTTCCGTTGAAGAGTTTGCTAGCAATGAAGGAAGCTCGAGAAGTGAATTAGGGAGTGCTGCAAGTATAGATCGAATGCAAGTGTTTGACAGAAATGCACCGGTCATGAAATATGAAGGTCTGGTTAGCGTGGTTAAATACTATTTTGTGAATACTTTCATGTAGTCAGATTGATTACTAAGAGTGCGACTCTGTTTATGAGCTATATCCTGGGCAACAAATCGAATCTCAAAGTAAACAGGTATACGCCAAGCGTGATTTCAACATGTCTTGCTTTACCATCAAATATATCAATAGGCTGTTTTTCTTCCTCTCAAGGTAACGATGTAAAGGAGGACCAATTCTCTGACGATTCGGAGTGGGATGACACGATTCGATCATCGGATGCAATAGATGATGGAAATTCAACGATCGTATCTTCGCCAAAATCGAAAACTGCACCAGATGCAAACCTTCCTCAATCCACAAGGGCATCTCCACCTACTTCACAATTAATGAAGAAATTTTTTCCAAAACTTGATACGAAAGAGAAGGTAGAACAGTAATAATTTTTCATCTACTTATCAAATTACAAGTAAACTTGCATGAGTGCATTTGAACCAAAATATTATCAAAGATAAGCAAAGATAATTGCAAGTGTTTCGCACAACGACAATATCTGCAATTCTGCTAAAAGTATCATTTTGAATGCTTAGTTCTCTAGCGTTCCTCGTCCCTTTCAGGTGGTGTCCGATGGGCCCCTTATTTCCATCCAAAAGTAACTCATTTGCTGTTCTGAAAGCAGTTGGCTTTTTATATTATCTGTCTATTTTTTGTTATGTCTTAACATTTTTGCATACATACATACGTCCATGGTTTTTAATGAGCATAACGACAACTAAGTGTGGTTATTCAACTCTGGCCAAAAGGATAGTGTTCCCAATCGTTACAGTCATATAATGAATGGAATAATAAAAACTGGAAGTGAAGCGAAATGAAAATGAATGATCATTAAAAGATTTAGAATACAAGTTGATATAATGGCTGGCCCAAGTACTTGACGGCGTTGGAGTTTTCTTATCTTACTACTTTGTTTTTGAGCATTTCGTTTTTCTTGTCTATGTTAACCTTGTTTTGATAAAAAATCTTTTTTTTCATATGGCATATATATATCATTGACGTTGATTAGATAGCTTTGCTGGTTTTAAATTTTCTATGCCTTGTCAGTTTGAGAGAACTGAGTGTTTGCTTTACCGATGACTAAAAGAGGTGTTTCTCACTCTTGTGTATGTACTGTAGGTGGGACAACAAGACCAGAACACAACAAAGAAGATCCAGAATGGAAAGCAAAAGTTAAACGACTCGAAAAAGGAAAATCTCCGTCAAAGTTTTGGAAAAGAAAATGTGCCTCCATCAACGCAGTCTAGCATTTTGAAGTCGAAACTTACCGAGTTAGAAAGCGAAATTTCACGGTTCAAGAAAGAAAATACGGTTCTAGAGACATTGCGAGTGGAAAAGGAGAAGGTCTGTATGTAATGCATTATTGATAAATCTAGATGACAAATTTGATTTGTCTCATATTTTATTTGGCTTTATTGTCCTTAAGTACATCAAAAATCCTTGAAAAATGGGAGTATTTTTTTCTTATACTGAAAGCATTTTGCGTCTGATACTAATCAGAATAAGATACATCGAACGACAACAGAATGTTGGAATAGCGGACTTATCTGACCTGACATGCTCTGACGACTGCCGGATGAAAAGAAGTACCTCACGTATGCTTGAAAGCGTTTCAGCATCTTCTTCCTGCAATAGTGATACCCTGCAGTGCCATCAGCACAAAATTAAGTTGCCCTCATTAGGGGGAATACATGCACGCGCATGCAATGTCGAGTACATGCACGTTGAGTGTAACTTGAACGTTGAGTGAACCTCGATTTTCCAAACAGTTAATTGATATCCTAAACACGTGCCTTGCATGAAGATACAGTAATTAAATTGTAGAAGATGTGCTCCGGTATGCTCCGTCAGCCATAAAAAGCCATGGAAGCCTTTGGTACGGGCTTGACCTCGCTTAGGTTTGAAGAGGAATCGGCTAGCATAAACACAGACGCATTAATGAATTTACATGAGACGGCATCTAAAAAGCAAGAATATAACTGAAAGCAAAAACACTATGGATTCTTAATTTTAAATAGACCACTTTTTTGTTATGATGAATTTTGTATTAATACCTAAGAAACTATAGAATAGGTTTGTTCACCCCTTGTTTTTGATTTTCCTTAGAAGCATTTGCATCTTCGATTATCCGAATATTCAGCTTATCCGAACAGCTGTTACGGAATTTCATTCCGAGCTGTTCGGATAATCGAAGGTGTACTGTAATTTTTTTGTTTTTAAAAAAACCCGTCAAAATGTTCCAAACCGTGACTTGTTGCGAGTGATTTGTCATCTGTTTGATCCAATCTTTATGAATTCACTTCCTGCTAATTCCTTCCCTAGGAGTTTTAGTTAAGAAGGATATCAAAGGACTATTCGCACGATTTTGTTTTAGCGTAAGATTGTATGATAACCCTGTCATAGGCGCAAAAACAATGTCTTGATGTGTACTTCTGTTTCACAATCAATACGTATTCGGTTCGAATCCACTTTAATACGCTTCCAATACAGCGCTATTAGCTCTTTCAGAACTATCGACTAACTGCACAATGGCCTGCGTAGAGACAGTGCTATGCGCAACTCTAGTGATAAGTTTTGTTCCGTTGATAGTAGGTTATTAAAGGATGTGCGCAAGCAAACCAGCATTATGGATATTTTTGATGAACCAAGTTTGCTTTCAGAACTTCAAAAATAGAATAGAACAGGATTATTTCACATAACATAACAACGAAATGCATTGACTGATAATTTATGATAATTTATGATAACTTATACTAGCAAGCTCTCAATAAATTAAGGAGATGCTCCCCAATGCTTCGATATTTACCGTAGCTTCATTTCTTCGCAAATTTTATTCATTGTATTTTGCAGTTTCTCTGCGGTTTGCAATTGCCTGTGGAGATTAGAACGACAGAGAAAGGGGCTGCGAAATTGTCTAAGTAGCGATTCTTTGTTTATGTCCCATTATTCTGAACCTTTGCAGGAGTTGATGAATTTGAAAAATGAGGTGCAACAGTTTGAAAAGAAAAGAGCGGAAGAGCTGGAACAGATTGAAAAATTTCGTGATGAGGAAATGCAAAAGCTTAGGTAAAATCTTGCTACTTCATGAAAGAGTTCAGTTAAACTGCAGTGTATAATGATATTGACCTCTTTTTTTCGCCTATAGGCACAATTTAATCACGTTCTAGAACCTCAGAATTCTGCAACAAGATGTATATATTATTGAATATAAATACAGAGTCAACAGGACCATTTTCAGTTTTCTTTGTTTTGAAAATAGTACTGAGCGTCCTTCCTTTTTGTGTCATTTTTTTAGCCGGAAAAGTGGAGATTAGTGCCAATGTTTTTGCGATTTTTCTCGAGCTTTGAAAACACTTTGCTAATTCATAACCTATTGTATTAAAGATATTTTTCTGTATTGCTCTCATGTAGTATTCATCCGATTTTGTTTATGTTGCTCGACTGCTCTACAACCTTTCTGTCGTATATTACTTGCAGACGAGAAAAGAAGACGTTCGAGAAATACCAGAAAGCAGTGAGATCTGCACCAAATAAAAAGGAAAGGGAGGAGATAGAGACATTAAAACAAGAGGTATTTGTTTTGTAATTAGCAAGTTTATCTGATTGCTTGATGGCTGGTTCTGAAACTTTGATAAGATCTATCTTGCTCTGAAAAAATGTTGTATTAGTGTGTTAAATCGTAAATCAACGAGCACGTAATGTGAGGTTATTACTCTTTACAGACTTATGTAAACATTGTATCCTTTAGGCCATGATTGTCTTTTGCAATGCCAATTGCCTTTTTGCATTCATGCGCATTTTTGCATCTGTGTTCGCCATTACGTATTGTTGATATCACCATACGTAGGTCATTTCATCACATTGCTGGTTATACCTCGTGTATTGTTCACTCACGAGTCTATTCAGCAAGTGACTAACAACAGCCTACCCCATCCTTTGCGTAATTTGTGTTTAGTTTGATTGTTCTCTATTTGTAAGGAAACATGTAATTTATGTTAGAAAGAATCAGAGTTAGAAAGCTGGCTGGTCAACTACAACAAACTGTCTCTTCCCGGGTTCCGTGTTCTAAATATGTTAAATAGGACCTCGAGGTATACACACAATTAGTGAAGAAAGTTACCGCAAAAATATTGATAGGAAACATATCTTTCCCGTAAATATGTGTTCATTGGTGTATTGTTTTTGCCTTGCACCTTCCCAACTGATTTGACCAGTATTCAGAAAAGAATTTACTGGTCAATGTTCAGTCTTGGACTAATGATGTTGTAAACTTTCAGTTAAATCAACTCCAAGAGGACATCAAGCGCCGTGAGACGAGATGGAATGGAAGTGCTGCTAGGTTTCGGAAGCGAATCGAAGACTTGGAAAATGAAAACTACGAACTGAAGGAGAGCATTAAGCTACTAGAAAAAGAGAGGTTACAAAAGTGGGGGAAAACTGAGAACAAGGTATCTCGTAACCTATTGAATAACCGCATTTATGACGAAATGACTTTTCAGCGATATAGCTCGTCAGTTACCTTCTTGGCTCCTCCTTCCAGCCTGTAGGACGCCTTTCTTATAGTAATCTCTGATTAGCTTTATTTGTTTCTTTATCAATTATGTTCTTGCATTTATTTCTTTCATGCTAACCTTCTTTGTAGAGCTTGGAGGTGAAAGAGAGAATTACAAATAAGCTACCTGCTGATGATGTGAAACAAGGTTCTAAGCATTTTCCACGCTCTAACTTTATTTCTAAATCTGGTTTTTACATTTTAAGATATGAAGATATGTTTTAGTTTTCACATCCAAATGCTTTATGCGTTTTATTTTGAAATTTAGGAAAGTTTTCCTGTAGTACCATACGCTGTAGGTAGGACAAGTATGTTTGTAAATGTTAGTCCCTTTTTCATGTTTATATCTTTCACCCACCAATAGCACGTTGCCACTTTGCTGGCTTTACTATTCTTCTCCATTCGTGGTAAAGCACATGGTCAAAGTCTGACAAGTCTATAGAACTTATTTTTTATTAACTTATTTATTTTATTTGTTATAATTTTATTATAATTATAATTAATAGTAATTAATAATTTTAATCACTCGTTTTTGTTGCCTTTTATTCGTTACCGTGAATTACTTCTAGTTATAACTTACTTCTCTTTCCAGTTGTAAATGGTATCATGGTTCGTTCAGACAGTCAAAAACCTCAACAGTGTGTCGATCATGGTTTAGAGAGAAATCCAATCTCAAGGTATGTTTTGTCATTTCGCTACAGACAGACGTTGGATTTTGACTGAGTATTAATTTCCCACCTCGTTGTACTTCATCAATGTTTATGACTGTCTGGACATGTCCCCAGTATACATTCGTCATGCCTGCTAATCTCCTGCATTGGCAACAAGAACCTAAATTTAGTTTACTACTTTTGTGTACCATTTTCAAAGGGAGATAAATAGGATTGTTTTGTCTCGGACATTTTCTTCTCCAATATATCCAAAACTGATTGTGTGAGGTAATGAGAAACAGGCTGTAGTTGAGACTAAGGGAAGAACCTTAGGATTTATTTATTAAAACATGATGGAATAGCACAAGTAGATTGCCCGTTTACTCTTAGGTCCCGAATAAATTGGGGTCATAATGAACGGGGGGCTAAAATTAGCGTTGGGTCGGAATAAGCGGAGGGAACTGGACATTGGTCTAATGCTGTACCTATCGGTATTCATACAAAAGTCCGATAAAAAGCTATAGAATATGTTTTGTCTGTTATTTAAGCATGATTACGCAAATTCATAAAGCTAAAGTACTGCACACATTAGCTTAACTTTTTTGCAAGTTTCTCTAAAAGACTTTCAAAATTTAATAAGCAGGGATTCGAATAAGAGCAGGAAGTCGGAAATTTTCTCCGGAAAAGTAAGCTGGGGCCGGGGGGGGGCTAATTAGAAGCCTTAGATTAGCACTTAGGTAAATTGCACTTATGACGTAGGTAAATTGCCTCAAAAGATTTATATATATATTTTCCTTTCTAGGAAGACGAAGTCGAATCCTAAGAAATCAATTAGCCCTCGTGATGAAATTGGCAAAACGAGGATTGTTGGTAAAGGGGATGTGAATCCGAGGATGGGTGTTGCACCTTACGAGCAGCCAGAAGTGCCAAGGTTACAGATTTTGTAGTTAGTGTGTGATAAAGAATCAAAAATATCCCCTGCATCATTATCTTGTATAACTGAAGAGTATACACTTAGTTATGTATCATAAGTATTAGCTGTCACACCTTATTGTGTTGTTACGAGTGTTATCTGTGCTGTCATATTTGATCGTAGTTCAGGGTGTCTGCCACTTCGGGGAAGTCAGAGAAATAACTTGAAGACCAAGATTGTCAGGGAGATTAGGTTATTTTCGATATTATTAGGGAATTTTAGAGAATTTTGATCGACGTACCAAGAATTGTGAGAAGGCATTTCATTGTGGTCATCCACCATGGTGTATATTTGTGTCCTGGATTATATTTGTTTGTCAACATAATTCACGGCTCTCTGTATCAGAGACACATCACATTAATTCAGATTGCAAAATTGGGGTCAAATACTGCACCATATCAAACAAAAACTGCCTGAGTTGTCAAGGAAAAGTTAGACAAATCTATCTGACTGGCTTGGCTGACACCCTGTCGTTTTTTTCCAATTTATTCTCAACCATTTCGTTCAATTTTCTCTTGAAAGCTCTATTCTCTACTCATTCTTGAACTTTCATGATGTCGATTCATTCTTTCTTTAGAGAGCCTCGCACTGATGACAGCTCCACTGGAGGCTCGATAGAAAAGGTTAATGTTCGTTTATCTCTAACTCCTGAACGAAAGCAGCCATCTGTGGAAAAGATTGTACAAGGTAATGCGCATATGAAGCACCAGGATGGAAAGGTGAGTTTATGTGAGAGAATTTCAGATGGCCTATGAGCTTCTGCTGCATTTGTCCATGTATATCGTTCGCAACTTCAATCTTTTATTGAATTATTGAATTTTACCAATAAACTTCGGTACTTTTTAGTATCAGTTGGACTGTTCGAGAGGATGACACCTCCGAATGCTAGATAGTTTTTCCAATATGCTATTGTTTTAGATTGTGGCAGAGGTCATAGTAAAAACTTGGGTCCAGTAAAAACTTGGGCTTGCTGTTTTTCTGAACTTTTCACAAACACTTTTTAAGTCAAAGCAAAATCAATAAGCTAGAGATTACAAATAATGCACTAGAGATCTTATTTATCATAGTCAATCGTTGTCAAACTCGTTACGTTCTATGCTCAAATGCGTGCATTGGAACATTCGATGAATAGACATATGTAAGTAGAGTTTTCATGTTCTGAGGCGAGGCGAAGTCGCTACCACTTTTTGAAAGACAGCCCAAATTATTTGAAGAGTGAACAATTGTAAAGGAATATCTGAGGAATAAGTGAGTTTCTGATTTTCCCCAACATCATATTTATATCATAAGATGTCGAAAGATCAAAAACTGTACTCTAATGATGTCATCAAGGTATTTTTCTAGACTAGGTGGAACTTCCTATTCCCTCAGGCACCCGTAAAGTTTCAGGGGTGCCTTTGGCCCCTGGTCCCCGTTACTCTACACCTTTGGGTAGTCCTATATAAGCTGAATTTATTTGGTCGAACTTAGCCATTTTTGGATGCTTTTAGGTTGAGCGGATCCTTCCGGACGGTTCAAGAGAAATAACTTTCCCAAACGGCACAAGAAAACTTGTAGATCCAACTGGCCAGCACATCGTTGTATCATTTTTCAATGGAGACATTAAGCAGATATTCCCTGATGATCGAACTGTAAGACTCCTTGTTGGTTTTTGAATGATTTGTTTACATAACTAGATATTGGGTATTTGGCAGTTGAATTGGATTGATTGGAGTGTATGAAAATATCTCCTTTACTTGTACTTTGAATGATCGATTATGCATAGTGATTTTAGTAGTGAGAACGGAAGGGGATAACTGATCCATTGACTTTGTATGACGCCCACGTCAATTGCTTTCTTGCGTTCTCGGTTTAGTTTCTCCTAAATCCTGTTGTCTTTTGATAATACGGTTGATATGCGTATGCCTCGCCGAGCGCCAGCACAATAACTTAGAGGTGTGCAAAAGAAACCGAAGCAAAAAGTTTGTAAGGCTTTGAAGACGGAATTTCGAGTGCATGATTAATACTTTATCGTATATTTATTCAAATTTCGATCATATGTCGGTCAATTTTCTTATAAATGCATTCTCTCGAATGATGTCTATGTTTTTTAGAAGAATGTTTGTATATTAGTAAGTTTGAATTGGATAGAGGTTTCTTGCCTTAATCTTTTAATAAAATGCTGTTTCATGTTGCTTTACACAGATATACTTTTATGCTGAATCTAAAACTACACATACTACGTATAGTGATGGAACGGAACTTTTTGAGTTCTCAAAGTATGATTTGATTATTTCTCTTTATTTGACTGTGTTCTTTCATTTCAGAGCATCTATCTATCTATCTTCCTGTCTGTCTACCTTATCTATTTGTCCGTCTGCCTGCCTATCTGTCTGCCTATCTGCCTACCTACCTCTTCCTTTCTGCCTTCCTTCTGCCTTCCTGTTTAGTTGCCTGCCATCTTTCCTACCTGTCTTATTGTCTACCTGCTAGCTGTCCCGTCTACGGTCTGTCTGTGTGTCTACCTGCCTACCTGCCTACCTGCGCACCTTCCTACCTTCCTACCTTCCTTCCTCCACCCCTTCCTGCCTGCCGTTTTTCTGTCTCTTCCTTCTTAGTTGTCATTCATATATAAATATTACTAATACAGATATATATATATATATATATATATATATATATATATATATATATATATATATATATATATATATATATATATATATATATATATATATATATATATATATATATATATATATATATATATATATATGATGTACATGAATAAATTCATGGTTGCCACAGAACCTAGAAAAATATCCATTTTTAGGAAAGTCATAGAAATCCTGGCAAAGTTAGGGAAATCTGTTGAAAAAACATATAAGTCAGGGGACACTTTTCGGTTACTGTTTGTCTGAATAGTCCAGATATCACAATATAATATTGTGCTAGTCTTAATGGTGTGGTCACTTATCCATCATACCTATCACACTTTTGTCGTGTATTTATTGCACGTTGTTTCCTGAAATAGTGAGATATTCAGCATCCTTGCATTTACCTGGGTGTGGCCACAAAGGGGCGTGGTCCTTATTCAGCGTAGCCTGCTAAAATCGCCCCAGTCCATGGTGACTGGCACTGTCATTGTTGGTCAAGGAAGAGTCGGGGAAGTTTACTTTTCAGTTTCTGTGGCAACTATGATATTCATGTGAGACGCTATCAGATTGGCTATTGGCTAATGTACTATTAAATTGCATCCAGTAGATGGAAAACGCAGCTTAATAATGAACTTAACAATGACCGTCGTGGCATTTCATCCATTAGTTAGCCTCTGTCATTAATTCTTAGTGGCCAATCTGAGAAACATTACCCAGACGGACGCAAAGTGATTACGTTTCATGACCAAACAGTAAAATGCATATTTGGTAATGGAGCAGAAGAGACAGTGTTTGCAGATGGTACTATTCAAAACGTTGATACCAACGGCCAAAGGACAATATCATTTCCAAATGGACAGCGTGAGATACATACTCAAAATTTCAAGGTACGGTCTGCCTGTCCACATTTTGAAACATCGTCCAAATTTATGCTAATCAGGTGTTGTCATTGGCATAGTGGCAACCCTTTATATATATATATATATATATATATATATATATATATATATATATATATATATATATATATATATATATATATATATATATATATATATATATATATATATATATATATATATATATATATATATATATATATATATATATATATATATATATATATATATTGTCGTTATATTATTCTATGTATATATATTGTCGTCATATTATTCTAGTCAGTTAGTTGTTTTGTAGTGGGATATAGACGTCGCCATTGCTGAGTCTTTCTTTGAGAACCCTATAGAGCTTACCACAGATGGTTAACCCCTCCGGTATTTCTAAGGTCTGGAAATGCAAATATTGGTGAACTGAGCCCTATTTGCGGTTTTGAGTGACTGGTTTTATGCTTACGCAGTTTATTGCCCATAATTCTGAAGTCAACTCACCAGACTATAAAAAGTATTTGGCTAAGTTTTGATCCGCATGTTTATTATTTTATGTGCTGTAGGTTTACTTAGTAAATACTTCTTTTTTTAGCGAAGAGAGTACCCTGACGGAACTGTTAAAACTGTTTACCAGGATGGGAGGCAAGAAACCCGGTACTCGACTGGTCGAATCCGGATTAAAGATCAATTCGGGAATGTGACTTTGGACACTGGGTTGTCATAATTGATATTTTATAATTACTTGTATATAATAGCTGAATTTTATTTCATGTACATTTAATGAAAAATTGAAGTGGTTTTTAACAATGAATTCTATGGTTTTTTTAAAATTATTTGATTCTCCTTTTTCTGCTCAGAGTGGATTTTATTTTTCTGTTAATGTTGTGTACAGCTGTTCATATTGCTGCTAGCTTCATTTCAAGCACCATTTCCTTTTGTCACTGAAAGTTGCACGAGTCTAGATTATTCCTAAAGCAAAAAGACTTCAGGTGCCCCCAAAAGCGATAGTTTATCAGGTGATCTCTGCTCATTGTATCCCTGTGAAAAGCGCGGGAACGAGTGGGCCTTTCAGGAGGGTACTCTTTAGGTAGAGGCAAACATTAGTTATACTATCGAGGAAGCTCGCAACGGCATAGATACAATGAGACGATCTTCTGCACCATCTTGTCGATCGTTGCAGCCAGCTAAACGAGGAAAATTTGTTGCACCTTTTAAGGCCACCTCGATGGACACCAGTACTGGCCACGACAGCAAAGCTGAAGAATTACAGATAGGGACATCGATAAGGAAACCATTTGTTGCAGGTTGTAGAAATGGTTCGTACAAAATTAACTCTCTGTGCCTCTATTACAGTTCTATAACACGGTTTCCTATAGTAAACGGGCTGTTCTTTCCTATCTGCCCTAACCACTGAGTTTTATTTCCCCCTCTCTTGCCTCTTATTATCTGTGGGTTTTTGATTTTTACTTTAGATCAGCCTAGTTCTACTCAAAGCAGCACAGAAGCGAAATATTACAATGTTATTTGGTGGGTACTGACTTTTTGCTAGGAATTGATGACTTTGTTGTAGTAGAAACGTAGATATGCTGTATGTAGAAGATTGTTTGTGTGCACGATGGCTTTTGGATGAAGTTCATTCATGCACTCGATGTTGATTATGCAAATTAAAGGCTGCTAATTCACTTGGGTATTATTTTAAGTTCCATTCATTTGTATTTCGTATGCCTAATTAATGCATCTACGTATTTGCTTTCAGGTGCAAAGCCTCAAGGAAAAAGGTAAGCTAAGTTGCTTCTTGATTTCAGAACTTACGTTTTAGTGTTTTTTATTTGATATGAACATCTCCTTGAATTTCTCTCTGTCAAGTTCTATATCAATCTTGTTTTAATGGTGTGTTTTCTAATGTACCTACAGCAATATGTACCTGTAGGGGGTACTCCCTCCTCGATTAGCCTAGCCACTGAGGGAGTTCCTCTTTGAGAAAGAAACTCCCCTTCATACAATTCACTATATGTTAGCATCTCGTAATTTTATTTTGTTGTCATTATATTATATGTAATGGGATTTCAAAATATATATGAAACTGAAATATTGCTGGACATGTTTGTGGCAAAACTTCCCAGCCTCATTTTATGTGTAGTTTAACACTACATTTAGGATTAAACAGATCCTAGTATCTGATGGGCTGCCATGTCTAAAGAATTAAAAATGAATGATTGAATGAGAATGACACACTAGGCAGATATTTGCCTGAATTTTTACTGTTATTAACACAAAATTTCATTTGATGCTAATTTCTTAATTTTTCTATAGCACAAGAAATGGGATGGTGATGGTAAGAGTTTTCTTAGTTTCTCTTTTTCAAAATAAAGTTTTAGTTTTGCCACTGTCAAATAACTTGCAATTTTTGCTATGTATGACTTAGTCCATACTCATTTGAATTGATCCAAAAAGCCTGATCCTGTCACAGGCTTGGAGACTATTTCTGTGAATAGTATGTTAGTCACTATTGTACAATGCAGAGAATGGAGCTGAACATAGGATGTCACAATGTGGATGGGCCTAGATAGGTGTTCTCAGTAGCATGCAATCTGCAACATATGGTTTGTATTGGAGCCAGTCTATACTTACAGACTTTGTACAAATTGAATATGTTTGAATATGTTTCAGGTATCTTGATTACCTATGAAAGATCAGTTGTACTGAAAGATGCAGAAGGCAAAGAGTAAGTCCTTTACAGAGATCTTAATTTTGCAGGGACACCTTGAATTTTACTTAGGTTTTCTGCACAAACATAGAACACTTGAAATGTTACATACCAATATATTTAATATTAGGTCCTTATTCTAAAGGAGTTTGCCTGCCTGTCATATAGTAATGCTGCAATGAGGTAAGAATTATAAACCAATAATCAAAAATAAGATAAGTATTCAAAACATTTATGAACAGAAGGTAGACATTAAACAGTGAGATCACTGTCATCTTCTTGTTAGGAAGACTTATCCTTATTTATCTGTTTTCTTAAAAATGCTCCTCAAAGTACAGCTTAAATGTCAGAAAGCTACATGTGGCATGTGTGTTGTGTTTTGGTCACCAATGTTATACTATATAAATTAATCATCTTGACAACTGACTGACTGGTGATCAAGGAGAACAAAAATCAAGAAAGTTTGTAATTTGTACTCTTTATCATATTTCCTAAGTATTGGCCAGTCATCAGGATTCAAATCAGCTGAGCTGCAAAATCTGGTTTGTGGTTCAACACTTTTTGTTGGGAACAAAGAAATTGAGGTGCTTCTATCATATTTCTTTCAAATTCATGTTTGACCATTTTTGGTTAGTTTTAACAAAATTAATGAACATTGATATTTGTAAGCAAAGCTGTTAGACAATGGGAATTTCTGTTAAATTTTTCATCTTTTTATTTTATGATATCATTTTCTGTTATTTGAGTTTTATCTAGTTATACTGTATTGATTTGGATATTACAGTAAGTAAATAGAAGACTCTCATGAATAGTATACATGCTGTATTCTAGTGACTGAGGTCTACCTTGATAAGCACATCAAATAGTATAATTATTCTTATTTTCATAACTTGATATTTTTCTGAATGTTGAATTTGTTTTTGCATTGATTTGTTTCTCTCTCCCTCTGTGTGTGTGTTTCTTATGTTGTTGTTTTCTTGAATATTGACCCTAATGAATTTCCTTGATGCTGTTATGCAGTTGATTTTGTTTTTCTTTCAGATAACTGATAGCATTTCTGAGGAAATGTATCAAAGTGGAAGATGTTTTATCCAGAGTACAACTGAAAATGTTGACTTGAATAGTAAGTTTGTTTTATAAAGATGCTTGTTTGCATTGTGCATTTGCCTTTGATGTTTCAAGTAGATGCCAATATTATGGCCCCATTTTTGTTTCTAAGTATGGTAACCCTTGAACAGAAATCATGTCTAATATTTCATCTTTGAGATACTTGTAGACTAAGTCGCATGTAAATTCACTATAATAATATGAGTTCACAATGTGTTTTGATTTAATTTAGATTCAGTTACTTTGAAACATGCTACCTTTATGAGGTACAGCAAACTGGTAGCTAATATAAATACATGTAGTTGAAATAGATGGGGCTTTCATTTATTTAGATATCTACAAAATTATTTATGACTCAGTACTTATAACTCCACTTGTTGGGCTCTTTTGTATGTTTGGCATCTGCAAGGATTAGTATATGTAATGTTAAAGCATCACATTGCTGTACAGATGTGGTTTGCATGAAATGTAAAGAATGAATATGCTGATCTCTGTAGTGAATCAAGATGTTATTGATGGCAAAGTGAAGTTCAATCCCCCCATTGTTCAGAGAACACAGGAACCACACAGGACAAGCTTCAAAAATAATGTAGTAAGTTACATTGAGAATATTGTGTTTAAAAGTTTTTAACCTTCGTTCACAATAAGTTCTGCCTTGCCTGTGCAGTAGAATTACAGACATGGTTGCTTGTATGCATTTTTATGTCTATCTTTTGTTTTCAAAATGGACTGTGTACCCTTGTTATCTTTGACAACTGTAATTTTCTCCATCATTTCATATCATTTGTTTTATTTCATTCCAGTACCTAGTATTTCTTTACATAGATGAGTTGCAGTTCTGATCTTTCTTCTGGTATCCAACCATGTTTCTGGAAATATGTTACTGCTTCATAATTTAATTATCAAGCTATGTTGGAGGTCCTCTCTTATGTGATAAATGAAGGAAGGAATTACCATTGCTCAGAGTGTGAAAAATAACATTACTTTTGTACACAGTTTACATTGGAGGCCATAGGCTTGTAGATGTTTGTCAAAGAATGCTCAAACTTGAGTGTGAATATGCACATTGTTAAAGTGCTTGATGTGCTCAGTGATGGCGCCATGGTGAGAGTGGGAGGGACATATTCTCCCATTTTTCTCCCGGATTACTTGTTTTACTTTGTCTGAAATCAAAAGAAAGAGTTGCATTGGAGGGGGTGGAAGATTCCTAGTAAAGCTTTTATTCTCTTTTATGTTATAGCATTGGTCTTTGTTGCCTCTAAGTTGTGTAGTACATTATGCAATTTTGTACTAAAGGGTGTGACCCCCAAAAGGCATTGTCTGTAAAAGGGCATGACCAGCTAAAGTATGTCAGTCCTTGGAGGCTAATGGTTATCCTGGATATACAGGATTCCTTTTTATTTTAGAGACAGCAAGGAAATACAGCACTACCAAGGCACAATCCAGCTGCAGTTGGTGCAGTTGTGATGCCAAGACCAAGTGCAAGTTATCAGGTAATTATGTCACTAAACCTCCTTTTGTTCTCATATTGTACCAGCTTCTGACTTTATTTTGTGAGTTTACACCATTTGCCCCTTTACTTAATGTATGTTACAGCCTACACAAGCCATTCTACCTATGTTTTCAAGCAGATCCCATGCTTTATTAAACCTTTTTTTGAAAAAGTATGAAAGAACTTGGGTGGGATGATGGTGGCTGTATCCCTTAAATTACAGAACGGTTGACCATCAGAATTTTTTCTGAATTTTTCAATTGCATACAAACCATGGAGTTCATACAAATTTGAATGAAATGGACACTTTTTGATTTACTGACTTTCGAAAAGTGTCCTTAGTTGTAAGCTCGATTTTATCATCAGTTTCTATAGTTTTGTCGGAAATGTCAGACGGTGATTTACAGCTTTGGTCCTCTCCTATGACTACCCAGTGTTCTGAATCCTTGTCCCAGTCATAACACACCCTTACCATGTCACTTGTGAGTAGATCCACTTTAGATTTGTCACTGCATATTGCACTCCTCTTCTTTAAATTTTCTTTGATTCCTTATGACTTCTATAACATACTCTTTTGTATTGCAGTGGGTTCACAATAAACATGGTTGCTCCATCGTCGATGTTGTGCTTGATCCATACTTGTGCACCCACCTTCGCCCCCACCAAATCAAAGGAATAACATTTATATACAAATGTGTTATGGGAATGGGTGATTTCGCTGGCAATGGAGCCATTCTTGCGTAAGTTTCACTGATTTCCCTTTTATTAACTAATACTTTTAAGTTTTAAATTATTAACAATTGCCTTTGAAATAAAAACCTATCAATAGGAGCATAATATTTATTTGTGTTAAGATTCCTGACTCTGCAAATGCATTTCCATTCAATATTTTGAATACGCTGATATTTTTTTCTATCCCAAAACCAGAGATGAAATGGGTGTTGGCAAGACTTTGCAGTGTATATCACTAATTTGGTATTTCTTTGCTTTTTTATTAAACTCTTCTTTTGATGAATACTTCCTCACTTAACTAAACAAAATAGGTCTGAGTCAGGGCTTCGCCGTCACTCTTCACTTGTGATTGTTTGTTGTCTTTTCAAACTGCCTGCACTTTGATATCGAGCAGTTATTACGTATTGTTGTGTTGCCGTTCGGTTGAACTAGATAAATGCTAAAAGCTCTTACAATTTTGTCGTAGCTCAATCTATAGGACAACGACAAAGAGAGTCCACACGACTCCATCCTCAATCTATAGATGTTACGTCCTTTTATCTTTCATTTTCATCTAGGACATTACTGAAACAGGGTCCATTCTCTGGAAAACCTGTCATCAAAAGATGTATTATTGTAGTTCCTGGGAGTCTGGTTAAAGTAAGTTTATATAGATCATCGTATATCGAAATTTTAATGTTGCGTGGCAAGATGGTTGGTGGCAGAAAAATGTTTACTTCTATGCAATTAAATTCTTGTGATTTTCGTTTCTCTGCTTACAAACTATTTCTGAGATCTCTCTCCAAGCTTTTCGGCCCTGTGCTGCCAGCCTTATCAGACTCTAAAGTGAACGGCAAATTTCTATAGCTTGAGTTCATCGGTAGAGATAATTTAGCATTTTGCAATATCATGTACAAAGAAACTTCATTTAAATGGAGTTATCAGCTCGGAATGCATTTTTGCTGTATTGACGAGTAGTCATGGACTTCATCTGCCATACAGAAGGTCAACAATTCAAGACAGGACCCAGGCAATACCTAATGGGCCGAGATAGAAAATTAGAAGAGTGGAGGAAAGGAACTGACTGTCCTATCTCATGAAGCCAATCACCTAAGATGAATGGCCTCCATTCCCAGAACTCCCCAGTGCACACAAGACTATTCATTGCTTTTCTCTTGAGTACCAAGTAATCAGTGAAGTAGGAATAAATGGGGGGGGGGTGGAAAATTTTATGAATAGGGATTAATGGGGGGCTGGAATAAATGGGGAGTTTGGAAAATAAAAACAACTTTCACGCTTACTTTCATGCAATATTACTTTATTCAATCAAAT
This sequence comes from Mastigias papua, assembly GCA_964019165.1. NCBI lineage: Eukaryota > Metazoa > Cnidaria > Scyphozoa > Rhizostomeae > Mastigiidae > Mastigias > Mastigias papua. The sequence goes on from OZ025274.1 coordinate 13,507,657, forward strand.
CAAAATTTGGCGTATGTGATTATGACAGAAGTGTTTGGTTAGTTTCTGTGAAAAGAAAGTAATCTTGTAAGGACAACTGAAGTTCACTTATGTTTTTGTAATTACTTAATGGAGGGCTGGAGTTGACGTGGGGAGTTGGAAAAAACTCAAATGTACCTTTCTTCGGTCCTCAAGAGTACTTGTTTTGAGGATGCAAATCTGCCATTTGCAATTTCTTTTGCACCATGCCAGTTTCGACTCTTCGTTTCTCTCTTCATTTTTATACTATTTTACGATTTCGTATCACATAATTTTGTTTCAATCTTTGTGAACCCCTTCATTCAGAATTGGTGTTCAGAGTTTAACAAATGGCTAGGCAATGAAAGAATCAGAACATTTCCAGTTGGACCAAATAAACGTATCGAGGTACGCATGGTTTGAATTTCCTTGTAAACTTTTGTTTGTTCATGTTCATCATCATCATCAATCATCATCATCTGTCTTTTCCTGTACGCCCCTTACGGGGCCTAGGCTGACCCTGAGGTCAGTGTCGCCTTCAAATTGTTTAGAAGAGGTGATTGAGTCGGCTACACTCAATCCACTCTGTTACCCCAACAGTTACTTATCAGAGCTGCGGCCTGAAGCTGCTGTGCCTGACTTTCACTGGAGGGGCCTGGTTGGACAGTTTGGCACAGGTCGTCAACATCTGCCCCAATTCTGAATCTTCGCGAAATGAATCACTATCAACTTAAGGGCAGAGTCTCTCTGTGCCCGCTTGCCACCACGAGGAGGTCTCCAACCATGGGTTAGCCATCATCATCATCCTCATCATCATCCTCATCATCATCATCACCATCATCATCATCATCCTCACCATCATCATCATCCTCACCATCATCATCATCATCATCATCATCATCATCATCATCATCATCATCATCATGATCATCATGATCATCATGATCATCGTCATCATCATTATGATCATCATGATCATCATGATCATGATCATCATCATCATCACCATCACCATCATCAACATTGCTTCATTTAAAGTTGGCTGTATTATACATGAGAGGTAGCTAAGTCACAACTAATTTAACTCTACTGAATAAAAAATTGACAATTTCTGTAACTTTGTTTTAAACTATAAATGTATAGTTGAATCTGCAAGATAAAAAAATAGCAAAAAGATGCAGAGATAAATGATAAAAATATATATATTGTCTACATACATTTGAAGAGCCTACACTTGCATTTATCACTATTTCAACATCTAATTCATTGTTTGATACACTAGAATTGTCCTTTAGCTTACAGTTGCTAAATCAATATCGCTGAAGGTACTAATCGAGAATAACAATACTTTTGAACGGTGTATGTTCACGTGCAATGTTCACGTGCATTAGTATTTCATTGTTTTTGTCGTGCAAGCCAAACCAGTGTTAGGTTCATAAAATACCAGTAGTTTTTCGTAGACTATCGAATTGATAGGCTATGCACTTGAAATAGTATGGAAATGAGGGCTTTGACTGAATGACAGTATGAAATCTTCTAGGTTGATATGGCTGCCATGTCAAAATAATGATAAATAGTATTCTAGCACTACTTGACCAAGTTCCAAGATTAAAGGTATATTATTTCAACTTGGACAGAAAGTAAGGTTTCATTCAACATATTCCATTATTACAATAGTATGTACAATAGAAATAGTCCGGTTCTGAACAACAGGAAAAGGACAGAGCAAATAAATGTTTCAAAATTAAAAAGTAAGGCTACAGAGGGTAAGAAACATCCACCAGTTCTAGATTCGATTTTACATTAGTAAGTAAGTAAGTGAGTGAGTGAGTGAGTGAGTAAAGGAGAGTTTGTTGTCCTTGGGCACTTCATTCTATTGGCTGACTGTTCTTTACCCGTCAAATGTCAACCGAAGTTAACGACTGCTAGAGTCGTGTATAGCATTATACCAACTTACCTGTTGGCCACACAGGCCATCATGCGGTTAGTAGATAGTTCCCATAAGCTAATACACTGCTTTGAGCGGGTATTCAATTGGATTTCGAACCGCTCACATCCTGGGTGTCTAGAAGAAGTACACAATACCACACTATCGCTGCAGAAGGGATAGGTTGTGAGGTCATATGTCATTCCATTCGTACCCGTAGCACAGGTCATCTTAGGACTTAAAGATAGAATCTGGTGTAAGAAGAAGCGACTCGAGGTACTAAACCAACGGTAATGAGATAGTGGCATGTACTGATCTTTTGAAATGGTTATATGGAAGATTCGATGCGTGGAAGTACCGTGAAGATGAAATTCTTTTAATGGTTTTCATTGGGAATTTTACTTCCTACTTTGCCATTCATTGTGGTCTCCAAGTCTAACACCAACACTATAATCCATTGAATTTCCACGCGAGGTAGAAGAATCAGTGAAGTTAAATGTATTGCAAACTCTTCGCTTTTGTTCTTCGAAAGAACGCATAGTTATAATTGTAGTAGAACTGTTAAGATTTGATGTTATTCAAAACAAAACGAAATTATATTGCTGCAAGGTTTGCTTTTAGAAATTAATAGACTGTGTTAAAATCAGTGCTCACCATTGGCAAATTTATTCTCTATTTTTATTTAGCAATACATCATGTTTGATTTTCTTGTTACATCCACATTGCAGTTTGTTGACGATTTAATTTATTTCAAGGCAGGAACTGACAATGGAGGAACTATTTTGCAATTTTTTCAGATTAATATTTGCTTTCCTATCGGATGTTATCCAGAAATGAATTACTTTTGTCCAACCTTTTCTTTCTCAAAAATCTGAGCTAGTTTCTTTATGGCATTGATTTGGGCTTATAACGTAGTGAATGAATGGATTTTTGGCTACATAGGTCTTGTATAGTTTTATGTTTCAGCTGTTTTTAATTTTCACTTTGACTGATGATTGATTTCAGGAGTTTGCGAAGTCAACAATTTATCCAGTTATGGTAGTAAGCTACGAGATGCTGTTGAGATATATTTCTGATGTACAAAATATTAAATTTGACTTGATCATCTGCGACGAGGCTCATAGGCTGAAGAATTTTGGAATTAAAACGACTGCGGTTAGTATTTGGCAGTTAACTCTCTAAAGACCTATTTCCACTCACTGTTGGCTGTTGGATTCCGCATTTCGTTTACGAACTCGTTGTTCCCAGTCCACATTCGAACTCTCATAACCTTTTCCACCAATAGGAGACCACGATTTCGTAAACAAACGGCTCTCGTAGCTACATCTAGGCCCATTTCACGTGTTTTCGAGCGTTTTTACCTCGAACACGCTCGCACATCACAGAACGTTCGCATAAGGACTGAGGACAATGAGTTTACATGCGAATTGCAAATTCAGAATTAAATGAAATGGTCCCTTAGTGTTTCTCTAAGAAGAGTGTTCATTGTATGTTTGGCCTGAAAGCAACAGTACCTTAATTGATTGAACCTGCCCATTAAGGCTTGTTTATTTTTTAGATTTGTAGATTTTAGCTAGTACGAGGAAGGGAGGCTTATTCGAGGGAAAAGGGTTTGACAAATTATCTGACACACGCCATATAGACAGCTTGTGTTCAAAACTGCTTTTCTCCATAATATAAAAGGAACAGATTAAATGTGAGGATCAGTCAGTAAAAAGTTGCTCGTCATGTTCTTTTACGGGGTTTATTCGAAGGGGCCTATTAACAATTTGTAGCTCTAGCATGGGGGCTTATACATGAAGGGCTTTTTGGGGGGTCAACTCGAGCATTTGCCGTGTATGAAGGGGGAAAGAGAGGAAAAGGGAGAAGTTAATGGATCCAAAAAGAATTTCCTATCGAGAATCTATATTCATGGCAGATTCATTTGTAACTGGGATTATCAATTCATTATTATTTCCTTCTCGTATTTTTCATATTGTCTTTTTTCTCTGGATTTAAGTTTGACAGTTGTGGCAACGTATAGACTCAAAAGGTGGCCACGCTATCTCGTGCACTGAGTGCAGGAGTTGTATATTAAGACTCACAGAAGCAAAACAACGAGAGAGAGAGCCATTTATTGTAGAGCACTCTCAATTCTTCAAACCCATAACCTAGCCGACTCTTGTATCAGGCTTTTCGTATCTATTCTGGTATCCGCCCCAGTTTGTAAACAAACATACTATGTTTTTAGGAAAAATTTAAGAATTGCACATTATTCTCTCTGGTGTGGTATTGAGAAATATGCAAATTGCGTCAGATAAGCTGACACTGAGAAATTATACCAGTCTCGTTGCTATACTTATGGAAAACAAAATGTATACACAATACTATACTTTAAAGGGAGTCTTCTTAATTAGAGTTAGGATGTAATCCGCATAGAATATTCTCAAGACCTTCGCAGAAATTTTTGAGCAGCATATTTTGTGTAGAATTTCACGTTAAAAAATGCCCTGTTGCCGTGAAGTAACTGACTCTCTTTTTCTTTGCTCAGGTTCTGCGATTATTTCTATGCTTTCACCACTTTTTGCAATCTCAAATCACATTATAAAATGCGTCACACTGGTCCTCTTACAATTTATTTTAATCTTTGTCTCCAGCTTTGCCCTCAATGAGCTTCTATAGATGTTTCATGAATTGTTTTCAGGCAATAGCTGGACTTGGGATCAAAAGAATGGTCTTATTAACTGGAACTCCGATTCAGGTAAGCTCCTGGAATTTCATTTTGGAGCACATATCCTGGACGGTGCTTCATACAAGTAGCGAATTAGTAAAGATTTTTTTTGCAAGTTAACTTGTTTCTGTCTTTTTGTTAAATTTCATAAATTTTATGGAATTGTAAGTTAGTTCACCAGCAAATGCTGCTATGATCTGCCCACGAGCTCTGATCAGGTCTATTTCCTCTTAACCTAATTCACTAATCATCATGCAGGATTCTGACCATACACGCGTTCCACATCTAAATTTAGGCCCTCCTTGCATGATGAGTGACAGTTAGGTTTGGAGAAAGTAGACCTGATCAGGGTTTTCAACCGTTTGACGTTATGCTATCTGCCAAGCTGCTGGTAACAGCAAATGACATACTGAAAACATCCCATAGGATAGTTGAACGTAATGACAATGTTTTTCATTTGATATTTGGCTTGCCACAGTGGTTCTTATACCCAGAACTGTTTTATTCTTGCATGCAGTGTAAAATTTAGTTTAAAATTGAATGCAATACTTACAGGAAAAAAAGTAATAAATATTAAGTTAGCTACATATCTTTCGTTTTGTTTTCCTTTCAGAATGATTTGAGAGAGTTTTATGCATTAGGACAGCTGTGCAATCCTGGGATATTTGGTAAGTCTGGCTAACAAAAGTTTTCTTGAGACAGTGCACACTACATATATTGTAGGTAGCAAGGGCGAACAAATAGTTTAAGACTTAGAACTTTATTTACTTTCCCAATGTGGTTTTACATAACGTTAGGAAGTTTCTGAAGCAGTTTGTAGGAAGATATTTGTCATCAACTGCATAACTTTTGTGTATTTCGTTTGCATATTTATATATATATATATATATATATATATATATATATATATATATATATATATATATATATATATATATATATATATATATATATATATATATATATATATATATATATATATATAAAGGTAAAGGTGAGTCCCGTGTACGATTCCGTACGTTGGGGGAGTGCCCGTTAGAGAGACACTTATCCTGAGCCGCCGGCATAGTGAGGTAGGGTGGCCAGCTCCTTTCCTCGCCGCCTTTAACTTCCCCAGTGTTGCCACCAGGTACCCATTTGCTGCTGGGTGAGCAGTGAGCGAGCATCCCAACTATGATCCGAGGGTTCGGCTCGAACCATCGATGTTTCGCACGGCAGTCAAGCGCTCTAACCACTTGGCCACTCGCCCATATATATATATATATATATATATATATATATATATATATATATATATATATATATATATATATATATATATATATATATATATATATATATATATATATATATATATATATATATATGTATGTGTGTGTGTGTGTGTGTGTGTGTTTATTTTATGTTTATTTGTGTGTTTATTTTTATGTTTATATGTATATTTATGCATTCTTATATACTTCATATTTGAAATTAAGGGTCGTTGTCATCCTTCCGACAAGTGTTTGAAAATCCTATAAGCAAATGTCAGCAATCAAATTGCTCGACACAGGAGGAAGAACTAGGCAACAAACGAGCTCTGGAGGTTTGTCCTTTTCATTTGTATTAGAATTTCTAGTTGAATAAGTGGAGACTTGCGAAATGAACGTGAATTCATAATGCATTCTTTAAGAAAAGGAAGCATTGTCGAAGATGACCGACAACCATCTAGGCTGACACATTTCTGGGTGCACGGCGTCGGGATTGTAGTCGAAACTCCTATAGTTGTGTCCACACCTGTACTCGCGAACCTTTTCAGTTCATTGTCACTACTCTGAGATATTTGCTAGCACCTACTAGTTCAACAACGTCATCTCCCACTGCAGAAGACGGCAATAAATTTCGGTTATAGCTAGGCTTGATTGAGAGACCATAGTAGCATCATCATTTGCCAGTTTGATGTGAAAAGTGTCAATTCGGGCGTGTAGTTTAATTTCAGAATGTATTGCCGAAAGCTTAGTTGTGGCAGATAAGATAGCATATCTTTAGTAGCGCTGTAGAAGTGTATATTTAACTGTACAAACAAGCAAGCACTTATAATCGGAGTGAGCTTATTGCTACAATCATAGTCTTCTTTATTGAACAAACAAACAGTCATCTTTGCGCCCACAATGAAACTTCTTATGATACTTTGTGTGATTTTGCTATAAGAATTGGAATAAATGAAATATTGATTATGCTTTTTCAACTCAAGGCAATCACAAATGGAATTAAGCAGGGAACAGTTGTGTATGTGTTTGTGCTAACTGCTGCACTATTTCCGCATTGAGAGCTTGTTTTCGCTGCAGAGAAGTCGAGGTCTTACAAATTGCGCGCTTACGGAATCCTACGTAAAACGTTGATTTTGCGCGCCTTAGGGTAGTGAGTATATTTCTAAACCAAACGGAGAAACTTGAGTTTCGAAAAATCATCACTCCCTACTTTGCATCGGGTGAATAATTAAATTAGCGGTAATTCATGCAGACATTCCTGGATGAATGAGCCTTTTTGCTTTCACATTCCTTCATTCCTTCATTCCTTCATTCCTTCATTCCTTCATTCCTTCATTCCTTCATTCCTTCATTCCTTCATTCCTTCATTCTTTCTTTTATGTTAAGCTTTTAACCACGGTAATTTCGTCAGCAAAGAAAGACTGCTGAACGAACGAATCGCTTGCTATTCAAATCATTCCTTTTCCATATGCTTCAACATAGAAGGCCTGATTGGGAAAAGGAAGTGACTTTTGATATTCTAGTAATCTGTGTGTATTACTCCTCAAGGATTAAAAATTTCCCGCCTCCGCTATTACTGACTAAAAACTCTATGGAAAACGCTACTTGACAGGGTGCTCTGTGTCAAGGTTTACTTTGGCAGCCGTTCCATGACAAATGTTTATATCATGTTGCAAGAACTAATGCCACAACAAGTCCATGTTGTAAAGCATGTCATGTCATATTTCACGAAGTGAGTGCTCGTTTGCTATGGGCAATGTTAACCGCTCGAGGTGGGCCGCGGTTCCTATTGGTTCCTGGCCACATTATCGCGGAGTTAGAGGCGGTAGGGAAAGAAACTATGTGACCACCGTACACCGCGAAACTATTGGCCAAGTAAAAGTGTCCTCCCTAACAGGCACATCCGCTTGTACAGTTCATCCATAGTATTTATCTTCACTTTTAATCTTTTGTTTAGTTCGAAGTTGTTTTTTTTCGAAGTTTAGTGAATATTTTTTTTTAGCTCGAAGTTATTGTATGTCATGGTGTAATCAATTTGCGAACATGTCATTATTCAACTCACAATAAATACTTAGGCTGTTCATTGTTGCCACCCGTATCATAAAGTCCGCTGTTTTAGGCTTTCATTAAGCTTAAGGGGCTATACAGGTATTAACATTACTTTCAGTGTTTCAAAAGTAAGAAGGGAATGTTCACCCTAGATACTTTTAATAAAGTCCAAAAATGACAGAACAAGGATTTTTATTAAATTTTGACACCTTGTTGTCATGGAAACAGAGAACAATAGACAAAAATATGCCCATCTTGTGTCAAGAATTCTGTGCAAGTCAAAAGCTCTACTAGGATAAACAAGGTATCAAATTATCTGTCATGGAGCACTCTGTGCAATGATGAAGAGTTTTTCCTTAGCTGATGTCCCAGATTGGGGAAATTTCAAGTAATATACTAGAACAGCAATTACTGCGGCCAACTAAAATTTTGATTGCCTCATTATTACTACTACATTATAATTAAATCATTTTTCTCATCATCATTGCACAGCAATACCATCTTAGTTAAACATGTCCAAATTTGGGGTGGATATGATAAAAACTACCTGAGATATTTATGCCACAAATTCATTACCTATGCTCAAATTGCTTTCTGAGAAAAATGACTTTGAAAATTATGAAGCAAGTTTTGTGCTAATAACTGTTACCTAGAAACGTCCTGCTTCACAAATTAGGCCCTCTTTTACATCACTACTGTCCTGCATTTCAAGCCTTCTTTTCCTATTAGCCTGTCTAATTTTCTTTTCCTTTTCATTCAGATTTCTTTGTGCTATATATATTCTTGACATATCTTTCTTTTTGAAAACAGCTATAGTATGTTCCCCAGTACTTAAGCCTACCATCTGGAATAATCCTAGCAAACTGCTATATCCATCATTATATGTAATGACTGCAAGTGCTGAGGCAATGTTCAAGGGTACAGTACCAACAAATGTACTCTTTGGGCAAAAATGCCACAGAATATTATTAAAACTTTCTGCAGCATTCTGTGTAAATCCATGAACACAACGCTTAAGAAGCTTGCTATCACTGAGTCTATCAAAAACTGGCTTTATATGAACAGCTACTGCTTTTGACAAAGGATTCTTGTGTACATAATCTGTTGGCTTCCTATTGTACTTGCACCATGATGTTGGATCAGTAGGGCACATTGAATGGTTTGGATTTTTATCAGTGGATGGTCTATGTCTAAGTATAGCTTTTATATCTCTTTTCATCAAATCTATATCACCAACATTACGCCAAATTGCCATGCCATAGTATAATTGAAGCTTGTCTATTTCTTTAAGTGTTAGTCTCCCTTTCCCACCAAGAGTTTTACCATCTACCAACTTTGAATTTCCAGTAATTTTTCTTAGATCCCGTAACTGAGTTCCTACATGTTTCTGTACATGGCCTACAAATTCCAATTTCCTTATTTTATAATCTTCTCCATAAGGCTTTTCAGCTGCTATTGAGTCATAAGATTTAGAGTCCCTATCACCTATGTATTTTATATATCTAACTTTTCTATCTTGAACTGATCGTCTAAATATTCTACTTGTTCCAGCTAATTCCATTCCTGGGGCAGACCCTTCATAATTTTTTTGGCAGTTATGATTTTCTTTCAATCTCATGAATGCTTCACTAGCTTTGTCCATTCCATCCAACCTCTGGCAAATCTTACAGACCTTTCTAAGGATCTCTATATCAATTACCTTATAATTGATAGAGGATATACAAGACACAGCACCAACTAGAGATGAAAACCCTCTACGTTGCCATGTTCAATCAAACATGCATGCTGTATCAACAATGCCATCTGCCTGAGAGTTTGACTGAGATCTGACATCCCTTGCAGCATTATTCATGCTCTGTTGACATAACTCAAGAGCCTTTCCTTCAATAATGGAAATCAAATTCTCATAGCTCTCTTGGCAAATTCCATTAGACACATTTATAATACTGCTAAAGAGGTTTAGTGCTTTATTTCCCTTTCCAATACATCGCATACCAAGTGCAAAACGAATGTTTAATGCAAATGGTGATGGGCCTTTTGAATTTTTTTTCTTTCAATATTTGACCTCTTAGATGTAAAAAAGGATGTCCTTGTTTGACAACCTGTATTAATGCAAGTGAATTTCAACTTATCAACTACCCCAAACTGATTCTGTTTCATAATTGACAAGGAGCCTGACTTGCAAACCTTACAAACACATGCCTCATTAACAACTGATTCAAGCACTCCTACGTCAACAATTGTATATTCCCTCTCAAAAAACCTATGATGAACATCCACCAAATTTGTGCGAATAGATTTCAATTTCAACTCACTTTTTGGACGTTTTGGTGTTGGCCCTGAATCAGCTGTTATAGAGGTTAGTGTCGATGCCGGTGATGCTTGATGTAGGATATCATTAGAAGAAAGGTCAACATTTTCAGTCGAGGAGACGGAATCTTTCACTTTCCCACGAGTATTTGCTTTATTTTCAGCTAAGTTCCGCAAGTGTTTCTTTCTACTAGATTTCGAAAACCGTTGACTACGAAACTTTCGTCTACTTTCCCTATCAACTGTGTTACAACTCTGTTTAGACGTCTCCATGTTGACCTTCAACGTGCATGGTGAAATCGAGACTACTATTATACCATTACGAGACAGCAGATGTGCTTTTGGGGGTGATACAAGCCCCTCAGAGAGTTAAAAACCCCAAAAAGGATTCAAATCAGCTTCAATACAGACTCAGGCCTATTTCACAAGCAATTCACTGCTAATGAAAAACTGCTGATTTTCAAAATAAGCAGGTGCTCTACTTCATTGCTGATTGCACAATCGTAAAGTCTGATAAATTCTGAGTATAGATCATTGAAAATCGAAAAATGAAAAAAAATTCAAATTTTTATGTTATAACACCTGTATAGCCCCTTAATGCAGGTGAAGAAGCCTACTAATGGCTTCGCTCGGCTTCTTTGTATCGCTCCTCAACAGCCGAATTAAATTGTCAATACGTGGTCACTTTTACATTGCCTTCTTAAATCAAACAAACTGTCTGCATAAATGACTGAGCTACACTGCGGAAAAGATAACAGTAGACTGAAATTGGCTTATAAATTGAAAGAGTCTGTTTAATTACCCTAGGTTGTATGGTATTGAGTCATAAAGTTCATGCATGTTTTGGTGCCTAGTTTTGGTTTTGTCTTTATCTCATATTTGCTCTTCGACATTATTCTATTCACAAAAGAAATCCCTATTTCAGCTGCTTCTAATTGTAGCACTCAGTGTTAAGCACTAGCGTTCAAAATTGACTTTAGCGAGATTTCGACAGGGTTCTCAGAAATCTGAAGTACCTAGAAAACCTGGAAATGTCAGAGAATTAAGTTTGAGGCCAGGTAAAAGCTGGGAACCTGCAAACGTCGGGGAATTTCTTTCTGATCAAGGAATTTTTCGCACTGTCATTGCTTTATGCCTCATTTTTATTTCAACGTTCTGGGCAAAATGTGAAAAAGTCATGGAATTTAAAAAATTTGGCCTGGAAAACCTGAAAAGTGAGGGAATTTTTCCTAAAATAGTCCTAGCAACTGTTCGAGTTCATCCTGATGGTTTTTTATACTAGGGGGCATTTACCAGCGATTTCGCCAGGATTTCGATGGGGATGCAGATCTGATTTATCTAGAATGACTCTTTGACGTGCATGCCAGGAAAGTCCCCGTGCTGATGGATGTACTTTATGTCATTTTCCCTTTGTAGGCTTGATAGTTTTACAGGTAAGTTTATGAGTGAAAGGAGGTCATGCAGTAAAGTAGTAATATTATGAATAATCTTAAGCATCTTTAGTATAAATTTTAGTAAGGAAGCTTAAAACGCAGCAGTTATAATGATTGAAAGAAGCCGTTAACATTAGGCGAAACGAATCTTAAGCCCTGCATGGAAAAGGCTGTTAGAATTGCTTCTTGTTCGTCTTACCTGAGATGCTAATGAACAAGTTCTTTGCTTCCAAATGAATTCACTCCCTTACCGTGGGCAATTCCAGGACACAAATAAGTGGATTGGCTTTCTTGTCATATTCAACTTCCAAAAAATAGTCTGGTAGTATGGTTTTGTACGTTTTAGAGATTTTTATGAGTCCTCATCAGAAAATGTTCTCAAAGAGGATAGGAATATCTGATATATATATATATATATATATATATATATATATATATATATATATATATATATATATATATATATATATATATATATATATATATATATATATATATATATATATATATATATATATATATATATATATATATATATATGTTTCAGGAGCATGTTTCCGTAGATTTTTCCTCATACGGGGACCAGCTTGAATCCTATTTCCGAAAAGATGTTAGTATCACTTCAACTTAGGTGGGCTGCTTCGTTAGAGAGTTCACAAACCTTTCAGATGCTGTTGTGTAAGACCTAATGCTTCACCTGCAACCTTCTCGTGAATTACTGGTATTGAAAATACTTATTTGAACTAAAAGCATAAATCTGCTAGGTAGTGTTGACAATTTGTCATCTTATGTCTGTACGCATTAACGAAATCCTACACATTTTTCACTATGTTTTTCTGCAATATTGACGCGCTTGGAAACGGCAATAGCAATATTTGATTGCCTTTTCTGATTCAAATTGAAGATATCTCCTGTGTAAATACCCATTTAGGTACCTTATAGCTTGTGAAGTGAGTGTGATGATTGCGTTTACTTGTTCGAGTTGCCACATTGTCCGACTAGCCAATGGCAAGTCACACGAGACAGCTGCCTAAAGTAAGATTTATACACTATCACCGAGGAATGAAATGCGTATTTTATGCCAGTAGAGAAGTCTGAGCAGATTGGGTGGGTTGATTTTTTTATTTCTTGTTAGCAGTAACAGTTATTTTGTCGATTGCTTTAGTAGTTCTTCCTCCTGCAACATGCTATAGCTGTGATATGATACCATGATGATTAGTGATACCAGGATGATTAGTGATACCAGGATGATTAGTGATACCAGGATGATTAGTGATGCCACGAGGATGATTAGTGATACCAGGATGATTAGTGATACGCACTGCCGGTGTAAATTTATCAATTCTCACAGAGGAGTAACGTGGGCAAATGACTTGCCCTTGAGCTACCATCTGAAAGCGTGGCCTCAATAGTTCAACTGGTTGAGCATTCGACCTACAAATCCGACTGTCACAAGTTCGAATCCCGCTGGGGTCAGCTATTTTTTCGCACAATCACTTTGATTTCTCCTAAATCCTTTGTCTTTACAAGCTATCAATTACTACACGCTTTGTTCATAAGAAAGTTGTTTATCAGGAAGTAGTACTTGAGTTCTGGTACAATAGAGAACGTTCAGTTCTGAATTTTGGGAGCTAAGAAAGTAGTTGCATTCATATACACTAAAATGTGAGATTTTGTGCGAGCCCGTCATCTCTTTCAATTAATTCGTGTCTGTTTGTTTAGCATTGTAGCGTTGCACAAGCTCAAATACACTTGCTAAGAAAGTCTTAGGCAAACATATTTGCAAGAAATGTTCATTAATATACTTATGAAGAAAGAGAGGTGAAACTGATGATTCTAGAGTAAAGAAAGATAAACATAGTTTCATTAGCTGAATATACGGGTTGATACTAGTGACTAGCTATGGATCCATTGCAAAAAGAGAAGGACCATTTGTAGAACAGATTGTATTTGGGGGGGGGATAATTTGAGAAACTGTTAGTTCTTTTGTACGATCCACGTGACCTTGAGCAGCTAGTAACCAATAGAAAGCTGAATACAGTTATAAAATCAGAGGTTGTCAATGAATCACAGGTTGTCAAGGAACAGGGACGCCGTGGGAAGATTAAGGGACTGAGCCCCCTTGTTAAGGCACAGAAACCTTTTGGGCTTTCATCCCCCTTTCCAATGAGCTCATTCTAGTTTGGTTCAGTTCTATCTTGGTAGTATGAACGAAGCTTCTGTTACGGCTTTATGTATATCTTCCCTATAAGTTTTTGTAAAAACATCTGTGTATTTAGCTTCGAGCTGTATGAATGAATATTGGGTAGGGTCAAGGAAGCGATCCATGGAATAAGACTAAAGCGTAACCCCCTTTTTAGCGTTTAGGACGATATGCCTATGTTTGCTTACTAGTTTGTTAGCTGAAATCAGCCGTTGCATGTTATGGCTAATCGCCAGAATCAGTTTTAGTGTATCAGAATACTTTGCAATGACTTGTATCACGAGTGCAATCCAAAAGGTAGCACCCGCTCTGTATCAACCATTGACACTCCATCAAATTCAATATTTGTTCACTCAGTGCTGTGTTTAAGCAGGTTGGATGGGCTTTTCAGATCTTTCACATATAATTTGTATTGTGGTCTCTTCCAGTGATCTGCACATGCACTTTCCGACAGTTTTTCATATTCCTCATCAAAACTGACCAACATTGACATGAACTTCGTTAGTGTTTTATAAGTATTTTTCAACATTAAGCAGCTGATAGTTTCCATTTGTACAGGATTTTTATAAGACAGTTTTTTCGCCCAGTAATGAATCTTTCTTAGTTTTTCATGATTTCAGTATTGAATCTGTCTTAAGACTTTCTTCGCGAGAACGGCTGAATTTGCGTAACAGTACAGTGCTACACAGGCGAACAAGCAGTAGACGAGCATAATACTCTAATACATAGGTTACATGTTGTGTTTTTCGGTCTCGTGTAACGGTTAGCAGAATATCTCCGAGTATTTGAATGCTCGCGTATACAATATATATATATATATATATATATATATATATATATATATATATATATATATATATATATATATATATATATATATATATATATATATATATATATATATATATATATATATATATATATATATATATATATATATATAACAAAAGAATATAGATATGTACAACAAATAGTCAGATATTTAATACTCTCAAACTTGGTAACTCTCCTAATCTTGGCTTCTCTCAATCACTTCCAATCTCTCTCTCCAAAACTCTCTTCCGCTCCTCAACCTCTCTCGCTCTCCCGCTGACTCCCGCAGCTCTCTACAAATTACGTGGCTAACTATTACAATGCTATTCCTAACGCAACCATGGTAGGTAAATAATGATATATAAAGGTATACAACTATTACAATCACAATACTACAATCAGAATACAACAATCACAATATACAACAAGAGGTTTATACAAATTAATTAGAAGCGATGACTGCACTCTTCTTTTAGCATACTGAAAGCTTTTATTCGTCCGACACTCGTCAGAGTATGAAACGTCGGATAACGACCGAAAGGTGAACCGAAATATATAGCCAGATGCGGGTACACGTGATATGTTGAACAATGCGTCTATTTGGCCCTGTGATTGGCCAGTTAGCACCTATTCACCATTGTTTACTTAAAGAGTCCAAGTGAGAAATGAACTCTTTTTGCTTACACAAGACTGGGTTTTGAGTCTTAATGTAAACTGATTCCAAACATTTAAATGAAAGGAGGATCTTGCTTCCCCAATGATCCGAAAAGTATTATCTGTATATATTTTGGCGTATTCTGACTTGTAAAAGCGATGACTGCCTTGCGTAAATATTTGAATTTTATAGGCATATGACTGATAAACTTTCTTAGGTCTCAGAAATCCTGTACTGAACTTTTTTTAGCTTTGTGAAAAGTCGAGTGCTAATTTCCCATAAACCACTTTCTCATAGAAAAAGCGTGTAGATGCCAAATCTAGATCCAGTTGCAAAATCTGCCCTTATTAGCATTTTTATACAGCTGTATGTCGTTGTAAAATCTACTGTTTGCGATTCCAATGACCACGCCCTAATGGATAGGACTGATGCAGAGATTAATGAACCTTATATGCTCGTGGTATCGAAATCAAACGGAATTCTTCTGGATATGATTATGCGCGTCTGCAATGCACCTGCTAGCATGAATAAAGGGGATCGTTTTCTTCCCGCGAGTGTTTTAGTAGCTTCAAATGGTCGATGTTTTCTCTGTGTATTTTTATGACTAATTTGTAGTTCAAAACTGTTCAAAACTGTTATAGGTGTTTACTTTGTCCTCTCGAACGTTCTAGGCATCGAATCGTTACTAGGTATCTGTGGGCGATCAATACCGGGTTTTGAAGATCATTTTGGAGGCGTTGAAGAACAACTTGGGAATGAAGCAGATTTCTTTTTTTCTGATACTTGTCTTGGCATATCGCTCGTCATCTACAAGTGTATTTCAAGGAAGTGAGTTTATTCTTGAGCTTCATATCGATCATTTTGTAACTATAGATAACTATCTATGTTCCAATCACATGTATTGTTTTGGTGAAATTTTTCGTGCAAATATCAGCATAGCCATTAAACGTTTGAGAGTGCTGATCAGATCTGTTTCTTCCCAACCTAATTGGCCATTCATCATGCAAAATGGACCTACATTTAACTGTGGAACGCATTTAATGCACTTACATTTAACTGTGGTCAGAATTGTGGATGATGATTGGTCAATTTGGTTTGGAGAAAATAGACCTGATCAGAGCTCTCAAGCATTTGATGGCTATGCTGCAAATATCACTTCGTCAGTTTTTGATTTGTTTCTATCATTGGATTTGTAGCGAAGAAATTTGTTTTATCGAATTTCAACAATCTCACTCCATCCGCATGTACCGCTTGGTTTCCATATAACTTTTCTTAGTCTGTGACGGGTCGGTGACGCATCGGCGACATGTAAACGCTTGATGGAAATACAGATGAATTTTTGAAATCAAATCAAGTAGCTGTCGCGACATTTCGACGATGCAAATATCGAATGCAACAGAGAGTTGAGATTTATTTCACTTCTACGAAGTATCGCCAACGTGTCGGCGAAAGCGGTTAGTGTTACCACTCAAAGTTTATTTGTCTCCGATGTGCCCCCGATGCGTCGCCGACTAGCAGAAGGATAAGAATCTGGCTTAAAGGACTTCAATGATCACAGCTCTCCACTTTTTCAGTCTCAAGTTGTTGCCAATAGATTCTTCGTGTTCGTCGCGTTCAAATCATATTCTTTCTTCATTTTACGGTAGATTTCTGTTATCCTTTGAACAAGTAGTTGGGAATCTTCTTTTTTGAATAGATGTTGTTCAAGATTGTGATAAGTGCAAGTACAGACAATGAAAATATGTATTCAAAATATTGGGTTTCTTACCGAATAGAAAACTAACGGGATCGCCAAACGACTTTCTGATCACTTGCCTATATCTCTATATCTCTGCACATGGTACTAAATTTTTTAACACATTTTTTGTCCTTGTAAATTATGTATTATAGGCCAAAATTAGCTCTAATTTAGCTATTCTTTGCTGTAAATGGCCTACTTTTACTAGATTATTATGATGATGATGATTATGATGATAACTATGATGTTGATGATGATGTTGATGATGATGATGATGATGATGATGATGATGATGATGATGATGATGATGATGATGATGATGATGATGATGATGATGATGATTATGATTATGATGATGATGATGATGATGGTGGTGGTGGTGGCTAGCCCATGGTTGGAGACCTCCTCGTGGTGGCAAGCGGGCACAGAGAGACTCTGCCCTTAAGCTGATAGTGATTCATTTCGCGAAGATTCAGAATTGGGGCAGATGTTGACGACCTGTGCCAAACTGTCCAACCAGGCCCCTTCAGTGAAAGTCAAGCACAGCAGCTTCAGGCTGCAGCTCTGATAAGTAACTGTTGGGGTAACAGAGTGGATTGAGTGTAGCCGACTCAATCACCTCTTCTAAACAATTTGAAGGCGACACTGACCTCAGGGTCAGCCTAGGCCCCGTAAGGGGCGTACATGAAAAGACAGACAGATGATGATGGTGATGATGATGATGATGATGATGATGATGATGATGATGAAAATCTTTTCGTTGAATCATTTCGTATAATCTATCTTAGAATGGGGTAATTATCCTGCATATTGGCATTGGATTGTTGGAGGCGATACCCGTAACTACAGAGTACTAGGTCTGTTCAACGTCCAATCAGCGGAGACTACCATGTTTGGAAATTCAAAGTACCTTAATATAGCGGATGGCGTCATCTTGACAGAAGCCTTTCGATACGCTCTTGCTAAAGTTAGTAGTCGTAGACTCCTGCGGAGAGGCTTTGCTTTCCAGATCACAGATTGCAGAGAAGCACGTGTTCCATTTGCGACCTATCAGGATGTTCTTGTTATCAATGGTATGACGTCATACCAGACCACATCCTATTTCATGTCAAACTACGTGGCAAAAGCTCCAGTGGTGAACGTCCTATCGTCAAGTGGCTTTTTCGATCATGCCAATCTTTCTAACAGTGGTTCTACATCGAAAATCAATGCTATACAGTACAACCTGTTTCGCACTGTACCCTCTGACGAATTAGAGGCCATGGCACTTGTTGACGTCCTCAAGCATTTGAACTTCACCTTCGTGTCGTTGGTAAGTTCTAATGATATTAGAACCCAAGAAACCGTCGAGAAATTTAAGTCTTTTGCCAGTAAGAGTGGCGTCTGTGTTGGTATCAATGTTTGGATATCAATAAATCCAGGCGATAAAGAATACAAGAATATAGTGGCTAAACTTACCAGGCCTAATGCACCCAATGCAGTTGTTTTGCTGACAACAACAAATGAAGCCCTTGGTGTCATAAACGCTGCTGTGAACATCAATAGTTTAACATTTATGTCAGGAACAGGCCTTAGAGCCAATATTTTTGAAGCTAAGTTCAATGCTGTGGCAGCCAAGGGCCTGATTCTCTTGCAGAATCCGGAGACATACGATGAAGGTTTTAAGAAATATTTCATGAACTTAAAGCTCAGTACTAATAAGTACTCTTGGTTTGCTGAGTACTGGAGTATGCTTTTTAACTGCAGCATTCCATCGAAGTATCGGCTCCTTGATCGGAATTTCCCCGAAAGACGACCTCGTTGTAGTGGACACGAGACACTCACCGATGAAAAGGTCGACCTTAGATATGTTAATGTGAAGCCTCTTCTCAAAGCAGTAGAGACGATAGTATGTGCGCTGAAGTATAGCGAGGAAGATTTTAACTGCGATCCTGCCTATGCGAATTGCAAGCTAAAAATCATGAGAGGCGCTGTTAAGTATATGGGCCGCCAGACATGCATCTTACAGAATTCTGTTATTCTCAATGATCGTGGTTTCTATGGGAGTGGTTTCAAAATTTTGAATTTTAATGAGTCTCGTTATCACGAAGTCGGATTTTGGTCGAGAAACGACTCGCGGAATAACCAGACATTGAGCCTTTCCACCAATAGGATAACATGGAGGAGCGGGCGGTCTCCTATTTCCAAATGTTACGAAGAATGTGGGAAAGGAGAGATTGCAGATCGTGGTGAAAATGGCAATATTTGTTGCTACAAATGTAAAAAATGCGACAGTAATCAAATCACGATAAACAACACTTGCAATGATTGCCCCGAGTATGAGGTCCCCAATCGTATGCAATCCAAATGTATCAAGTTGCCACTTATCTGCATCGAATCGCAACAGGTTAACAGTGCCATGCTGAAGACTGTTGCTTCGATTGGAGTTGTATTGAACACGTTAGTGATCTTATTGTTTGTTAGGTATCGTGATTACAAAGTTGTAAAGGCGACTGGTAGAGAGCTGAGTCTTTTCATCTTATCGTCTTTGTACCTCAGTTTCGGTTTGCCATTTTTGTTTATAGGCAAGTCTTCGTTGATAGTCTGTGCAATTCAAAGGTTTGCGTTGAGCCTAAGCATGAGCGCATGCTACATTCCACTGATGCTAAAAACAAGTCGAATATATCGCATATTCCAAGCGTCAAAAGTGCTGATGCGTAATCCCACATTGGTCAGTACAAGGTCACAATTTTTAATCAGCATTGCGCTCATTACCGGCCAGATTCTTCTAGATATAGTGTGGGTCATTAGCGACGCACCTACTGTTCAGTTGCAGGCTGTGAATGGTAACAGTGAAGTCGCCGTGACTTGCAGAACCAACCCAGTCAATGCTTTGCTGAACTTGCTACCGTGCTTCCTTTTGATGTCTGCTTGCACTTTTTTCGGCTACAAGACACGCAATTTCCCGTCCAATTTCAACGAGGCATTTGGCATAAGCATCACGATGTACGTCAGCTGTTTTCTCTGGGCAATTTTCGTACCGCTGCTGTTTCTGTTTGATTATAAACGTGATAATGTATACCTCTCTGCGTTTCTCACTGCCTATTTCATGGTTGTCCTTGGCTTGATAACACTCTGTGGGATATTCGGGCCGACTGTTTACAAAATCTTCACGAATGCAGATGCTGGATTGAAGGCAGGTCAGTTCTTCCATAGTACAAATACGCCCAGTTCTGTAAGCACTGTCTATGGAAACAAGCTTGCTTTTGGTAGCGTTCTGACAAGGCAATCATTTTCACCAAGCGTTTGCTCTAATTTGAGTCAGAAAGATGCCGGAACAGACCCAGTTGTACTTTGTGACTGTCACATGGGAGAGGCTGGTACCCAGAATAAAAGTCAACAGCCTTGTTCAATACGTCAACGAGATGTTGGAACTGATCCCATGTTCATAAAGGATGTCTCAATGACATTAAGTCATAATGAATATTTCAGTAATAATCTACTCTGTAGAAAGAGATACAATAGCTTATAGATACATATGAACAGAAATATAATCGTATATTTATACTAGTATATAGATAGATGTAGGAGAAAGGACAACTAGAGATATGATACACCTTAGGACTGTTATACATGAAACCGATGGTCAATTCAATAACTATGGTATAATTTTGCCATATGTGAATGATCGTATTTTATCTCATAGTGTGCACTTGTATTATATATATATATATATATATATATATATATATATATATATATATATATATATATATATATATATATATATATATATATATATATATATATATATATATATATATATATATATATATATAGAAAAATAGAAACCACTTTGTATCTTGTACCGGTTTCATCCGTTTAATACGGAATCCTCAGCGAACTCTATATATATACATATATATATATATATATATATATATATATATATATATATATATATATATATATATATATGTACTATGATATTATAAGTACGTTCAAATGTCATATGTGTGTTTGTATGTATTTTTGTGGTGTGTGTGTGTGTGTGTGTGTGTGTGTGTGTGTGTGTGTGTGTGTGTGTGTGTGTGTGTGTGTGTGTGTGTGTGTGTGTGTGTGTGTGTGTGTGTGTGTGTGTGTGTGTGTGTGTGTGTGTGTTGTATATTAGATTGATGTGTAGCTTAACATATATTCTAGTGTCTTAATGTCTCCCAGTTTGATGTATATTTTTTTTTCTCCAGGGTGGTTCCATGTACATGGATAATTTGTTGATAATTCTGTTGTTGTAATATTCTTACACAAGGATCCTTGTTTCACAATCCATTTTCCATGTACATAGATGACATGTTGATGACTCTACTGGTGTAGGATTCTTATTAAGGATCCTCGTTTTTCAGTGCATTATTTCATGTACATAGATGATATATTGATGATTCTATTGTCGTAGGATTCATACACAGGCATCCTTGTGTTGCAATCCATTGTTTCATCTGCATAGATGATATATTGATGACTCTATTGTTATGTGATTCTTACATGATATGTTGATGATTCAATTTCTGGAGGATGGAACAAATTAAATGATGGCTTCGGCTTAAAATCATTTGTTAAGTAAATTTTCCTTAGGGTAATTCAATTTGGAACCGTTACATTTGAGCGTCATATAAGTGCCATACCTCTGACCATCCAGTCCGGTACAAGAGAATCAACCCAGAATCGTACTCTAAAAAGAGCTTTTATATCCCGAATGAGACTTTATTGTCCTCTTTAAAATGAAACTAAACCAAAATACAGTAACATGGAAACTTCTCCTAGGCTTTCTTGTCATCATGGTATTAGTGCACCCTGCACGAACGGAATACTTTACTCTCAGGATAGCGGACTGAGAGCAAGTAGGATGGTGTCTTAGTTCTTATCAGCTTCTTTCATCACAATCGGAGCAATTTTTTGATAGAGTTTAATGAATATTTTGCTGCTAAAGCCTTGGTCAAACGCGACCAGCATTTCGACGAACAATTTTCAACCTTCAAATTCTGCAAAAGTACGGCACGTTTGACCGCCCTGTTCGATGATAAATTTCGTTTTGGACAATGTAGGGCGTTGTTCGACCATTGCTTGATGAAGATCAAAAACATTCTCGAACTTTTTTATGGTCTACAAGTGTTCGTCACGTTTGACCACCTTACCCAACAGTTCAGCGAACAAAAGACATCCTTTCCTATGCATGCACCTGTATATAAGAAACTTTCCGACCAAACTTTGCTCAGTTCTTCGTAGATTTGATTTTGAATAGAACTAGAATTGATTGAATTTAAAGAATCATGGGACCGCAAGTTCAAGGCATTAGCGGGATGGTTTCAGGAAATGAGCCTAAGTGTAAGCGTTAATCTTTTTAAAAGTCTGTCTGTCTGCACCTAGTAATTGGTCCTGGAAAACATCATTTTTAATAGGATCATGCTCAGCTCTCATCATTTCCATGCTCCATTTCTACCCTTCCATAAATCCTTACAAAGCCATGCAAGCTTGCATGCTTCATTTTCTTGCGTCTGCGCTGGCGTCATCAAAGGTAGAATGTTCGTTAAAATGTTCGCCACAAAGTGGCAAAACGTGACGAACAATTCATCCAACATCAGAAGTGAATGTTCGGCATAGGTTCTTCACGTTTGACCAAGGCTCAAGTACGGAAGCTCCAAATGTTCTATTATGACATCATGATTTGCTGACCTAAGGTGATTTTACATTGAAGTAGAGCTTTTTTCTGATTACCCAAGTCAACAAAAAAATTCATTTCTTACCAGTAGCTCTAGTTTTCCTTCCATAGGCTATCCTTATTTGGAACAAAATTTGCTTTTAAATCAAACAAAACCAAACAACATACGGGAAAGAAACTCTAAAAAAGTTTTTTACAAGGTTTTTTTAGCTACATCAATTAGGTAAAAATCTCAAATAAGAGGTAAGAGGTCGTTATTCATCACGACTCTCCAACGTATTGTCTTAAACGTGGTAAAGATTTATGTTTTTGAGATTTTCTTGAATGTTCTAGCTCTGGCACGTCAATTTTCAAATTTCAGCAATAATCTGCCATCATTTTTATGTCCCACCTTCCTTGGTATCTTTCCTCCGTTTTCTTTACTTTCATCACCGAGATTGTGTTGAAAGCGATCCGGTTGGCTGTAAAGAAAATGCACTTTGATGCTCATATTGATGCCAAGAATCCTAAAATTTCTAAGCTTGTTATTTACAATTTCTTTGTAGTTTTCAGTTCTATAGCTTCCTAAAACGTTCTTTTAAAATCTCCACAAATGATAATCATGCAGCTAACTCCACTTCATTCATAGAAGCACAAAATTTTTTATCCTTCATCTACTGTCGAATCTAGGATCCATCAAATATGTCATTCACTACTCAGATTTGGAAAGTTCTTACAAATATACTGAAAACAGTCTCCATCTTTGTCTAGTGTTTTAGCAAATTGTTTCAAAGCCCTACTTTTATATGCAGATGAGGAAACAGTATTTTATCATGTGGTACCAATTGCTCAGCAATAACATTCTTTTCCGCAATATTAAGTTGATCTCTCACTGGCCACTCCTTTTAAGTGCAGTGACTTGTTTTATCTCTGCCATCCCAGTGACAAAGAATGCAAGGGTATTTCGTGTAGCCACTTTGTTGTCCAAGCAAGAAGTTCACCATCTGTAAATCTGTACATATCACCAATCGGTGGTCATTATATCCCATATGCTGCAATACACGTTTTATTGTACCATCCTGAATACACTGTCACCACAATGGAACTCATCTGACTTAAATCTACTTTCCATCATCAAAAAGGGTTAAAAGAGAAAACTGATTTATGGAAATAATTTTCACAAGAAAGTTGATAGCATTCTACTGCCAAGTGCAGGTTAACAATCACTGTTAATGTCAGACACACATATGCCAGAATTCACCACTACTTATAATACCATATACTAAAGACTCGTATGACCTAACTCTCATCTGCTATAGTACAAAACATTAGGTATGCATGTGAAACCGTGTGCTAATTGTATAAGCAAACCTGTTGCAAAGTCCAACATGGTTGCAGAAAAATGGTGGCAGTTTACAGAAATTTTCCCATTTGAGACATATTACAGATCCAAAAAACCAGGGCTAAGCTAACAAAAAGAATATGACTTTCGTAATCAGCACCCCCAAATTACCCCAAACAGTCTTCACTTTGCTGACCGCAATAATTATGTTGACCAGTATTATAGCTCGTTACCGAAGAGAAAATCAAGTATTGCATTGTGAAAATTGCATTTTTTCTCGATATGTTATTGATTTGCTACTGAATAAAGAAACTCCTTTTATCTACAATGCCTGCTAAAAGTACTTGGAACACCCACATATTTTTATGAATTTTCAACACCTGTCGCTTTTCGGTGATAGCAATTTAAATGTAAACCCCAGCCCCTCCTCAGACAATGTTGACTCGATAGCGGAGACCTGTAGCATTGTACACATATGTTGCTTCCACCCTTAGAGTTATTCATATTTGCTACTGTCAAAATTGTGTTAATGGGGAAGGGATGCTGTAATTGGCTTGAAGCGTAAATCATAGCAAGTGCTGTAAGACTTGTGGCAAGTATTGTAAACCTGGAAACTAGTATGCTACTGCTGTCTAATCTTCATGGTCCCATTGTGCCTACAAATCTAACTCTCCTTTTGTTGGTTTTGACTTGCCTGGATATCTGCTGCCTTCATTGGAACTCAAGCACAAGACCAACCATTTATCATTGGCCTTGGTGTGACCCGTTTTCCATCTCATAATTTAATTTTTAATTCTCTCTGGGTGTTTTTCTTGTGGACACTATGGCACATTGAGTCTTTGAAATATAATACAGAGGACAGATGGTCGAATGCATAGCCACATTTTCTTGAAAATTTTTACTCTTTGCGCAAATAATGTGTTTGTTGATAACCTCTTCCTAAGCATAGTCTTGCTTAAACAAAGATATCACTCCTCCGTACTGATTAGTAAGATGGAGTAGTAAAGATTTTCAGGCTGCAGAGAAGTCTAGGAATGGAAATTTGACTAGGGTTTTTATCATTACCACAATAGATCGTTTTGTATCGCAAGTGTTGTGATTTGTAGTGAGTGAGTCATGTAGCTTATTATAGTTTATGTAAATACATATTATCCTCAACTCATAGAGTTAATTGAGTAGACGCCGCATAGCATGTTGGTAAAAGGGTACAGGACGTTTTGGAGGTGCTACCGTTACACATAACACAACACAAGGCTCTTTCTTCTCTCCAGTTATTTCCCAAGTTCTTCCTAGCCAAAATAAATATTTTTTGGCTTTATTCTCAAGGAAATTTGCCTAAAAATATAGTCAATTTTTCGATTAGGTGTATGAATAACACTCTCTAATGATCAATTCCTTCGTAATCTCGCAATCTTTTCATTGTTACTTAATTAGCCGAAAAGCTATAAACTCTGAGCTTTGCTTCTGCAGAATCAGTTCTAATTTACAATATGCTGTTTGAGCGTGTTAATAACAAAGCAAGCATTTTCGTGTTTATGAACTCAGTTTTTCTCATTACCTAAACTCGGTAGTTTGAATTTCATTACACGGCCTTATTCTCGCGATTAAATATTTTGAAATAAATTTCTCTTTGTATTGCTATAGAACGATGTTTACAAATGTCATCGTCTCTTTAGCCGTCTTTGATCGCCACTTAGCGAGTCTCGAAGAAAGATGCTTTGTGCTGGTCTTTCAGAACAGCTGGAAATTCTTATAAATTTTTGCGTAAAATGGATTCACAGAGTGGATAGACTATGGACAGGAAATTGGAAATGTTCTTCAATATGTTCAATGCATTGATTTCGAACGCAATTTTTTGGGCCAAGGAAGACATCGTTCGTCATTGTTGAGAGTGCAGTAACACTGCAAATCGGCTAGTGACGCTATTATAGCGCTGTATATTCATGGTGTTTATAGGTGGCCCTCGCTCCAACCACGATAGTTCAACAGACGCAAAGATCGCTTGCCACAGCTGACGATGGCTGATGACGAGTATAAAAAGGCCGAGGAAGATTCTCTCCCAGATTCAGAAAAGAAAGGACATCATGTAGGAAAATTCTGTGAAACATCTACAATTCACGGCCTAGCTGCGATCTCGAACTCAAGCACAAAACCTTTGAAATTCTTGTGGACTGTTTCGTTCATATCAGCATGCGGACTTTGCATCTGGCAAGTTTCTGAACTTATAATGAAGCTTACCAAGAACGGAATAACCACCGTTACCACATCGAGCACAAGTCCTGAAATTGACTTTCCAACTCTGACCATATGCAATTCAAATCCTTACAGCGAATCAAAAATACGCACAGGGCACGGGCCATGGTTGGAATCGCCTGTTAGAAATTATTCAGAAATCGCACTCAACTCGCTGATAGCAAAGAAACTTGGTTCCATGCCAGTTCAAAAGCTAAGAGATCTTTCAGGGGACATTAGCGTATTTAGCATGGCTATGCTAAACAAGTCTTGCCTGTTTGCGGGGAGGAAATGTAAAGATATTGCGTCAGTCGCAACTGCCATGCTAGGAACTTGTATTATTTTTAATCGAAATTCGACTATAAAACAGATCCAAGCAGGACCTGATTTTGGATTTTCCGCCACTTTTAATATAATGGAAGAAGATTACTCAAGAATTTCCTTTTTTCAGAATGCTGGACCAGGCCTACTGGTGCGTGTTAGTACTGATTTCGGAATGGATTACCATGAATTCAAGAATTCTGCCATTTTGGCAGCACCGGGGATGTTAACACAGATCAAGCTGAAAAAGAAGATGAAGATACGTTTGCCGAGTCCATTCAAGGATAACTGCACCACTGAAGGTTCAGTGAATGCATTACACGGTGTCGTGTTTAAGAAGCCCCCTCCTTACACTATTGAGTGGTGCAAGACGGCATGTCTTCTAAAATGGCAAATGAAGGTCTGCGGATATGTCGCGCCGTTCTTTGCCTCTATGATTGCGTTTAGAATAGATACAAAGAAGTCCAACATATCGGTGAGCAACACTTCTGGCAATGATGAGCTAGAGAGAGAGCACGGTTGTTTAGCAAAGTCTACTGCCTCGTTCTTTTCCACTCAAACTCGTGCATGTGTCTGTCCTCTCTTGTGCAGTGAAACTCAGTACGACTTCACAATTTCAAATTTGCGTTGGCCATCTTCAGCCCAAGCTAAAACGCTTTTAAATGACATAAAAAGATCTTGGCCTAATGACAGTTCCTTCAAAAACTGGACAGATGACAGCATATACAAGAACATTGCTAAAGTTGAGGTGTTTTTTCACGACTTTCAAACCCTGACTGTCACACAAGAGCAAGCTTATGATTGGGTTAAGTTTCTTAGTGACCTTGGCGGACAAGCTGGTCTGTGGATAGGTGCCTCGGTCTATTCCTTATTTGAGTTGGTTTCATTCTTAATCAGCTCTTTCATTAAGCCAATTGTATCGGGTAAATGGCGGAAACGATCTGTAGCGAATGAGAATGTGAAATAGAGATTCTAAATATACTTAGTTGGAGTGAACAGTACATAGATTAGTATCTCAACGGTTGATTCAAGTCCAGTGAAAATCATACATAATAACCTGCATTTAATAAGAGCATATAGGCTGAAATTTTGAATTTCAATTTTAATTGCTCAGAACCCTTTTCAGCTGTGAAGTGACAGTGCAAGGAAATGACTAACCCGAGCGGGACATCAGAATAATTCACACCCTTACATGATTGACATTTTCAGTATGAAATAATGTTTGTCGCAGAAAAGACGACATAAGTGCTACAGCTGTCTCAATACTTTACAACTATATATTCGACAAATATTTATTCGACAACTGTATATTGAACTGTTCCAACAAACAGTGATCATCAGAGTAAAACAATATTATGCACAAGTAAATAACATCACTTATAGAGGACAGCGTGCTGCTAGCTTAACTGGAACAATATCATCACGTAGCCAAACCATGATGATAATGAGAGTTTTAATCTCGCAGATTTCTCCTGATAACTATGTACCGTTTTCGTGCTTTGTATTTATGCACAAGATTTAGAGGTCTTCTTTTGTTGGTACTTTGTGAGTGGTCTCCAACGGTTGTATCAGTATTTCTTATCTTTTCTACATTGACCATTTTATCCTTTCTGAAAACTTGTAGATCAAGGTTTTGTTAGTTTGATTTTTTAATTGACTTTATGAAATTTATACACGTTAAAACAACCACTTTTGCACAGCTTTGCAATGTACCCTGATTTGCAGATCTATAGTTATATGCATCCTAGCTTTACGTAAGTGGTTTGGAAATATATAAGTTGGTGGATTACAGATATGTTTATAAATAGTAATGAAGTTTGTCTGTGGAAACGAATAGCTGCATATGACCTTATCAATATTGCCTTAGTGCTTTGCAAGGCGTACCCACTCTAATGTTAGTCTGCCAGAATAGCAAACAGTGATTACCAGTAGATGGTGTTAGCAAATTTTACATTACCCGATATGTACAAAAGTATTTATATATGAGAATATGTAAGAAACTAATATATATATATATATATATATATATATATATATATATATATATATATATATATATATATATATATATATATATATATATATATATATATATATATATATATATGATATAATATATAATATAATTTATTTTAGATATAAATATATATAATAAATAGTATGTATGGTACATATTATATTTGAATCTCCCATAAATGCTACTAGCTATCTCGTGTGACGTTTCTTTTTTTGACGCGTGTCTTGTATTCTCTCGTATAAATTTTACTGCCCTTTGATTGGAAATCTTTCAGAAACTGTCGCCACCACTTGCGTTAAATATTTATGTTTCCTTTAGTGATTGTCTTAACAACTGTTTGCGCATATTGCGATCATCGATGTAGAATTAACTGCGTATGTACTATGAATGACAGGTATATTATTTTCCACTCTCTATTCTCATCAGAATTATAGCTTCAGTCGCATCCCTCTGTTGAAGAAATTTTCTCATATGATAATTTTGTTAAACTCTCATACTTAGTACTTCTTATTCGCTCATATCCCTTAGTTTGTTACTATCAGTATTGCGGATTGTGTATCTCGTATTTTGTCTTGAAAGACTTGAGGTATTCTTGTTGCCTCAATTGTTATTTTTATCAGATTAACAGCAGGTGTTTCAAATATGTAATCATGGAATTTTTTACTACAGCTGAAAAGATTGGCGGATCTGTTCGTATTAAGGAGGACGTCAGTGGTGAACGAAAAATACCTTCCTCCTAAAGGTTGGCTCTTGTATAATTACTATATTACTCAATATTAGCCAGATATTGCTTCTTTATGTGCCATTTCATCAAACATGGCAAAAAATATGCAATTATTTACTTCTTGATCGACTGATCAAGTATTTGATTGATTGATTGATTGATTGATTGATTGATTGATTGATTGATTGATTGATTGATTGATTGATTGATTATATCAGTTCGTCAATTATATAGTACAGCAGTGAGAGAACTCTCGTACTGCACTAATAGTAATCAAAGATAATTGGTACAATAATTCACTAGAAGGCTGAACTTTTTAGAGTTTACTTGAAGTACTCTTCTTCTGACACTCATCA
The DNA here is from genome assembly GCA_964019165.1 of Mastigias papua. Taxonomy (NCBI): domain Eukaryota; kingdom Metazoa; phylum Cnidaria; class Scyphozoa; order Rhizostomeae; family Mastigiidae; genus Mastigias; species Mastigias papua. The sequence goes on from OZ025274.1 coordinate 13,537,405, forward strand.
TATGGACTTGAGACTATGACTTGTGGGAAGGTAAACCGAAATGTATATTGCCCAATGTGGATGTATTATCACATGATATGAGGAGTAGAACTTCTTGTTGGTTCCAGATTGGCTACTCCATTAAAGTAAATAGCAACTATATCAATTAATTAATGAACTGTGGATAGGAATTATTCTTCCTGTGTTTAATGATGCATCAATTTTTCTGTTTTGTAGTTGAATTAGCAGTATTTTGTAACATATCGTCTCTGCAAAATGAATTATACGAGAAAATCATCGAATCAAGAGCAGTCAGATCATGCTTATCAACATATTCTCAAGGATCGAAACATTTCGTCTGCATTTCTGCCTTGAGGAAATTGTGCAATCATCCGTTGCTTATATACAATTCTATAACTGAGTCTGTAAACACCAATGTCCTAGGTGATGATTTTAACGAGGTATTTACATATTAATTTGAGCATTTCTATTTTTAATTCTTATCATTTCCTATCAAATTTCGTATTAAGTATGAAATTCTTATCAAATTATTTTCTTTGTGACTCTTGTTCTCCTATAATGCTCGCTGATACGATTTTTGCTTTGTTTAGTGGTTTAGAGCTGCATAACTGAATTCCGCTACCTACTGCCATTCTAGTGATTCTACATTTGATTGTTTGATCTTTCAGATAATTGTATTGACTAACCGGTCCCTGTATACAGTGCCACTTAGGTGATGATTATGATAATGATAATGATTATGATGATGATGATGATGATGATGATGATGATGATGATGATGATGATGATAATGCTGATGATGATGATAATAATGATGATGACAATGACTGTAACGATGACCATAGCGACAACAATACAGCAAACTCATACTCCTTTAAAATCACTGCTAATTCAATGCCGTTCATAGACACAGGAGACCTTTGAGATTAGATAATGTTTATCTTTTAGTAATAGCTACTGCAGACCAGGACCATACGTAGATTATATCTGGATTGTTTTACCAAGGATATTTTTTTACTGTAGTAGCTACAAGGGAATGCTCCCCTCTAGGCCCAATTCTCCCCTTATAGTAAATAACAGAATAACAATATTCCCCAATAGCTAAAACCTTTTACTGTAATATGATAACAGAACAGCTTTGTTCGCCCGACATTTCAGAGAATGACTCGTCAGACGAAAAAAGCTTGTGACTATGCTTAAAGAATGTTCCCACTTTTTCATGCTATAGTGAAGTTCTGTACTACCAGCAGACTTTTCATATAATAACAATGGTAGCCATCCTAGCACCTGGACATCTTTCATCCTGTTAGGCTCCTTTTACATCTTCTCCCATGTGGTTAGCATGTCTCTTATGCTTGGCCTGGTTTCACTGTGTTTTTGTTTGCTTTAGGATTCTTTGTACGTAGGACTGAGCGAAATGTTTCCTGATGAATATAGCCAATCACTTCAAATTAGTCATTCTGGAAAACTCAAAGTATTGGATCGTCTTTTGGATGCAATTAAAGAAGTCAACGAAAAAGTAGTAGTTGTCTCGAATTCTACAAAAACACTTGATATTTTCCAAAAACTTCTGGCCAGAAAAAAGCGAGAATTCCTCCGACTAGATGGTAAAACTTCAACAGAAGAGAGACAAAACCTTGTAGATCGCTTTAATTCTACACAATCAAATGCAGGTTTATATGCTCATACGTGTATAATTTTGTATAGATATTGTTATTTCATGGAGATTAGCCTGATTTACTGAGCATATAGCCATTTTCCTTGCTATTTTTGAACTAATCACATGAGCTAGTTATCAGTAGATAGTGGCATTTAATAGTAAATATCAAATTTGTTGAACGAGCTAATTATCAGTAGATTGTGGCATTTAGCAATAAATATCAAATTTGTTGAACGATGCTTCGATGTTACAGTAACTTCATTATAGAGTTAAATGAGAAAGCAGTGTTTACATATTCAGAACTATAAACAGCATGGACCTCATATCGTGTGGTTAGATTCTCGGGGCCAAAAATACTATATAAGCAACTTGGCAGTGATAGAACCTGACTGCCTGTGCAGCGTAAGCAAGAACTATCTTGAAAGCGAAGTTCTATGAGTAGTCAATTAAATTTTCATATTTGGCTAATATGAATCAGTAGACATGAAATGTTTACGTCCACAGTTCATGATAACCTCTCACTTCTATCGAATCTTCAAATCAAAATACCTGGTAACTCCGCAGCAAACATTTATTTTATCTTCCATTAAATTCTTAGCAGTTTTGATAGTTAGTCTTCTATTAGATATAAGTAAATTCCTTTCCTTGCATAGAGACGTTCTGTTCATCAAATAGCATTTGAACTTTTAGCGATTAGCCGCTGGAATCTGGAAAATGTTTATTGTTATTTCTAGACATATTCTTGCTCAGCTCAAAGGCAGGAGGCACTGGGCTCAATTTAATTGGAGCATCACGACTGATATTATATGATATTGACTGGAATCCTGCAAATGATATCCAAGTAAACACCATGATTTACTTATTTATTATTGATATCAGATTTATTCTAGGGAATAATTTTGATATATTTCTATAAATTAGCATTCAATATTGTTTTTATTATATTAGTAGTGATTTAGCTATAATTTTGTGGCAGTATAAGAATTTTTGTTACACGATACAGCTTAAATTCTTGCGAATAGCTTTCATGACACAGAATTATACATGGTTTACCAATATTGGGAAGCAATGATCAACATTAGTGAAAACATCAATCAACTAATCATTCAACCAATCAGTCAAACAACCAATCCATCAACCAATCAATCAACCAGTCATTCATTCAATCATTCATTCAACTCAACCAACTCAGTCAACCGTATGATACCAGAAGCCAACGGCCTCAATGCAAAATTCTTTACATTCAGCTCTATGTTCAGTGTCAATATCTCTGTCTTCTACTTTAGATCTTTTTCTTTCGTTTTTTATCAAGTCGAATATTCTTATCCCAATTTGTTGAAGATGCGAAGATCTTCATTTACCTCAAGCTCTTCCGTTACTCTTCCTCGTTTCACTTCTTCAAAGTTGAATATAGCTCTTTTATAGTTATTTTCTCTGATGGCAAATAATCTTTTAGCACTTTTCGTATCCTTTCTGATAAGAGAGTTTGATCTTTGAAGAGTTTACTATTAGTGTACACAGAAGTTTGATGTCAGTTATCATCTTCCGGACCAGTGTTTGTCATCACATGTCATTTCCATCAACTTTTAGGCTATGGCAAGAATATGGCGAGACGGTCAAACTAAAAGAGTTTTTATTTACAGATTATTGAGCACAGTACGTAGAGTTTCTCATTCATCATCTAAAAGGACTTTGTAAACTTTAAATGATCTGCTTAATTGTATTTGGTATTCGTCTGCTGTACACATTTTTTATGGGAAACAAACTTTCCACTTTCAGCCTGAAGGTTTCTGATTACTTTGTCAAATTTAGCCTTAAATGGTTCTTAAATGGTTTTGAAATTCTTGAAATTTCCAACGACAGCAACAACCCAGATAAGGCAACTGTGGGAAGACAGATAGAATATTCATTTCCAGTGAAGGATGAATTTGTTGTCTTGCTTTTTGTTTCCAATTTTTAGAGAATTTTCGTGCAGAAACAGCTTTTTCAAGTTTACTTTTGAAGTTCAACCTGCCATTATTTCTAAAATGTTACTCAACTATTACCTTATTCGAGCCTCATGCTTCTTATACACTCGTTTCCTATTAGAAAACGCGTGTATAGTATGTATGTATGTATGTATGTATGTATGATGTATGTATGTATGTATGTATGTATGTATGTATGTATGTATGTATGTATGTATGTATGTATGTATGTATGTATGTATGTATGTATGTATGTATGTATGTATGTATGTATGTATGTATGTATGTATGTATGTATGTATGTATGTATGTATGTATGTATGTATGTATGTATGTATGTATGTATGTATGTATGTATGTATGTATGTATGTATGTATGTATGTATGTATGTATGTATGTATGTATGTATGTATGTATGTATATAATTCTTTACAGTTAGCTTTTTAAAATAATAATCAGTGCTTCATACTTTCACCTACTGGTGCAACAAGTACTTGACTCCTAACCGCCAGCTAAGATTTATGCTTGGGGTTGCTTTCGACTGCGTTACATATACTTATATTCCACAAATACAGGCTATGCTAACAAAGTACGACATATCCAGAGCTGTATAACAACCGAGAGTAATTATTTGCTTCGGGCAGTGAATTTGTCAATAATCTATTGCTTGACTGATGGAAACAGTAATTTGGCCTTCCGTTATTTCTAAAAATATTTTGCTGTTTTATTACTGCTTCGAGGTAATTGTTTTTACTTCTATCCGCATCTAGCTGTATATTTCAGTTCACCTTTCAGTCTTTACCCCACATTTCATACTCTGATAAATGAAGAATGAAAAAAGTACTTCCAGAGTGCTAAAGAATACTCCCGCTTTTTTGTACAATGACGATATCAGATATTTCCAGAAATATTTCAAATCAAGATGAGTTTTCGAGTGTTGTAAGTAGATCTTAGAAGTTTTAGATGGATGATCTCCTGGTTCTTTTCCTAGCTGTGTTGTAGTTAAAGAGAAATCTATGCCCAAAAATATATAGAGCCATATTTTATGTCTATTATTTATTTATCTGGTATTTCAAATCAAAACAGGCTTGCATGCTTTGTTTTGACTTTACTCTCTAAATTTATTGTCTTAGGGCACCATCGAAGAAAAAATTTTCCAAAGACAAATATCCAAGCAATGTTTGAGTGGGTCAATTGTCGACCTCCAAAGGGAAAATGTGAATTTCTCACTGGAAGAATTAAAGGTGTGACTTGCTTCTAAATCATTCTTGAGGTTTTTCTACAATTACACCCGAGGAGTTAATTTTGAGTAATTGTATATAAATGACTAAAGCCTATGTTGTAGTCACTTTTTAAGCAAATGAGGATGTATGTTTTCACTAGTACGTGTTCCTAACATCATAATTTTGTCAATATTTCTAATTTTCTGATAGCTATATTTCATTTTTGAAGGGTAATAATCTATCTTGATCATTTATTTACACCACTGTTCTTTTTTATTCACGGTATTGATTGGCTGCTCCAAAACAATACCATTCACGCTCGCTTTTCATGACTGACTCAGTTAAAATCCGCTGCTGGTTTTATATTTAAGCAGGCTCACTTCGATCTTTAAATTCTCTTTTTGATTGATCTGGTATACTGTGAAGTGTCTGCAGTAAATTCTCGGCTGTATTGGCCTTTTTGCACCAATTTGTAGTACCATATTGATATCATCTTTTCAGTAATATTTGGTCATTATCCCATATTATCCATAATGTTAAATGGTTGGTTCACATATTTCCCTATATTTCTATAGGACTTGTTCACGCTGCAAGAATCTTCGACCTGTAAAACCCATGAATTGTTGGACTGTAATTGTGAATATATGGTACGTGAGTTTTGGCATTAGTACGTACATTAGTAGTATAGCGGGAAGTCTCTTTAAATCTGACAGCTTTGACCCTTAAGGAAATTTTTTGTTTTTTGCATGCACACAGATGTGTATTGCCTAGCGAAGACATTGATACCTATGTATATTGTTCAATGGCTGTACTGTTATTAATCACATGAAAATTCTGGGGTCTGTGATGGGCTGATAGTCTTAAATTTCTACGATTTTTTGTCTACCATCACCGGACATAACATAATTTGGTATTTTGTGCTCAAAGATGTAACATCTGTTCATAGCAGTCCCTGCATTGGGGATGTTGGAGATAGGCTCAGTCACCAAGTCGATGCGAAATTTAATTTCAGTTGGCAAAATATTTTCACAGTTTACACGCGAACTTGCGATTTTGACTGCAGTCGGCAAACCAGATTGACCACATACCGTCATGAGGTTCTCTCAGGACGACTCTGCATATTTGATGTGTTTGAAAATTTATCACCGACGAAGGGCATATTTGTTGCTTTGCTACTGCAAGAAGATAGTATTTTCACTGAGAAAAGCCTTCCTTCAGTTACCAAAGCCTTCGCATACGGCCGCTATGATATTGGTATTTCGTATCTTACCATACCCAAACAATCTGGCAATTTGTAATTTCATGTCTGTTTGTGCCAAAACTTATATCGAGCAAGAATTGAAAGAAAATTCTCTGTAACTCTAATAATCACGTGGTTAAAAAAATATCGAATATTTTAGGTATTCAGAACTTTCTCATTTCACTTTTCTTTAATATTCTGTACGTCTCATGCTGGTCATTTTCCCATTCAGTACAGGCCTATGATATTACTAGTGGCTTTAAAAACAGGCCTATTGAAATGGCAGCTCCCCGGACCACATGCAGCCCTTACGCTTGATCTTCATTTATGTTTACGTTTGTGAGCAAATGTTAGAAACTACGTTGGTAGTATCCAATACTCTGCGGTTATTTCAGCTCTGGATGATAAAACATCTGCTTTTTCGTGGTTGATTTGATGTTCTTTCGCCTTAGCCTCAAGATGGCCTTCCTCGTTATAAAACCAAACATGAAACTAGGCCGACTCAACTTGGTATTCAGCCATGCAGTACAGAAAAAGTAAATTTGTGTTTTCTTTTGTTTTCAATGAGAATATTTTCCCATCATATTCTGGCACTGTTGTCTTTTTCACTTCTTCAGATTTCAATATGAAACAGAACTTGTTTGAAATTAAACAATGAAAATGAATAAGGATTATAGTAATTTGTAGAAGAGTGACTTCCCTTATCTTGCTTGAAATTATATTATTTTTGGTATGTTTTAGTTAATATCCGTCTCCTTGACTTCTCGCCACCTTTACTTTCTCCCCAATACTTTACGCTGTGAGCACTTAGATATATTCCAAGTCCTATCATCGTTCTATCATACTTTACACACTTCTTTATAAGAATACCAAATTTTTTGCAGAGCCTTAATACTCTTTAGATTTATCGATTTTCAGCCTAAGGTTATTCTTAAATCTCAACGATTTTTGAGCCTTGGTATGAGCTATATTCTCATAATAAAAAGTGTGTAACAGACACTCTCCGAAAGGTTGCTGTGTCACAGCATACTGAATCCCAGACCGAATGGGTGAGACTCACAATTGCTTTGTTTTCTAAACAAATCCAAATAAACGTACAAACCAATGTCTTCACGAAGCTTAAGCTGTACATTATTCTTTAAATTACTCTTAAACTTCAGCGATGTTGAGCCGTAATACTCTTATATTATAGACTATATTTCTATTAAAAACAAGTGTGTAAGAGGACGAATTTGGTGTTTCTGTGACAGTCTCACTTTGATGATGCACGGCCCTTTCTTTTGTTGGTTACATTGATTTGCAATTAGCATAGTGAGGACTTTTATCCTCATCAAGCTGGAGTGTTCGTGTATTAGGCAACTATAGAGTTTGATCGCGTATTCATATTCAAAGTATTGTACGAAGTGACGTGTAAACGTTGAATATGTAAGTATTTCTCTTCTTTCAGCCTTTAATTCATATACAATAACGAAAGAAAAATTTTGATTTATTATGCAATATTGCAATAAGCAGGCACAGTTGTTATCTCTACTTTTAGAAGCAGTTGTCAATGGCAGAATTAATGTCATGGTCTCATGTAAAGCCAGGAGATAATACAAAACTCAAGGTATTATTTGATCACCTGTGCTCTTTGCTATCCAAATATTCATCTAGAGGATAAACTAACAATGCCTGCCGAAGGTAGTTGGAACACACACACATTTGTTTGAATTCCCGACTGCTGCCGCTTTTTCGTGACACCACCTAAAATTTAAACTCCTTCCCCCCTTAAATTATGTTGATTCGCTAGCGAACACCCTTAGCTTTCTACACACGCATCAGTTCCGGCCTTCGGGTACCTGACGTTTGCTTCATACAGCATTATTTAATGGGAGAGGGGATGCTATAGCTTGTCTTTAGCGTAAATCATAGCAAGTGCTGTAAGATTTTTGACAGGCATTGTGCTTGAGATGTAGCCAGCGTTTGTTGCAATTGGATCTACTTAACGTGTAGAGTCTGTAATTTCCAGGATTTCTTTAACAATTGTCCCTAAGAATATTACCTAACGTAGAAAGCCAACCATAAAGCGTATTCCAAAGATTATGCCAAAAGCTGCCAAAAATCATGTTGATTCCACTTACCTTCTTGTTTTAAAAAGCTTCTACTTGTCTCTAGAAGCTTGGATTCTATTTTCATTTTCAAACAAATCATATGAAAGTACTTATATAGGGAAAATAGCCATTAAATCAAGAGGATATTTCGGAATTTGGAAAATATATTTAAGATGCTTTAGATTTCATTATCTTTTCTTTGCAGACCTATGATTTTGTTATCCTTTACCTTCTATCATGGCCCTACCAAAAAATACTGTCAGTATTGATTAGGTTTATCTGTATAACTATTATTCCTTGTTATTATTTTTATTATTTATTTTTATTATTTATTATTTATTTTTTATTATCCTAATTTTTGCCTAACTGTTCCATTTCCACTCAAGATTACCTTTTATGCGCCACTGTATATTTTCTATATCATTTGCCCTTTTGCTAATATAAATTACCTCCAAATTTCAGGATGAAGTTTTAAAGAGATGCTTGGAAAATGTCACATTTATCTTTCAAAATGAATCTGGTTCAACTTAATCTTTCACATCTCTCAGCAAGTAATTCTACATAGCAGAATTATTATTATCTTTAAATCATCATATCAGTTGTTATATCTTTGATAATCTTCATTTTCCCTATCATGGAAGCAAGAATTTCTTCATTTCAAACCAAAACACATTCTTTTTCTTTGCCAAGGATGCTTATTGAATATCCACTTGCTGCTTTGTGAGTTTTGACGAATGCTATACTTCGCAGTGGTGTATATAATATTTCTGTTAAAACTGTAAAGGTTTGTCTTATTGCTTCACCTAAGGTGACTAAATTCTATAGTAAATATGATTAGCATACTCAATCATAAACCACAGTGTAATCATGATTACATGTTATGCATAAACGAAAGTGCAATCGTGATCACAAGTTAATCATTAAATCACAGTGCAATCATTCAACATATTGAACTCATGATCTAAATACAATCAATACTAATACAATAAGAAAGTGTGTAATGCAATCACCAATCGAACTTCATCTCTTTATCGATTTACTCACTTGTTTTTTTCAAAATCATTTCTCTGAAAGCGATACTCATTTGAGAACTTTTACGGCAAAGTCAGCTCCTTACTCAACCGACCTGATTATCAAACAGGCATCACATCTATTAAGGTACTAGACCCCCAACTAAGAAAATTTTTACATCTTTTAGGATATCTCATTCAAATTTTGCAATTATATGTATTTGGACATCAAGAATGCAAAAATTTAATTGTTTGAATAAAATATGCTAATTAGGCATGATGGCGGCATTAACAAAAGAATAAATGTGGTTCGTGCTTGTAACAACAAATTTCTCTTACTAGTTGAGATATTGAACTGAAAATTTGCAGATTGAATGTATATGGATATAAGTAGAGAATGAGTGAGTTTGGTCTGCCTACTCAACTTATAGGTGAAGAAAGAAAATTTTAAAATGACCACACCAAAACGTTCTTGTGAACATACACATTAATTAGATCATAGAGTTCTTTGTATGAGAGTTGAGCCCTCCAAAATCACTCATTCTCTAGAACTATATGAAGTAAACAACTCCTGCAAGTTTCAAGTCAATATCTTAAGGGAGGGCTGAAAATCATTGTTACAAGTATCCAAATTTCCCGTTTTTCAAAAACGGTGAAAATATCAAAAACAATGTTAAAGTGAGGTGTAAAGGCAAATAATGTCAATTCTCCTTTCCTAATGTGCCCCAGATTCATAAGCAGGTGCCTCTTTTTCTTTAGTTAGGTCCCATAGCCCCTTTTTGATAGCCCTCAGCCTTTTTCTTCTCAGCTTTCCTTGCTCTGTTGCTTGCCGTCTAGACACAATGAGTCTTGCTTTGTCTGCCTTTAGAATTCCCGCAGTAGTATGGTAGCCAGGCACTATTCCTAATCTCTCTAAGACTCTGGCAACTGATGACAACCCATCATTGTATGTGGCTACTGCACTTGCAGTGCACAACTCCACAACCTTCTTTCCCTGGTATATTTTCTTTGGGCATCTTTTCCACACCAGATTATTCAATGACTCATTTGGATTCTGGGTGTATGAGTCAAGACACCGTGACAATAAAGTGTGATCAGCTAGAGAGTCATAAACTGGCTGAATAACATCAACAACTGCTTTTGGTAGGCCCTTCTTGTGCTTGTATAGTTTTGTCTTGTTTGCTGCATCCTTTTGCCAGCCACACCAAGAATCTTTTCCCTCAGGACACAACTGATGCTGTGGATTTTCAGCTGAAGAGGCAAGATGATAGAGACCTGCTTTAACATCACTGGCCATGCCAATCAAATTATTCTTATTTTTGCGAATGGCAAGGCCATAATAATTTTGCATGGTATCTATCATCTTTTCAGTCAACCTACCCCTTCCCCCAATAGTTTTGCCATCAGCTAATTTCTTTCTTCTATGGACACTTTTCAATTTCCGAAGTCGAGTCCCTAGCCTCTTCTGAACATGGCCAACACATTCCTTTTTGACTATTGTAATATCTTCTCCATAGGGCTTTTGCTTTGATACAGTCTGATATGTGGAGGAATCACCATCTCCTATAAAAGATACATATCTAAGACCATGTTTTCCCTCAGACCTTTTAAACATTTCTAATACCCCATCAACTTCCATTTTTCCTGATGACCCAACATGATTTGTTCCACAAACTAAATCATGGTCCAGCTTCCATGCCAAATATGTTTCACTGGTTTGATCCATACCTTTATGGGCTTCACAGCTTTTACACTTCTTTGACTTTACTTGAAAGTCTAGGACCTTACCAGTTGATACTGACATGGCAGATACAATTCCATTTAGGGATGTATGACCTGGCTTCTGCCAAGATCCATCAAAGCTAGCAGCAATGTCTGTTGATTGTTCTTTTGCTTTGACCTCTTCAGCTGCACTTTTCATGCTTTCTTCAGCCTCATTCATATACTCAGTATGCAAAGAGTCAATCAGTTTACTATAGTTATTTCTTGTCATTGGCTTATTCATGTTCATATGCATACAAAAGCTTTCAAGGCCATCATGGCCGATACCAAGATTTCGCATTGCCATAACAGCTCTTACATTTACTTCAAAGCTGTTCTTTGACTTTTTTCCCTCAAAGTTGGCAAGATTGCTTGAAAAAAATTCATGCTGCCACAAACACATTGAGCACTGCAACTGAAAAGCAGCAGCAAGTCCTTGTTTCTTTCTGACTATCTCTTGCATTGATAACCCTTCACTTTTACATCCAGGGCAAGATACCACTGAAAAGAGGCTTCTTAGCACATCAGTACTAAACAAGACAAACCCATCACTAATCTTGGTCGATGAACAACTCACAGTTTTGCGTGAAAGAGGAGTCACTGCTGCATGTTGTCTTGACAAAGCTGGAATGGAATCAACTGGGCCTAGGCATACTCCATCGTTAGGAGTCAAAAGTGACGATGTTTCCTGATGCTCTTCCTTCAATCCGACCTTCACAACCTTGGCTTCTTTTAGGCTCTCTGCATCAGTCTGCCTTCGCTTTTGCTTTCTGGATGTTTTCCTCGCTCTGTTTTTGAGGTTTCCCATGTTTATCGTCATAAACAACCAAATGCAATCTTGAGCGTAGTGTGAAGCAATCAAAACAATACCTGCAAACTTGTCTGGCTAATACTTCATTTAACCAGCATCAAAATGCCTCTCTTTGGCTAGACAATTCACTTCAATTGACATAACATTTTGTGACGTCTGGTGGGGGTATTGGGGGTAATAAGGTGATTTTTGCGTTGCTAAGGGCGTTGCTAAGAAATATTTGCCTCAGGTCCCAATGTTTAAACCCCCAAAAGTAAGTTGCAATTAGCTGCTGTCATAAACTAGTACTGCTAGCTTGAAAGAGCATAGATTAAACTATTTTTTAAAATTTTCTAAATATTTTCACAAAATTTTGAATGTTGGCCGATATTCTGGGGGTCTAGTACCTTAAGTTATGTAGAATATGTAATACTAGGCCCACCGAGAGGGGGACAAGGGCAGAGTGCCTCGCTCCATGAACCTGGGAGGGGCCTCCAAAGGTATGAAATGACTCTTTGATAATGATTTTTAATTTTCATAATGATGTCATCAGGGGCCCCGTAGCTTTCATTTGCACTGGAGCCCAAAAAAATTCTCAGTGGGGCTGTGTATTACCAACGACTAGTTTATCGACACCTGTTGGATACTTTCTTCAACTTTCCTATTGTATTGTTATCGTATGCTTCTAGACTTGTTTCTCTCTCTTTCACATCTCAATAGGATCAAGGCCGATATCTCTGTAGCTCTTTGTGGCACCCGTTATACTCTGAGTTAGCATTGCAGAGAAAGTTGAACTCCCCACAAGTGTCTCAGGACCAACTTGTCTATTTCCGACTGCTTTGTATAAAGTTGTTCCAAATGTTCCGATTAGATTTACAAAGGCAAGGATTGTCATTAGCCCGGCTGTGATGAAATTTGTCATGAACACGCTGTCCTTGCTGTTTTGAAACAAGTATAACAACGGGATGTAAACCCCCCAAAGAAAACAACTGATGTATAGTGTTATGCTTATGCGGAACGATTCATTAAAATTGGAGGGAAAATTGCGGGTTTTATAGCCGAAATATGTGCACGCAGTGAGAAGAAGGAGGCATGGGACAAGATGTGTTACTGCATCCACAGGATTGTGGTTACAAAGAACAGCCACCTTTGTATAGCTTTCTACTGCTTCCTCCTTCACAGTCGTTGGCTGAGATGCTGCTAATAGCACACCAAGAATAAGATTAGCCACAACCCCAAATAGGCAAATTATCATCTGTGATCTTATACTGACGAGCATTGGGTTTCTAATGAAGTTCCTAGACGCCTCGAAAATGCGGTAAACTCGAACCGTTTTTAGGAGCATGGGAATGTAGAATGCACCTAGGCACTGTCCTAAGAGAATTTTCTGTACGCTGCAAATAATCACGGTCGGCTTTAGAAAGAAAACTATTGTTGTGCTCAACGAGATCGTAACTGAGACCATCATTATGAAGCTTAGGTGTCTTCCTGTTGACTTGATAACACGGGAACGTCTATATTTCACAAAAATCGTGATTATTCCCAAGGTTAATATTATGCCCAAGAGTACAACTAGTTCTAGCGCCATGAAGGGAGTGCTGTTTGTTGAAATATAGATTCGAGGCAACGGTAGACAGGTTTTCTTTGACGCATCAGGGACTTCGAACTTGTTGCATTCGATGCAAGTATTATTTTGGACAATTTCATAAAGACCTGAGCATGCTCTACATTTGTAGCAGCATATTTTGCCATCTGTTCCCCTGTCTTCAACCTCCCCCCTCCCACATTGGATGTAGCAAGATGTTCTACTGTAATTGCCCAAGTTCCATACTATGTCTCTTTCTGACAGAGATAAAGCCCCACTCTTGCTTTTATCATTGTAGTGCCAACTCCCTACCTCTGTGTAATCAGTTCCATTGTAATTTAAGACAAGATATCTTCTATCGATGTAGCCTTGATTGTTAAACTTCCCTGTCCCATATAAACCACAGCCGTACTTATCAAAGTAGTGCGATGAGTTCATCATGATTTGTGCTCCGCAGGGGGTAGAGTACGCCATCATAGGCGGGTAGATACATGTGGCTGCAAGTATACTCTGTTTTAGTGCACAGAGAATTGTCCGCATTGCACTAAGGACTGGTTTCACAAGTGCAAACCTCATATCAACGATATCTTCACTTAACTTCTCGTATCCTGTGCAGGTTTTCCCGTATTTCTTGTATTTGGCGTATGTTGACCTCAGTTCAACAGGAATATTGCATTTAAACACTTCGTTCCAGAATTCACCAAACCATGAATAGTTATTTGCTGCTAACTTGAGTTCCATAAAGTATTTCTTGAATTCTTCATCATGCGTGTCATCATGCTGTAGCATAAGCAAACCTTTTGCTGTATGCTTTTTAAAGCGGATTTCATTTCTGCTTGCTCGGATATTTGTTCCGGAAATGAAAGTCAAGCCGGTAAGATCACTCTGCAGTATGCCACGGATATGAGTAGAGTCAACCAAAGATACAACTACTGTTGCATTTCTCTCTTGCCTAAGCGCTTCGACCGCCCTGGAAATTTCGTAATTGGTCGCTATATTTGACATCCAAACAGTTCTTCCGACACAAATTCCCAGCTTGAATGCTGAATTTGTAAATTCCTGTATCATCTTCTGGCCATTCTCATCTCGAGTGACAATCACTGTCACAAATTTCCATTCGAGTCTCGACAAGATATCTATTATCGCCTTGACCTCGAGCCTGGTTGGTGGTACGATTGCAAAATTTACCCGTCCCCTTTCGCCTTTGCCTATTGAAAGTTCTTCTTCTATGGCACTGAATGGTAAAGCACTTACGAACGGAGCTGGATTTGCGCTGTGCAGTTGCCTCAGGAACAAATACGAAGATATCTGTCGTGAGGAAGCAGCACTGAGAAATGGCATGTGAAAGTACTCACTGAAAGGTATGGGACTTTCTTCAATATCGAATATCATGTAAGATGCACTGATTCCGAGATGAGTTCTGGTTGTTCGTATTGCATACCTGATTGCCTCTGTTAGTACAACCCCATCTGGAATGTTTACGGATCTTTCATTAACATTTGTGGTTATCTGTCTTGATGCAGCATTAACAACTGACATAATGAAGAAATTGTAGAAAAATGGCCTCTCAACAATGTACCTTTTGTAGAAGAACCCTGAAGAAGATTGGGAAAGTAAGTGTATGCTTTACAAGTTATTAACCATGGACTCGACAGACCTGGTCAGCCAAGTGACTGATAGACCGACTCACTAACTCACCTACTCACTCACTCACTCACTCATTCACTCACTGAATCACTCACTGACTCACTCGTTGACTATGGAGTTGTAAATTGAATTTTATTGATCAGTACTTAGGGAATGTGTAGGTTTGCACTTAGGGTGTATCTTTTATTTGAAAGTAGTTCATCAAAGCTAACATAAGTTCGAATTTAGTACAGCATTTTCGCACAAAAACACATTTCACAAGTTTTGCTTTTGAAACTCAGCCTGCCTGTGTTTCTTAAATGTTTCGTAATTTATGCCTGATTTGAACCTCATGTTCCTTATAGAATTGTTTCTTATATACAGAAAACGTGTACGCAAAATACTTATGAAGGTATGAATCTGTAAGCACTTTTTATTTGATGCTCTGCAATAAAAGTGATCAGCTCATCCTGAAATTGGACGTTGTCGGAGCAAGGTTCCCTTAATCATGCTGCACTGCATTCAGTTCAGTCCAATTTATTTAAATTCCACTACATTTATTTCGACAATTACTCACGATACAAAGTAAAGGATGTAAAAAAAATTACTTGCAGCATCAGTACAATAAACTACTAACAACGAAAGACTGTGGACATAATGAATTGCATTTAGGAAACAACTTAAAAGAAGGAACTCTCTCAATAGTTGCACTAATCGAAGGAAGCACCCGTATCTTAATTAGTTACTGAATGAGATTTTTGTCAATTTGAATAGTTTGTGTTATTCTATGCTGCCTGGGGCTTTCATATTCTTCCTTGAAGTACTTAACAAAGGTTTGCTCAAAGAAACTGTTGAAGTACTTAAAAGTGATCTTGCTCAAGGACCTATTGAGTTTTAGTAGATCATCAACAATGATCTCTCCGTGTCATTTTCTCGTGTTTCTTGTTACATCTTTGCAATCCTTTATTATTTTCTTGTGCAATAACTTCTGTAGCTTCAATACGTTGTTCAATTGCTTGCATTGGCTTAGCAGAACAGTTTTTCAAGCCACTCGCCATATCTTTCCTTCTCCATTAAGTTATCAATGCCAGATACTATCAAATTTCTGCCGCTTCCAATTATGTTGCAGTTGATACTGCAGCTGGGCGACTTAATGCCGCATTTAGTGCAATTGAAAGCATCTCATGGTATTTCTTGCATTATTGCAGGTTTCACTAAGAACTTCACGTCTGTTTCTCAGCTTTTTCTAAACTTTACCATAACTCCTTGGACACTTAATATTCTTAATATTTGCAGAATAGATCTTCTGAGACGTTCATCTTCGCATATAATATCCATTAAATCGCTTGATAGCTCATCTGACCAGGTTTTGTATGTCCCGCTCTCGAATTATTGAAACACTTCCTAACTCCCTAAGACTTTATCCACATATGCCATTCTCCTGTCTCTCCCGAAAAATCTTCATCTTCATTTTCGTAGGAGTTCCTTGCCTCTCACTCTCTAAATTCTCTCATGGCTACTTTCCATCTTTCAAATTTAATACATACCAAAAATGTTTGCCTGAAAGCACGAAAATTCAATTTTCAATTTTATTGAATTGAAGTTTGGACCATTCTCGTTTACGTATAACCAAAGCTCAATAGATTAGATACGCCAGAATCCCATGTACTGTTTCAAGTAGACTACATGTGACATAATCAAGTTGCAATATTAAGTCGTACAGCTGCCGTTTAAAATGCAAGTTTATTTTCAAAGGGGCAGAAATTCAATGGCCAGAAAGTCGGACAGGTTAAGCTATTGTACTGATAGCTTTTTTAGGAGGCTCTTGGGAAGCAGAACTTAGCCTGTCGAATGTAATGAATATACACATGTTGGCGGAATGCTTTCAACAACGTGTCATACATTCCAAGTTGCCAACATTTTTGTAGCCATGGTTTTACCATCATAGACCTTCATTTTCTATTTATTATATGCACAACTAAAAAATGGAAGAACTCTGGTCTTGTAAGCTCACTTTCCTTCAGTAAGCTAATGAAGGAATCTTATTGAAAAACTGAAATGAAAGCCTGCTAATATATTTTGGCTTTGAAACAATTTTTGTATTATAAAAATAAATTCAACTTACTAGATTCAATGAGTTCTTGGGATGGCATAGATTGCGTGTGACCAACCATGGTAAGAATTGCCAAAACTGTCACTATATGTGTCATCATCTTTGCTTCGAGTGACTTGATGGATGACTAATTTAAATGGACTTGTTAACACCGCCTCGACTTTGAATTCATTTATTTAGAGACTTTGAACCGTGCTTACATGGAGACTAGACATCTAACAGGTAGAGTGTAATCGTGTCTGGTTTATATGGGCATCGGTTACTGGCTCTTGAGTAGTACGACTGTTAGTATGAGAATTTCACAACGCTACATAGCTGCCAAGGCCACAACGACAAACCTCTCTGATTGAATAAATGTACATACGAATATGGATGGTTTTCATTAAACTGCATTCATTTCTATTTAAAGTGTGATTAAATATTGGTAGGAAAACAATGCATCCCGTTTGGGATATAGAGGTGTACATAAGTGCTTGAAAAATTGTTTGATTTTCCACGATTGATCGATTATAGTTAGGCACCACGCCTATTTGGAGAATAAGCAGCTGTCACAGGATGTTTTATGTATTTATTACTGAATCTGCAATGCTACTCTTTGTTACCTACAATCCTTGTGTCAATAGATTGTCATGAGAAGTTACTGCGCTGTCATTTGATATTGCACAATATATAATATATATATTTAATATAAATAAAAATATATGTAAATGAATGGAATTGTGCCTTGATATATCTGTAATTCAATTTCACGATAGGAAAATTCTTGCCTGTTGATACAGGTGCACCCTGTTAAGAGAGCAAAACGCTCACTTTTGTTTAAATATCAGCATTAGAAAGTAAATGGTCACAATAGGAATCAATTTGTTAAAGACTGTGTTTAATTTGAAGCTAGGCAACTGCGGAATTCATAATCATCAATGTATTGGGGAATATTCGGATTGGCTAAGCAAATGTTTCTTTTCCGATTCGAGTGCAATAGGTTTTTGTAAGACTTGAATTATGAGGGAGTACAGAAGAGCAGCGACGTTTTGAAAATTATCAGTTACTCAACACAACACTATGAAATCTTGTCAGATTCTCTCTTGTTGTCCACGTGTGATAGCTATAATTGTCAATAATATTGATGGAAACAATCTATTTTTGTTAAAAACAGTTTAGCTACTTTAATTGTGCTTAATGATATATTTACAACATCCTGTTAAAAGTCTATTTTCTCAATCTCTTACCTCGGTTTCCTAGTGCAACCTCGATTTGGAATAGAGAACCAGATGATTGTTTAGTTGGCCTAGGCAGCAACATTAAGTGATTTTTCTGGAAGAAACGAAACTTCTGAAGGTTGTCAAGGGTTTGGGCTTTCGTAACATCAGTGAAGTCGATGTGATGCATTTTCAAATAGTTATTCTTCGAATGTGCCTATTTGCAGCACAGCGTTCCAAGTTTCTTTCCTTTCTGTAGGTGGCATGAAAGTAGTCTGTGGTGCAGTTCGTCCCGAAGGAGTTGTTGGAAAATGATATTTTTTCTGTATTGCTACAACTGAGAACATTTTCTGTGATCAAATATTATGGATAACAATGCAAGTAAGAGATCAGCTGCTAACCACATAGAATGGCATGAAATCGACAAAAAGAGATTTTACGTTATCGGCCCCTCATTGTTCTTTTGTGTTCGAATGGTTGTGTATCCCCCAGTTTTAATCAAGACTAGACTACAATTACAAAAGAATAGATCTTTATATAAAGGCCTGTTTGATGCTTTTGTGAAGATTTACAGATATGAAGGAATTCGCGGCTTTTATAAGGGCTTCATTACCAACTCTTTTACGATTCTCTCTGGTCAGATATATGCAACATCATATGAAATTGTTAGATCAATGACATCGGATTACTCTAACTTCACTCGTGGAATGATAGCTGGAGCTTGTGCTTCCTTTGCTGCCCAGACACTAACAGTGCCTGTTGATGTCATATCTCAGAAGCAGATGGTGCAGGGACAAAATATGTCTTTGGAGCAGACAAACAGTTTCGGAAAAGTTGATGATGGAAAGGTAGACAACAGAGCACAGTTCAAATCACAGCGTAAAGGCCCAATTGACATAATAAGAGTGATATGGAGAGAGAGTGGAGTAAGAGGGTTCTATAGGGGTTACCTTGCATCATTGATGACCTATGCTCCAAGTTCAAGTATTTGGTGGGCATCATATGGAGCCTATACTGCGATATTTTCAGACATTTTGTCATTTGATACACCAAAGGTTGTCATCCAAGCTATTTCAGGTCCTCTTGCCGGAATAACAGCAGCTGTTGCCACAAATCCATTGGATATCATCAGAACAAGACTGCAGGTGAGCACCTCATGTTGTGCAATGTTATGCAACCTTCAAGAAACTTGTGTTGTATCCAAAGAGTTCATTTTTGAATTAGTCTCATTTGGCATGCATTGAATATAATAGCTCCTATGCAATCATATCTATTTCTTATCAGGTAAATCAGAAAGTGGGCAAGTAATTGCTAGGTATTCAGTAATGAAAACTGTTTTTACTTTTTTCTTTTTGGCAGTTGTGATATGGAACTTTTTGAACTTTAATTATGACTTTATGGAGTAAAGTTTTCTAGCATTATTTATTTGATGCTTTTAAATTTGTATTATTTTAAGGGCCCATTATAACATCAGTTCTACTGAAGATAATCCCTTTGTATGAAATATGAATGAAATATGAAAAGTAAATTACAATTCTAGAATTTTTGCAATGATTAGCTGTCCTGACAGAATTTGGCTTGCCAGCTGAGGTCAAAATCACAGATAAATTTATTGTGTAAACCAGAAAACAGTTTTCCTGCTGATATAACATTTCATATCAATTTGCAAACTGAACATTTGCAAGGTGATATCACACTTCCAGCACCTCAAATAAAGGGACTGTCCAAGACATACTTTCTGGGAATGAATTTGCTAAAACTCTGCTCCATGTTTAATTTCCAGATTGAAGGCGGCACATCCATCATGCTTACTGCAAGGACATTATACTCAGAAGAGGGATTCAGGGCTGTCTTTAAAGGTTTATCAGCACGAATCATGTCAACCATTCCTACTAGTCTCATTATCATTGTTGGATATGAGACTGTTAAGAAACTTAGCTTGAAATCATCTCATTCAGAGAGCTAGTATTTAGCTAGTAGCATTTATTCCAAATGAGTTCAAGCAGTTATCAAAGATAATTTTTTGTATTGGCACAGAGTTATTATTCCCTGATCAATAATGGTTGAAATGAAATTTTCAATTGCCATGTGTTGTAAGTCTTGCCAGAACCATAGACGAGTGAAGTCAGAGTGTATTGACTTGTCTCTCAGGCAAAACAAAATTGCATCATAAACAAATGCTATTTTTTGCAGAGCTGCTGCAAATCCTGCTTGGTTGTTTTAGGTAATGTCATATATTGATAGATTTTATCAGCCTTGGTACTATTCCCAGTACATTAAAATCCCTTTTACTTTAGTAGAGCATGATATATAATACATAATGAAATGAATTGATACAAATGTAAAGGACATATCATTTGTGCTACACATAAAACGTTTTGTCATATTTTAATATCCTGTTTATGAATTTTGATGTTTTTATTTTGCATTGTATCAGTGTGTGCTATGCATTATCACCTTAGTCTGTATACAAATTTTATGCCCTTATTATGTTATCATTTGTGGTTTTATACTTATGAAAGAGTAATGTATGCAAATATTTTTAGTGGCACTTGTGTTTTGACTTTGAGAAAAGATCATCAAGAAAATAAAGCTAATGTGGTTTTTTCTGATAATGGGTAGAAATCTGTGGTAAAGTAGGCCTTTTTGGCCTATTTCCTACCTTAACATCCCATTTATTGGTATATTAGTTTAGTTTCCCATGACCCCACCATGCCAATTGTAGTTGTCATTCATTTATTGAACACATATTCCCATGTAGATAAAAGACATATAAGTCAATTGTGATGGACATACAACAAGTCAGAGTAACAGTACTTTAATAAAAGAATGAAATTTCATTTTCCTTTAAGAGATTTTCTTTATAAGATATGTTCTGCATCACAGAAGGTAGGAAATGCTATAAAAGTGCTTTTCCTATTGTGGTTTCAGTTGTAATAGATGCCTAAAATTCTGTAACAGACATATAAAAAATGGAAGCAAAAAATGGAAGGAAAAAATAGAAGCAAAAAATCCAGCCAAAAGTAGTAAATTGCTAATTTCTGTGAAATTATTATTGAATGCCTTGCATCTGGTTTTCTTGCATGGAAATGACTGCCAAGACCTTACATGATGACTTGATATTAAGTGCTTTAAGAAATATCTGATTTGGAATAAAGGTCCCAGGAAATGTGTTTATTGAGCACTCTTCAAATCTTCTAGCTTAGTGGACTATAAACAAGCTAGTAATGGTTCTGAAATTGTAAATTACAAATTCCTATTACAGGAAAGTTGAGCATTATACCATATTTGAATGAATTTTATGTTTTCATGTAGTGGCTGACCTTTCCTTTGAAATAACCATATATATATATATATATATATATATATATATATATATATATATATATATATATATATATATATATATATATATATATATATATATATATATATATATATATATATATATATATATATATATATATATATATATATATATATATATATATATATATATATATATATATATATATGAATCGAAGGTAATGAATCGAAATTGTAGGTAATGAATCGAAATGTTTGCTACATATGACAGTATATTCTTGAATTTCTATATGTTTTGAGTCAGCCAACACTCAAGAAGAACTTTAGGCAGCACTAGTGAGAGTAGGTGGCACTCAAATTGACTGACAATCCTATCACAAACTAAGTGGCCTAATACACTGATATTGGCAGCCAACCGTTACTTTCTTATCTTACTATGCAACATGCGTAATGCAGTGACTTTGTGGTTCCTTGTATGTTTCATTTGGAATTAAAGTATGCTGCATCCCATCAACTGTGCCCCCCCCCCAAACGGTAATATTTCGTATCGCGAAAATTTGTATTTGGATACATTCCACGTGGATTAGACAAGGAAATCAATAGGAAATGAATTGAGCACTCTAAAAAGCACTCCAAAAGCTATAAAGGGGTGTGAGAATGAAAAATTTCTCTTAACACACATTCTTTCCGAAATGGCCCCACCCAAAGCCAAACTCTGTATCCGCCTATGCATCCCACTCAAATCTCCAGCAAAGCTACACGTCAGCCCTTCCATGCCTTATTATCAATCACCTTATTGGCAAACAGAACAGTTTTTGTAGTGTTAGGCATATTTATGCATATTGGTTGTAAAAGTGTGATTTATCAGACATCAGTACTCAAGTGCCTTCAAGGTTAAAAAAATTTAGTACTGGATTTTTGAGACCTAAGAAAGTTGATAAGTTCATGTACAGTTGAAATTCCACTTTTCACGCTTGTACGTCACCTCAATTGTTTATTCTGCACAGATTTGCTGTGATTGTCTATGTATTTCAGTGTCATGTTTGTGTGATGCCTATCCATCTTTGTTATACTGCAATGTTACACATACTCGAATATTCTTGCTAAGAAAGTCTTGCGAATGCGTCAGTACTGAAATCATCACTGCAGTTTTGCACTGTTTTGCACTGCAGCCCCTAAGCTCTGGAACAAACTGCCTGTTGAAATTAAAAGATCTCAGAGCGTCCATACTTTCAAAAAAAGATTAAATACGTATTTATTTGATAATTGTTTTAACATATGAATGACATTTTTTAGCTTTTCTTGCTGTAATTTAGAGGTTTTTAATACGAATTTGTTCAGCGCTTTAGAATATATGTGTATAGATTTTAGCGCTCTATAAGTGCATATTTATTATTATATTATTATAAATCATGAAAAACCCAGGATAATTTCGGTACTGCACGAAAAGGACCTTCCTCATAACAAATAAGCCTCTAACAAATATGGTGCTAATTGTCCAATCATAGGGCCAGATAGTCGCATTATTCATCATATCACGTGTATCCGCATCTGGCTATATATTTCAGTTCACCTTTCGGTCGTTATCCGACGTTTCAAACTCTGGCGAGTGTCGGACGAAAAAAGCTTTCAGTATGCTGAAAAAATTGTTCCCACTTTTCCGTGCTATAGTGAAAATAAGCGTCTACTAAAAAAGGAACTTCAGAATTTAGCCAGTAAGTAATAAACTGGATCTTTAACTTGTTCATTCGATAATGAAATTTTATAAATCTAAATGTATACTTGAAATAGTGATATTGCAATAGCGATATGGTAAGACGTTGAACAAAATTGAATTTAGCAATTTCACCGATAAAATATGATATATGTCCGTATTTTTACCCCTCCCCCTTTTAACTAAGGCAACAAAGCAATAGGAGACCACGCAATGCTATGTGACTTGTAAATTGTGGGTTCTCAGCATGATCATGATTGTATAACGTGAAATATTAACATTCCAATTGACTAATTTGCTCGTTTTATGGACTGCTCGCGTTAAATAACCACTAATTTTAGATACTGATAAAAATAAAGGATTATCTATGGCAAATTGTTCACGTTTGTTTTATAAGCAACTACCTTATAAGGAACCGGAAGATTTAAGGCTGAATGATTTTAGAAATAGATTAATGACAAATTTCTTAAGAAATGTTTAACTATACGTAATTCATTTGTTTAGCAACAAAGCCATTACTAGATTGTTGCAATGTAAGGCTGAGTTGATCTGTTTCGCAACTGGCATTTCATCCCTCGGTTTTCAAATGTTCAATGATTACGACCAATAAGAATTCTTCCAGGACTGTCAAATGCTCAAGCTTTCAAAATTCTATGATTATGTTCAAATCCATGACTGAAAAGGTCAAAGAAATGTTTTATCACTGACAGACTGTTGCATTGGAGGCTTGGGTAGAACTCTGGGTGGAACACGGTCAGGAGGTCTTGCCTTTCCTTCTGTTCTATTTACACTAGTTTGCGACGGGGGCTCTGGCCATGATTCTCTTTGCTTCACTGCATCTTCCTGATCGACGTTTGCTGCTTCGTATGCCGTCTGTGATGAATAGCTCATTTCTTTATTTTGCTTATTTATAGCTTCCATTGGACTGGATACAATTTCAATATCAGCAGCAGTCAACCCACGCTGAAAAGAAAGATCGAGCATTGTCAATTTCATCCTGCATTCGGTGGACCATATACCAAGTACGCTTTCAATGTTCCTTTGTCTTAATTATGTCTATTTGCTTAAGTATATTTAAGTATATTCCGTAGTTGCATTAAACAAAAACTGGTACTGATAACTTAATAAATTCTAGAATCCAATCTGTGACTCTTCTACGATTTCTTGTAGTTATAATTATGAACACGATTCATAAGAACTTAAGAAATCATTCCTCGAACTGCATTTTGAGGCGAAGTTTTAATTTTCAAAGAAACAGAGACTGTAATATCGTCATTAGTAAATCATCTTCTAAAGATCGATCATAATAGCAAGATTAGAGGAACGAGAAGTAATAGGCATTCATATCAACCAAATTAGCACACCCTTTCAGAAGATTTTGAGGCTTCCCTCGTTTTTGCATTTGTAGAGCCTTTGAAACTTCCATTCTTCTCGCTGTCTTCATAGGTCAAAGGGACTCTGAAATTGATAACCAGTTAGGACGTAATGCAGAAATTCTGAATCACAAATTAGTAGAAACATTGCAAAGCTAACAATTGAATATTTCCGCTGCTTCCGATTTAAATTTGCTATGGAATGTTTCCGGTTATTCGTGCGGTAGTGAAATTCTGTAGTGTCAACAGACTAATACGGACATTTAGAGGAATTCTTCTTCACGACTTAAAAGCTAAGATATCTTTACAAAGAGTCTACCGATAAATAATGTAGTTTATTGTGACTTCTGATAGGAATGGGCTTAGCTGATGACGTAGGCCTTGTTCACATGATGCCGGATTCGTCTCACATCGGATCACTTTTTGCCCGGATGGTCATTCTGTTCACACAGCTACGATGGAATCCGATGGTCTGAGAACCTTTTACCTGAAGTCAGATCATTACACTCTGGGACTGAGGTACACCGGATTGCTAATTGTATGGGACTGGCTTAGCGCTCGTGTGGACAGATGAATCCAATATATCATCGCTCCGGAACCTCTCTTTGACATAGAGACAGCAGTGAATCGGATATCATTTGAACAGACGAAATTTTGACTTCGGATTGGGTCAAGAATCCATAGTGAAAATGAATCCGGTATCGTGTGAATAGAGCCTTAAACTTACAATTTCCAATGTCAGGACACAGTCGAAAGCTTGATGCACTCGGTATATTGACCAGAAACTGTAAACATTTTTAAATATGAGTGGGAGGTGATTGCTACCACCACAAGATACTTAAAAACTGTCCAAACTAACCTTTTCCTCTTGATGCGATCTGAAAGAAGCAAAGAAAAATATGGAATAGAGCTTAAGAACGTGTGTAAGCAAATCAAAATACTATCCAGTTGTCAATGAAAGCTGAATTGGCTAGTCTGTTTGTAACAGGCTAAATGCTGCCAATCAGATTCTGTCACCGTCAAATTGCTAACGTAGTATTTTTGGCACAATGAATCTAACGGGTAATAGATTTAACATAAAATGCAAGATCCATTTTAATTATTCATCCAGATGAAAACCCCATCCCTTATTTCAAATAACAGATACTAACAGATACCAAAAGTTTGGCAAGTTGCTGACTAAACTGACCTCGCTTTCGCCAATAGATAAATACAAAGAAGGCTATGACAAGAACCACAACAATAACGACAATGACGATTATTGCGGTTCGTGTGCCGGATGACATCCCACTTCTTCCTTCACTTTTTGGGCCTAGAAGTAAAAAATGGTTTTAGGCAGAGAGATGGTGAAGAAAGCAACAGCCCAGAACATACTAACATATCTCCGTGAATACTTAATCTTTAATCAATTTTTGGCTCTATTTTTCAGGCGTGTTTTAATTACGATTTGATTTGAAGTTTCACGGCGTAAGGCACTCCGTTGTTACGAATATATTATATATTATGAGATTTTACGAATCAGTAGTGATTAGGCCATCTTTAATATGTATATGGAAGCTATAAGAATATCGAAGCTATAAGCATGTCGATGCTCCATAAATTATGTACATGTTTTGCATATCTCAAAGTTGAACGAAGTCATAATGCATTGTCCATGTGGCTGGGTACCTCAGGTATCAAGCATGAATGCATACGAGCTACTACAAGATTCATTTAATATTATTCTCATTATTACTATTATTGCTATTATGAAACTATTTAGAGTTGGTCAGAAAGACATAGTTCTACTTTTAACTAGTTAAGACAAACTATTCAGTTCGAGAAATTTGGCACGTTTCACAGCACACTATGGCTTTTTCATACTAATATTTTCACATTCTCTCGTCATAAATAACCTCATCATGAGCATACTTTTAGACTTACAGATTGTTTCATGGGCTCATATCAAGGAATAGTATGCAAATTACAAACGTGAAAGTATAACGGCATAGAACTAATACAAACCCTTTTAGAAATTAAACAGTTTTCGACTACACCACTGCACAAGATGATTTACAGGACAAAACCTTAGAAGGTATGTTCTAGTAATTCTCTACTGCAGTCAACATAAACAATGAGCAATGCAAACACTGACATATAGCTAAAAACGTGCCGTTCCTATTCCAACAGCGATCATGCACTCAAGGAAATCATAAAGTATACTGAAAATGATAAAGCACTTACAGATCATAAAATCATAAATTCTGAAATCACAAAATATGAATATGAATAGAATATGAAATCATAAAATCATAAAGTACTTACAAAATTCTGAAGATGATAAGCATAATTGAAGTTAGAGTCAAATTACTTAATGCGTTTTTTTACAAATTGGTATATAGTTTGATCATACCTCCAATTGACAAATACGAATCTGTAGATCGTATTGTAACTGTCTTAAATTTATCAGCATCGTAGGCCTTGATGATGCAATAGTAAATCCCTGTGTCTTCTGCCCTTAAATTTGTCAGCATCAATGCCCCGTTCTGAATATATGCTCTGTTTTGGAACCTCGTCCCTGTAGCTGTCGATCGAGGTTGACTTTCAGTTGAGAACTGTTCCATTAATTTAGTCATTTGACGTGACTCGTTCAGGTAGCCGCACTCTAACCGAACCAGTTCACTCGGTTTTGTAATACTGTACGTCCATCGAAGCATCACATTGTCACCAAGAGATTTCGAAATTCTTGCAGGAGGATTCTCTGTGAATCTTAGTGCTTGGAGAGCGGCAACACCTAGTGACATTTACACGAGAAATTGTCGGTAAAGAGTTCGGTTATGTACAGTGGCTTTGTATACTTAGTTGTTCTCCATTGTAAAGGATCCTATACTTACTCCTGAGATGGTGGTATTAATTTGATTAAAATTAGGATCTGAATCGTGAGAGGCGTAGGATCAGCAAGATTGTTGTAGACTCTGAATAAATACCCTCGATAGACTCATGAAAGTTACAATGGTTTTTTGTCGTCATGTAGGCTAGATGACCTTGCTGCAAAGAACCCAATACAATTCAATTTGGGTCAGAGGCGGGTTTTCATAAATCTGTAACAAAGGGAACGGTGGTACATTTACGGACTTTTGTAAAATAGATTTGTCAACAATCCATATTATAGTTTCCCAGAATCGTTCCACGGGATGCTGAATGCCAAATTTTCTACTTCAGAGATGCACTTCCCATCGCTCCCCCTAAAACTAGCTATTGATCTGGGCTTCTTGCAAAGACTTGGTTTGTCAAGCTCTTAAGATTTAAACAATTGCATCATTTTGACAACTTTTAGCTGTTGTAGTCAAACCCTGTTATAATGCCCCCGGCTGTAGCACCAACGTAGTCTTTCATTAGTAACTTTGTTGGTCACCAAACGTAGCTGGCCACTTCAATGAACATTATCTAGACTCATCAAGGAAGTGGAACAATTTTCCTAGAGGCAAATGTGAATAATTCTATTGTTTCCAAAAGGAATGATTTTTTATCAATACACATTGTGAGAAAATAATAACTCACTGATTCTCATGTACATAGAACTTTGTATTTGGATCTCAATATTACCTACTACCTCTCCTCGAACACTCCCTCTCTCCCTTCCTCTCTCCCTCCCTCCCTCCCTCCCTTCCTCCCTTCCTCCCCTTCTGAAGTCCTTGGGGAAATCAGTCAATTGTTGTGGGAACACTAAACGACATTGACGACAATGTAACAATTCTTTCTCATAAATGTGTAGAACATGCTAGAACAAAGATGTAATGACTAGCAGATGAAACTCGCCCATGTTTTTGAGAAAAAATATAGAATCTCTTGATAAAAACAACTTCAGTTTTACAGAATCAATGCCAGAAAATCAGATAAGTGCTTCGTATTTCATGAGTTAGGCGATATTCATAGGAGCCTGTTGATGTCCTAAAATACTTCGATCTAGATAAGATATTTTATCATTCTTCTCTATTTCTGTTTCAATTCTTAGCAAACATCTTTCATGGTAACTCATTCCTACAAACAAGCTTCTGAAAATGGAATTTGAACTAAAAGTCATCTGAGTTTGCGAGTCAAAAGACTTTATAGTTGAACACATTGCCCAAGAAAATACTTGGATAATTGGTGGTCTGTTCGGTTAACCTGGCAAATAACTTTTCGGTTTGCAGCAGTATTCACATTAGCCTTATGGGTAATCGTCCTGCCCACCTGCTTAGCCTATCTAAACCTCATGCCTGTAGGTATAGACGATTATTGTACTGTCAAAGTTCTCTGTCCTTCGGGTTTTGTATTTTCTGTTAAGGTATGTCCCTTCCTCACATTCATGCTAGGAATTTAGTTTTGTCGTTACCAGCCAAGGACTCTCAGTCTCTCGAACTTTCAGTTCAATACTGTAGGGAATTTTGCCTTTTTGGAATTCTGTTTTGAGCGGTGAACTGGCAAGGCATGCCGAGATACCGCCTAATTTCTTTGCAGCCTCCAATTTTCCATGGTAACTTGGTTGATCCTTGTCCTACTACTTGATGATTAAGGAAAATAAATGACCACGCCAAATACGGGCCCCTTTTATAAAGTAGTACCTATGGCAGGAAGCTACCAGTTTGCTCCCTGGCAGGTCAGCTCTCATTTGCAAGAGTAAACACCCGTATCTTTAAAATCTCCGAGGAAGGGGTTCAATTTCATGCCAAGCCTAGGACATAGAAATTTGAAAAGGGGGTTACTTTCTGAGGAAAAACAAAAAAATCTAAGGAAAGAGGTATTTTTAGGCTTCAGTTCAGTTCAGCTCAATTCAGCTCATTTAATTTTGAAACTCCACTAGATACAAATGCCATCAAAATAATTACAACATACTACAAAGCAAACAATTGTAATAAGAAATAAGAACTAATCAAATAACAAAATTTATAAGGGAATTTGTATGCAGGAAATTTTTTAAAAGTAGGAGCTCTTTCAATAGGTAAACTAATCTAGGAGAGAGCATCACCTAACTTCAACTTTCATATTTGATTTTCTAGAATAAAGGTCTAATTTTTATCTGGTTTCAAAAAAAACCGACGGTAAAATTTGAGCTAAAAATCAGAGAAAGGGTCCATTTTCTAGAAACGCAGACGTGGGTGCTTACACCTGACAATGAGAGCTGACCCACCGGGAGTCGTCCATAATTCCTATTCACTGAAAGGTGTACTAGAAGTCAGGTATTCGTTTTATTGAGCATTTTCTAATGCCAGAAAGAGCAACTTGAATGTCCTGGATGTCAAAACTGGAGTTATTTCATCAACTTGAAGTAGCCACAGCCTGGCTTACAAAACGTCGGCTTTCATATGTGTTCCCCTACTCATATATTTAATCTCGGTATTTGCTAAGCTACTCAATCGGGCGGCAATATCTCATTGAAGTAGACTATCGAAACAAATGGCTTATTAACTTTATTGTCCAATCCCAACAGGGACCTACGAGCTGTTGTTGCAATGGAAAATGGGCTCTTTGTTACTTTAGTTGTTGTTTGAAAGCTACTTCTAACGAAATATATTCAAAATCAATAGCCAAATTATCTGCTATATTCATTTTACGACGCAGATAGTCCGATTCGTTAAGAAAATTTAGTCATATTGACAGAGTTTTTTATTGTCTAGCTGCAACTTTTGTAGTACTTTCCTCCTCTTCTACTTAAGAAAAGTAATATGCTGGTATCGCAAAGCCTATAAACACCTTTTTTTGCAAGGAACCTAGCTCAAGGCCTAGTTCCACAAGTTCCTTATTTTTGGATCTCCAGTGGTTAATTTGTAGTACAAAGTTTATTAATAATTGTACCAGAAGCATACTAAAAAGTACTGCAATGAGATTAGTGAAGTATATATGCAGGTTAGGTGGGTACTGATAAACTCGTCAATCCTAGGATATCATATCATTTGTTCATGTGTGTTACATCCAAATATATCTACACCAATATATTTATTTATATATATATGGCATGTAAAGTTCATGAAAATCACAGCAAAGAGTTCCATTTTATAAATTCTTTTTTGTTGTCTTTACTGTTTTGGGAGCACACAAAATCAGGCATTAGGAAGCGAATGTCTCGTTGTTTGATTGTTGTTCCTAACAGAACCTTAACAGAATCAAACTAACTTTTTGAATGAAAGCTCTCTGCCTAGTCTTTGTGCCAACAGCTACTACAAACTTACTGGAAAGAACTTTTAAAAATTAGTACGCAACGATACCTCCAAACATTACACTCCAGAATATCGTCCGCTTCACAGTAGAGATCATTTTCCACTTTATAAAGTATTCTCACTAGCATTAAGTGACCGTCTTCTTCTAATCTGACCACTTTTCGACTGGCAATATCTCACTCATTCGTCGAGAAAGAACGCTTTGAATTTGCGATGAGAAAACAGACATTACAATGACATATCATGCGTAACTATGTGAAGATGAAAAATCTAAGACACAATACCATGGGAAAAAGGTTTAATTTGCTTTTTATTGCATTAATTAGTACAGCCATAAAAAAGATGGCCTTAGTTACATTTCATTGGGGAGATGGAATTACAATTACCCAATAACCGAAAACAGGCATTTGTAATGCTTCAAGTATGTGTCGCATATGTGCCCACAACTGCTGTACGAAACAACGGAAGTAGGGGATATTGTCTCTTAATTAATTTGCGCTGAATTAAGTGTAATAAATGACCTCTGTTTGCTTGGGTACTTAACTATCCTGAGTAATAGATCTGGCATTTTCTTGCAACAAAATCTAGAATTTCCTATAAATTCCAGGGGGGAAACTGTTGAATGGGTATAGGACGTGCAGCACCCCCAAACATCAAAACAGGGGATTTTGTCGAGCAAGATTTTTGGTTGCTCTTATGTTAGTTACACAATTCTGGATATTTTCATCTTTCACTGCTTCTTTTTGTGCCAGCATATAATGAATATTTTGGAAAATGAACAGAACTAAACATTTCATTGAGTTAATCCCTATCTTGTTGATTCATTTTCCGTAGTCAGGCATTCTATGCTCTTTCATTCGGCATGTTAAGCCTTTAAGACGGGCATCTATCCTTCACACCCCTATTTTATTGATTTATAATTATTATTATAAATTGATTTACAATGGAAAAAGGATGTTATATAAGTGCAAAGAGCTAAAATCTAGTTTAGGCCTGTCAAATTGAAATATAAAACTATCAGTCAACAAAATAAAAAAGGACACTTATATGCTACTTTTGATTATATTAGATAACATAAACGATTAAACGATTAAATAATTAAATGATTAAATGGTTAAATGATTAAATGATTAAATGATTAAATGATTAAATGATTAAATGATTAAATGACTAAAAGATAATATAAATGATAAAAGAATTAAAAAGGCGATAAGAGTCCTGATGGAATCAATCAAGTTTCACAATAGTATCTAATGAGACGGTTTGAAAAGTTATAAATGTGCTGCATCATATGGATTTTACTATGATTTGGGTGATTTGGCGGGAAAAGAGTACGGTCGATGACATGACGTAATGTTCTACAGTTGCGCAACTAGGGGGTGGATCCTGGGGGTCTTGACCCCTGCCCTTTTACTCTAAGCAGTAATAGTGCCCCTTTCGAAGGAGGGTTTTGAAGCTGTTCGTTGTATTTTGCTAAGTAGATCTGCCTATAATCTTTGTCGCACAGGGAAGTAACAAGATCCTGAAAATTCCTGTACGATTTCCTTTTGTTTATAAATCTGAAAAATATGATTTCTAGATACATTCTCTTCACAAAGTGTTCAGTGTGCCCTTTTTTGTTGATTAGACCCCTGCCTTGAACACTTTCTAGTTGCCCTGCTGCTCTACTACCTAATGCAATTACTGCACATTAACCTCTTATTTTCAGCACACATTTTGACAACAATACTTAATTTTCACTCTGCCTTAATGTTCTTTAATTGCTATCATTTTGAATATAAGTTTATTCTCAAATTATGCACAATTCTCAACGATTTTGAGTTTCAGTATTTGTATAGGCTTTATTCTTATAATAACGTGTTTAATGAGCATCTGTTTTGTTTTCTAAAAAACAACAAATTTCAATCTTTTGATAATGCACAAGTTTTGCATTATTCGTTAATCTTAATATTTAGCGATTTTGAGCCTACATATTCTTATAGACTATATTCTTATAAAGAAAGTGATCTTAAATTTTCACTATACAGCTCTCTAGCTTTTTATAGGTAAATGACGAGTGTATTTGGCCTGCATACCGAGCATTGTATAGTCGTGTATAAAATTGTATAGACATACATAGTGATGTTCAACATCACTATTACGATAATAAATGTTGAGCTTGCGCGTGGTCAGGTTGCTTCACTAACAAAGTTAGCGACAAATTAACAAACCCAGCACAATTCATCTGACAGTTCAGGGCAATTTTTCAACGTACTAGCGACTGGGGAAAAGTCCCCATTAGGCCGAATGCTCCCCCCAGTAGTGACCGATAGAAGATATGAATTTCCCCAGTTGTTTGGGTCCACTCAAAAACACTTTAAAGGGGAGGGTGGTACTCTTTGGGGTTGTTCTAGCACAATGTAAAAAGATAGTGACCATGAAATATGTGCCTACTTTATGCCAAAGTATCGACAGGGCGTGGTCACAAAGGTCTTCCCCCATCTTTGTGGCTCTTTATGATAAATTTCCGCTTTATGAGAAAATGGGGCTTTTAGCACTTGGCGTGGAAAGGCCGAGTCCTTTTCGGATCTAAAATATATCTCTTTTTGTCGGAGACGGCTTATTGTGACGGCAGTTGGTTGCAGAAATAGCTACAACATGAAGGAAACAAATATATAAGAGAATAAGTGCTGTATTGTTTTGATAAAATGCTTTATGTATGTTTTATTTAAAAGGAAAATTTTGTTCTTATTGCCTTACGAGTTCATGTGTGCAAAAGTACACAGTAACTTCATCTTTATCGCCGTAACCTTTTGAAACTGAGATGCGCAAGAATTCTTGTAATTGAGCAGCAGATAGCAAAATCAATGGTGCTCTCGAACAATCTGTTGGAATGGAAATCTCTTGGGCAAAGTTGCAAGTGCTGCCTGTCTAGTTAGCCACACTGAGGAAAGCGTTCTATTTAAGTCTTTGGAAAGCGGATCACAGTCACTCGGTTAGCCTAGACTCCATCTTAATTTACTCTTTTTATGCCACGTTCTGACTTGTCTATTAGCAGCTCAGCTTAATCAGTGTTCTTTCAATTGTACTTGATAGCGATCCCCGATATTCTCCTTGTCCTGCATTTCCGTCTCAACATCTTCTCCATGTGCTTTCTCGACTCTTAGTGTTTTCTTTGAGAGAAGGAGAAACATTATAAGTTGAAAAAGGAGGGAAAGAATCTCGAATCCAGAATACACAGATGCTCCGATCCAGAGGCCAAGTTGCCCTCCCAAATCACTGAGGAAGTTATTGCTGTTGTAAGCCGGTGTTTGTTCCACAGTTTGCACGGTGAAATCATTATAGTACACTGTCAGAGCTAGAAGGTTTTTACGAATATCTGATTCATTCCAATTATGAAACTTCTTTAAATAATTGGAAAAGCGAATGTTTGACAGGAGGTCACTTTCTTGCAACTGATCTGGCCAGGACGAGCTGGAGACTGTCAGGGAGAACACATCTTCGTTGCACGGGGGTGGACAGGTGCATTTGTCCTTGAGCTTGCATACATCAGGCACGGTATAATTGAAAAGAAATTTCGTCTCTCCTTTAGAGAACAGCCTCGTTACGATTGATTGTAAATATGTTGGCACATAGCCACACCCGTACGTGTTTATCATATAGCACATCGACTGGCAAAGTTGAGTGGAGTATCTGAATGCCTTTTTCAGCTTGAAGCCCAGGAGCTCTTTGAAGTATACCTGATTGAAACATTTGTCTGGGTAGGGATCTGGTAATCTCTTAATCTGCTCTTTCTTTACAGCTATGTTCGTGAAGGTGCCTGGACTTAAGATGATAGCGTTATTTTTGATTCCATCGTATGTTAAGGTATCTCCAGGTGAATGCACAACTACCATTGCCCCATATCCTGAATATAATCTGGAACTGATTGTAGAATACTGGTCAATGTCTATATTTACTACCTTAGAGAATCCATACCCCGAGCCTAATTTTTTCTGTGTCAGATTTGATCTCCATGTGAAGCAGTTCCCCAGATTACTGGTTGAAAATGTAGCGAAGTCTCTTGGGAACTCACATGTGTCTCCCGCAACGTCGCAAAATGGGTACGCGCCCTTGAGGAGGAAATCTTCTCCACTCTGACCAAGTTTGTAGAGCTCTGTTTCATTTAAATTATCGGGAATAAGACCAATAATTCCAGTTGTCTTTGATTTTTGAAATCCATTCATATTGCAAAGTGTAACTGCAGGGTATGGCAAGGATGGATGGAATCTGGTGTTAACATTTGTTACTATGGTGTGTGCTGTTAATTTTTTCACGAGGATTGCAATTTGCCAGCTCATAAGGCCAAATGCGGAGGCAAACATTGTTAGCCAGAAAATTCTCAGGGCAGCATTGCCGGCTGCATAAATAGGCGAGAGACCATGAATTGTTGTGGACTCTATATACGTTGTCGCAACTGATCGTGCCGATGGCCTGTTTTTCACCTTTGAATCCTCCATGCTTACCCGTTTTGTGTTTGCTCATGAAACAGGCAATGAACTCATTGGAACTAGTTCAAAATTCCCTTTAAACTCTGTGGCAGCTAGATTGGTTTTATCTGCAGAGTATGCTTATTAAATACACCATGACTACCAATCGTTTAATAGGCTTAATTATTTATAATCAATGATAGATAATGCTGATATGGCATTTCTGAGATCAACAAACAACTTCATGTACGTAAGCATCATATTTCAATATAGCTTGGCAATGTTAAAACAGCCGATTCATAGCAGCAGAATACCTTAAGAAGTAAGAATTACTTGTGTTCCTATAAGCATAAGTGTCAATTTGTGTTTGTTAGAAACAATACCCATTCTATTAAATTTTTATCAAACCGTACATTTCTCAATGCCGAAACTAGCCACCTTTATCAATTTTAATTTCTGTTTTCTCGCCAACGTGAACTGCTATTGATAGTGGCTGTGGGCTTCTAACAAGGCCTCTTCATATGCTTATCAAATATTGACGTAATACTGGTTGTCTATTCACATATATGAGTATTGGATTATAATGCCACGCACTTCCATTTTCGCTGGTACATTCACCATAGAGATCTACCTCTATGAATTTCACACATCTCGTATTAATGGTGCTGACTTTGGAAACGAGACTAAGATCTACCTAGTACTGAATAAAAGGACCCAATGAATTCCTTATTTGACAGCATGAATCAACCTTTCATTAGAGAAGGTAAAGGTAACGGTTGGTCCCATTTACGATTCTGCACGTTGGGGAGTACCGCTTAGAGAAGACACAACCTGAGCCGTCGGCATAGTGAGGTAGGGTGGCCAGCACCTTTCCTCGCCCCCTTCAACTTCCCTAGTGTTGCAACAAGGTACCCATTTGCTGCTGGATGGATAGTGAGCGAGCATACTATGATCCGAGGGTTCGACTCGAGCCGCCGATGTTCTGCTCTGCGGTCAAGCGCTCTAGCCATTCGGCCGCTCGCCCAACTCTTTATTACGGCTGTCGATATTTTCCATCAAGTGATTTCAAACTTTTTATATTGCATTTGAACAGTTTGAATGAAATATTAGATATGATCGAGGGCATTGCCCTTTGAAGTAAACTTCAGCTAACCTATTTTTCTGCAATCTTGTATGCAAGTTGTATTCTGCTTGATGTTTAGAAGATGTTAAAAATATGTCTTCGTTCATTGCACGTAAAGAGAAATTATCCTATGATCTGATTTTGCAGCAAAAAATCTCTCTCAACAAGGTTCGACAGTTCCACCACTGATCTCTAAAAAAAGGCTTTTAGAGATCATTGAGTTCCAGCGTTGTTTAACCTCCTTTTAGTTCGCAGTGTTTGATGTTGCTGCTGCTGTTCATTTCTCCAACTTCCTCCTCTCCGAGTAAAACTGAAGGGTTTGGTCTTTCGTACAACGAATTTGTAAAGGACATAAAACGTAAGGTGGTAGAAAAAGAGAGAGGAAAATGCCGGTGAGTAGCATTTATTTTCATAGGAAACGACACCTTTCAAGCTTGCTAGGTTCTCTTTAGACAAAGCTTATGTACTAGCCCTCTAACCTCAAGACAAGAATCAAATCCACTAGGCCAAAAATACAATTTTGGAGGCAATGTTAGTTTGAATTATCTAGCGTGGTATTTTGTGGAAACTCGACTAATTAGCTAGCCTTTGTTACCATGTTGGTTTATATTATTTCATGATTTGTACCATATGACAGCAGTTTCATCCATTCGTAAACGTACTTCTTTGGCTTAGGCTGGGTTTAGGCCTGTTTTTATGAGTGATATTTTTAGGTCAGTGCTTTCAAAATTCTTGTGCATTTTGGGATGGAATTAGCTATATGCTGCGAGATATATTGGAATAAATTCCCGAAAGTATAAAATGTAGTGTTTTCATATGCGTTTTCATCCAGTCTTTCCAACTGTCAAATAATCTTTATGTGCTGTCCCTGTTCTCTATTATATATAAAATGAATGATTTTTTTAGTGAGGTTTCCATTTCTATTGTATCAGAAATGAGGATTCATTCAGGTAGAGAATGCAGCTCTTGCATGGTCCTCACTATTTGACAGGTATTCTGAATGCTGATGTATATCTGCTGGCCTAATTCCAGCCTGACTGCATTCTTTATAGTACATGGGGAGCCAATATCTTCCTATGCCACTAGCACTTTGACTGCTTCCATCTGCATATGCACCATGCTTGGTGAAAGCCCTACTTGTGATACTTGAAAGAGGCCGTGTCAGGTAAAATATCTTGAGTTCCACAACTTGTAAATGCACCAGAATTCACCTGAAATGAGCTTCCCTGTGCCAGATTCAAAGAATGCAGTCTGACAATCAAGCTGATTTGGCAATGAGTGCTTTATACTATCATATTGTTCCCAGACTATCTTGTCAGATTACAAAGTATAGAAAGAACAAGATACAGTATGCATGGATAGAGAGTATTAGAAGAATAAAAGAAGATTATGATACACAACTATAGGCTCCATTTTAATAGCAACATGATTTATTTTGTTTTCTATAGGCATATCATTCATCATTGTCTGCCCCAAATTCTATTTGCAAGATGGCACTACTACCAATAAACACAAAATTTAAGGGACCAGCTCCTCCTGCTCCTAAAGGTAGGTAGCATGTAGAATAGCTTTATGGATAATACTTATTGTGTGAAAGAGTATTGAGAGATCATTTGAATTGGGCATATAGTGTATGCATCAGGGGCAGTGGGCATAGGTACTAATGTTGCTAGTCTAGTACCATTTTTATATGGTGTTGAGAAGTTGCATATTGTTTCATAATGTCAACAGCTAGATTGAAACTCCCCAAGAGTTTGGAATCCAAATACTGTCATAAAGCACAATTGATTGACCATAATGAGCTATACTGTGGCTATAGGGGAAATCTTGGTGATGTTAATGTGAAATAGCAACCTGTGTAATTTTTCCTTGATTGGACTGAACACGGTTGTCATTACCCCACTTCTCTATAGTTGGCCAGTCATTGGTGAGCAGTGAAGATGTGGTGTTACAATATGGTGAAACACTGAAATAGGAAAGGTGTTGTGGATTAGATGAAAAAGATTAACTTAGATAAGTATCATCAGTGAAAGAGTAAATACTGGAAGATGTAGAGGGAAGTAGGTCACTTATGAAGAGCAAAAATATAACAAGCAAGATAACAGAGCCCTGAGGTGCACCAGAGTTGATAGAATAAGGTTGAGAAAGGAAGCCATTGGTCCTAATTGCAATTGATCTGCCAGACAGAAAGCTAGCAATTCATTTAATGAGGGTGTGGGGGAGACCAAATGTAGGTGGTTTAGCAGGAAACCTTTGTATATCACCAGCTGGGCTAAAGAGTCATCTATGTTTGGCCCATAAGTAGAGTATTTAGATGAATGCAGGCAATGGCCATACTCAACCACAACGTTTGAGTATTTACAAAATCTCAACTCTGTATGCAATATATTTGTAATTCATAATATTTAATTATTTCAGATATGGCTCTAGATATTATTGATGAAACACTAAGCTTCTTCAAGGCAAATGTTTTTTTCAAGAACTATGAAATCAAGGTATTAATGTATAATTATATGATGGCCTTTTGTGCATGCACAGTGGCAGTTTAATGGCATGTATACCTGTTGCACAAGCAGAGTGTACTTGTTTCACATCCCACCCTTATGCACTTCAAAGCAGCATGTAAATTCTTTCAGAATTATCAACTTACGTACTTCCTTTCTTATTCAGTTAGTTACTTACTTCCTTTGTTAGCTTGGTTTATTACAGCCAAGAGCCTTGCAAATGCTTATCTTTTTGGTTTGGATATGAAGGAAGCATAGGCATTGGAAAGCAGATATTCTATGGTGTTATTTTCATGCCTGAAAGTTGTTTACTTTAGCAAACCATAATATCTTCATGGCTCTGAGCTACAGGAGGAAAATGGACTTGAACTGATGGATGTTTCTTATCCTCTGCAGCCTTACTTTTTAATTTTTAATTTCAAACCATTTATTTGCTCTTTCCTTGTTCTATTGTTTAGAACCAGACTATTTTTATTGTACATATTAATAATGAAATATTTTATATGAAACTTTACTTACTTGCTTCAAACCTATTTAGTGCTATTATATTCATTCTCCAATATGAGCTTTATGCATATGCATGTTTTTGGTTAATTCCTCCATTTAGTGACCTACATGGGACTTTTCCTTTTAACTGTTATATAGGGAGTGACTCCTCCTCACCCATTGCCCTTCATTTCTTACCTCCTGTTGTTTGCCATTGCCTTTGCCATGCTGGTAGTATTGGTAGCTATCTATTTAATTGTATGTTTATTTTGACTCATATACACAAACAAACTCAGGATGTTCTTCTGGGGATTGTGATAAATTGATAGTCACAAGGGGCATTTCTTTCTTATTCATGCCTGTCATCAGGATTTAGCATCCTCTCATTTTCAAAGCAAAGTTTTGATATCATTAGTTGTTGTGGATTAAAAGCATTGACAAGTGTCCCCATTGTGGTAGTGAACATAGGAATAAACAGTTTGGAAATTCACACCTGTTTGCACATCCCAATTCAGTTCGGTTCGTTTCAGTTTCAAAAATGCACTATAAAGAAACTCACAAATTACACTATATTACTCAGAAATAAACAAAAAGTTTGTCAAACCTTTATGAAATATAATTCTGCAAGAAATATACGAAGCAGAGAAGTGGTTTGCATCAAAGGGATTTCTTATAGAAAGAGCTCTTTCATTAGATAAATTAATCAAGAAGAGAGCACCCCATTAGCTAAAAATTATGTTATTATGTTTGTGTTTGGAAAAAAGAGGAAAAATTACATTTAGATATATGACTGATGGAAAACAAATACTGTATTATATGACTATGAAGCAACGGCACTCTACTGTTAAAAGAAATACAAATGTACTAGTGTATGTGGACCCATTGTAATGGCCAAAGGGGCTGCTATACAAATCTATGCTCCCTTTTGTTTAGAATTCTAGCTCTCTATTAGAGCTTATTTATGCAAATACAACTTCCTTCATTCATTCAGTGGTAGAGAGGTACTGAATGGCCCAAATGACCTTCTTTGTATACTATTTACATATCTGTCATCTTATATATCTATTTTGCAGAGTGAAGCTGATAGAGTATTGATTTACCTGACACTCTATGTAACAGAATGTCTCAAAAAGTTGCAAAAGGTTTGATTAATTTGATCGTTTTGATTTTGCCTGTCTAGTCTATGTAGAAGTTTTGTCACTTGCAATTCTCACTTGACAATATTACATGTATTTTTTAGTCATGTTCTAGCTTCTCTATTTGAGGTGTGTGACCACATCAAGTGGCTCATTCTTGAGAATGAATCATGCACCCTTGATGATAAATGGTAGACATGTGTCATGAGCCTCAATGCAATTTTTCCCATGAGGTGCACAGTCAGTCAAGCACCTTCTAAAATCCTTACAGACAGGCCTGGTTGTCATGATATCAGTTTACTGCTTTGTCAATTTTGTCTCTGTTCATGAAATAATTATTAGCAAGCTGACTTTTTTGTTCCTTGAAAGATAAGTTCAAAAAATGTAGCTGTTAAAGAGATGCAGACATTTGCTATCCTTGATTTTCCTCTGCCTGGAAGCCCAGGATTTCCTTTGAATGCGATGTATGGAAAGCCAGAAAACAAAAATGAAGAAGGTATGTGAGTGTGTATATGATTATCTTGTTGACAGTGTCCAAGATTCCTAGGTAGATTTTCCAGAGAGGCTGTTAGTTTGAGGATAGATAGAATATGGAGTGGATGGTGCCACATTTGAGAGTGTTTTTGATTGATGTTGACTTGATAGATAAAGCCATATTGTGTTCCTGTTCTTCAGAAGCATGTTATTTGCACAAAAATGTAAAGGACTCAAAAACTGGAAACTTTTGACATTATTTCAAGTAAATTTTATCTATAAAGTTAATTGAGAATCATAGGGATCCTCACTTTTTACAGATAGTTGCAATTATGGTATGTCTTATCACTAAGCTCCTCTGGCTGTAGATGCAATATTCTTTACAGTTGCAATCAGTAAAGATATTATGCTATTGTAAACATTCACTTGGTATATTTTCATTTTTGTATGGTTTGTCTCCTTACTAAACTGTGTGTGTTATTGATTCTTATGAAATTGCTAAAATTCTGTTACTAACAGAATTAGACCAAGGTCTTTGAGGAATCTGAGCTTTGTACTATCTTGAATTTTCATATGCTATGGTGAAAGGAGAATCAGCCTGTTTCCTTCACATATGTAAGGTGTTTTCTCTCCAGTCCAGAAAAGAAGGGGTGGCAATAAATGGGGGGGGGGGGGTTGGGATAAAGTCTAACTGTTAGTAAGTGGGGGTTGCAATAAGTGTGGAGGGGGGTTGGAAACTTTCCAGGGTGAATGTCTATAGGGTGGGCTGTTATAGATGGAAGTGGAGAGAAGGATAATATTTGCATTGAATAACAAACCTTTGCATTTTGAAAAAATGCCTTATTACTTTTCATGCACATTGTCTAACATAGAAAAAATGGTGTCCATCATCTTCGTTCATTATTTCATCATTATTGGTGAGACTTTCAGCTGCATCTTCAGTGCCTCTGACAGCAATTACTCATTTCATGCAAACATTTTGTCAAATAAATAGTGACCATGAGTTACTTTTGCTGGACATTTCTGGGTCTGGTAGGGAAAATGTCCTCTTGGCTCAAAATTAATTACAGGGTTGCAATAAGAATGTCCAGGTATGCATTTTTTTAAAAATAAATAGTTGGGTGGACATCTATTCCTGACTGGAGAGTAAGCAACTAGAATGTGGATCCATAACTTAATTCTGAATTGTATGATTGTAGATTTATGTCGTGGCTATTTGGTGCAGTTGCGGCAGGAGCTTGGACAACGACTGATTGAAAAAGTATTTGACCCACAAACTGACAAACCAAGCAAGGTTTGTGCAAACTTTCTTGTTTACTTCCTTGGTGAAAAAAGTCATAAATGCTTGCATATTTAGACTGATGAAATGAATAATCAGTTTAATGATAGAAACATGGACAAAATGCAGATGTCTTGGTTTTGAGAAAGCACCTGAAACTATGTTGTTACAATCTGTTTTATGTTCTAGTTGTCCTGCTTTGTTGAGTAAGTATATATCCACTAGTGAGAGACAATTGCCAAGCCCATGCCACCTTAACAGCTGCCAGAAGTGGTCTGGGTTGATTAGTATGATAGAAATAAGCAGAATGACAAACAGACAAAAATAGCAAGTGATGTTGTAGACATCACTATAGCTATTGCTGTACTTGATTAGCTTTGAAATGAGTTATCATGATTTACATTGGTTATTTTGAGTTACGTGAGTTATTATGAGTCACATAAAGCCTCAAAACCCAGTCTTGTATAAACAGAAAGAGTTCATTTTCTCACTTGGACTCTTCAAGTAAACAATGGTGAATAGGTGCCAAGTGCCCAATCAAATGGCTAACTGGACACATTATTCATCATATCATGTCTACCCGCATCTGGCTATATATTTCGGTTCACCTTTCGGTCGTTATCCTCTGTTTCATACTCTGACGAGTGTTGGACAAAAAAAGCTTTTCAGTATGTCAAATAATGGTACCACTTTTTTGTGCTTTAGTGAAGTTCTGTAGTACCAGCAGACTTTTCAGTTATTATGAGTAGACTCTGGAGGGTGATAATTACCCTAGTATGAAAAGCACAATCAGCTCATGTCATGTGAGCAATTTTTTCAGGAATGAATAATGTTGATCTTCCTATATGGAATGGCTCATGTGATATCAGCTGACTGTTTTGTGCTCTGAATGACCTAGGCCAGTAGTGCTCTTCATATGCAGTTTATCAGTCTAGTGCCAATTTGATATCAGTTCCTTGTTGTTTAGTCCTGTTCTTGAGTACTGGGCTTCTAGCCAGGGGCTGGCCTGGGGGCAAGGCCCCCTTGAAATTCCATGAAATTACTCAGTGCTTTCCTGGAAATAAAGCATTTGAAACATTTTTGCATCATTTTGCATCATTTTTCAGAATTCAACCCAAATCATGTAATCTAATGCATTTTGAGCACCACTGGGGGCTACCAGGCTGCCCAGCTAATTGAACTTTGCTACACTCGAATTAACTGTGCTCCCATAGCAAAATCACCCTGGCCACAGGCCTCTGGTGCACACAGTGAATCTGATTCAGACCCATCTGTCAATGGTGTGTTCCAATATGGGAAAATTTGCTCAGTATTATGTAATGGGGGACATAACTTGTAACTAGATGTACTTTACATCATTATAATTACATACATGAAGATGAAATGGTGTACTCTTCCCATGTACTAGAAATTTCACTTGGCTGAGAACACTGGTATATCATTAGTAGTATGAAAAATAATTCTGGATCAGGTTTTTGCCCTTGTATCCATCTTGATTACATTTTATTTCTTGTTTTGTCCAGTGGTGGATGTGTTTTGTAAAGAGGAAGTTCATGGACAAATCATTGTCTGCCCCAGGCCAATAAATGGGAATGCAAACATATTGAAACCAATTTTGGTAAGAATTTTGTGAGAATCCTAACTTGTTTTTAAATTCATGCTTATTACATTAAATGCAAAAAATTTCGGTGGGACTTAATTTCGGTGATGGGAGACCACCGAAATTTTTTTTCACCGAATTTTTTGCCCCCAAACTTTTAAAGCACCGAATTTTTGGAGACCTAGAAAAATTGATATCTTCAATGGTCATTCAAAGTGTCCGTTTTTCGTCACAAGATCCATGTAGAAGTGAAT
Organism: Mastigias papua; assembly: GCA_964019165.1. Lineage (NCBI taxonomy): Eukaryota > Metazoa > Cnidaria > Scyphozoa > Rhizostomeae > Mastigiidae > Mastigias > Mastigias papua. Next base: position 13,581,540 of record OZ025274.1, read on the forward strand.
TGCTGTACCTGTGACAAAGTGAATAATTGCTGTTTTTCAAATGTCGTTATTGTTCATCAACAGTCATTTTTGATGCGATAGCATCATCACTATGAATGTATTCAATAGCATCGTCATCTTCATCCCCACCTTCACCATCGATTACCAACACATCCTCAGTTTCATCATCCCCCCAAGCCAATTTTTTCCAAGTCCAAATCTCCATCTGACGAGGATTTCCAGGGACATGGTAATTTTTCTTAATAATTTCTATGAGTCTCTCTATAAATGGCAACTCGCCCGATGCTATTTTGAACTCTGCATTTATTAAAATTTCGAGCCCACGATTGGGAATTGGTGAAGCATAGTATTTTGGGCCATCAACTGTTCCATTAATGTTTCCCCTGTGGCTGATAGAAAGCCAAAGTTCACAGGAAATTTCGGTTGGAAAATGACCAACGACTTCAGGAACTATTCTTGTAGGCAAACGTTTTTTCCAAGCCACTGCGTAAGGATCACATAGAAGGGCTGCGCTATTTATTTCTTTCTCGGCAAAAACGTGCTCTCCTCTTGTGGTAGTTTTCCACACTACTTTCCCATATATGTGCCATCCTCGAAAAGCAATTTTCTTACGCAACGTTATTTCCATTTCTGCTATACCTAACTGGACTTTTACGAAGGCATTTGCTTAAAATTTGACAGATTTCGCATTGATTTCCATGATGCCTTCAATGCTGGAATTAACGTCACTTCATACAGGATGTTATTGGCAGTTACAGTCAAAAGAAAAACACAGCCATGCTATGGCATGTTCTCCGTTTTTCCAAGGTATTATATATGAGTCATCTCATACCTCGACGAAACGAAAAACATGCCATAGCATGGCTGTGTTTTTCTTTTGACTGTCACTGCCGTTAACATCCTGTATGATGTGACGTTAATTAAAGTTTGATTACACGGGTCGGGTCGTAAAAGGCCTCCATTTCTACATTCTAGTCTATATATGATATGTAGCTAAAAGGCACCCGGTTCTCGTAGAAAAAGGCAATCTTGAAATGAACTTGTTTTGTACTACAATTTTCATGATCATTCACTACCGAAGTGAACCAACGGCGTTTTCAAAAGGATGGCAAAGATCTTCGATTATTTTAAAGCAAGTTCGGAAACCATCAGAGGCTCTTTCTGATATTAAAAACGAAGAAAGGGAGTTAAGTTGTATTACCCTTTCTGAGAGGGCAGAGGTTCAGATGTAGCTGAGAGTTTTAGAGCAAAAGAGCAAAAATGGAAGGTCGAAATATCGAACACAAAATTAGAGCAAGAAGAAATCGGTGGTTACGCCTTTAAACATGGTGTTGCTGTCGCCGTACGGCATTTTCAGCAGGCGCGGGCGGAAGCAATGGATACGACTATTGTATACGACATTGGAGTAAGGCTTGTTCTTAGTGTTCTCAAGCCTATTTATGCAAGATGGCTTATTGGCCTTTAGGATCATTTGCGAAACAACTGCTCCGATTCGATTAAAAAGGGTTTTAGCATCGTAGAAATCGATAACGTTTTGCTAGAAGAACTTGAAGCTCAGGACCCATTTGCAGATTTGTAAATTAGCTACCAAACACTGACTACATACTATATAAGTTTTGTTCTGTTTCTGTAGGACTGAGCAAGATTGCAAGGTTTTTCTGTTTATGTTGACAACACCGAAATTTCCCTGAACCACCGAAATTTTTACGAATTCCACCGAAAATTATCACCGAAATAGTCAAAATCTCACCGAAATTTTTTCCACCGAATATTTTTCCACCGAAATATTTTGCACCGAAATTTTTTGCACGCAATGTATAGCCATTTTATCAATTATTTTTATGTTATAGCTTTGTGGATACAGCATTGTTTGTTTTGGAGGGTGTACAAGGGAATGTGTTTTGATAGCATCCCTCCTCAACAACATACCATGCCCTATGATCTATGGAGATCCTTTTTGACAGTTGAGAAACAACATTTTAAGTATTTGTCAATATTACAAGCCAAGGCAGTAATATTATATCTATGGGTAGCATTAGCCATTGTAAAACCAGTAAAAAGGAAGATTGGGGTCTGAGACATGACACCAGGTAATGCCCTTTGTAAATGCAGACCTGTCAACTCTCCCCGTATCACCGGGAGACTCACGGTTCTAGCTACTTTCTCCTGGTCTCCCGGTTGTTATGCATTCTCTTCCGGTTGATTTTTGCAAAATCAAATCATCTTTTTCGGATTTTTCCTTACAATTTTCTGGTTTTTATTCGACTTTGTGTACGTGCGGAAGACCTTTCAGTGAATGTTCTGACACTTACAGTCATTATGAAAGTACTTTTCATTCTACTGTTCATGATTGTTTTGTTATGATCTATCTCCCGAGCACACTTTTGTCAATTATATTTATACTTTTAGCGAAATTTGGCTGTCTCCCGATTTTTGGCCAAATCTCCCTGCTTTTCTTATGGAAAAATAAAAAATCTCCAGGTCTTGAAATTTCTAGGTTGACAGGTCTGTAAATGTACTGATATGCCCATTCTATATGGTAAATGACAGATGAAATCGTTGATATGCTTGTGACAAACTGGAAGTTTTTATAATAATTTTGGAATAGTATAGCTATATACAGTTCTACTCCCTTGCGCAAACACCATGGTTCTACGACAAATCTTATTTCTAAAAGTGCACATTGGTTTTTGTGGATAAATAAATCGTATGGCATTTCAGTCTTGCTTGTCTTTTTAACCTTTGTTACCAAGACAGCAGATCAGTGACAATGAATTTAACATCAGGGACAGATTTCCCACTGGCGAGGGGATATAAGGGTGTGACGCCTCCTCCTCAGTGGCAAATCTGTCCTTGATGTTATATTACTTGAATAACATCCAATCGTGGAACTTATGTTATTTTGGTAACCAGTTCTAGGATGGATGTTATGTAGCTTCATTTCTCAAGTAATTTCTGCAGCTAAATGATGTCACAGGTCTATGCCAGTAATGTGGTTCAACTGTATGTTTTGTATTGGTAAAAACCTGTATCAGATGTATCAAGAATCAGTTTTTTCATCGTTTTTTACTTTTTTATGTAATCTTTTTGTCAAGAGATGACGGATGATGCAGCATGCCATGCAAGAAGACTTCCTTATGGATTGACAGGTTTTCAATGCAAATTCACAGACAAGGGAAAATGATTCTCTTATTTTGATTTTATACATAATCTGTCGGTATCTGTTTCTTTATTTTTATGCTATTTTCCATTAGTTTCAGTTAGACATGACTATGTTATGTGATGGTTTCCCTGAATTATCTGTCCATCGAGTATCGAATGTTAGGTATTCGGCTATCGGTATTTGGTCAGCGGTTTCTCTAGTCGATTATTCGCGTGGATTCGAATAGTCTATTATTTGGAATCGTGATCACTGATCGCATAGCTGTCGTTATTCGAGTGCACGTTCTTTTTATAAGAACATCGACTTTCAATCACCCCTAGTTATCTTCTTACCATTGCCAATTCTGGCCAAAAGGTAAGGATATAACCTTTGCTTTTTGGTGCAACCTTCCCACATTGACAGATATTGATTCTAGATTCAGCAGTGGTGAAACTCAGCAAATTCTGGCCGAAAAAATCACAATGTACCCTTTGGCTCGGAATGAACATTCAGTAGACTACCATTTGACAAACTTTAATTCTAGATCCAACGTACCAACATTCAGCCATTTTTGGCCAAACAGTAAGGCTATAGCCTTGGTATTTTGCCCAAAAATGACCAAAATTGAAATTGATTGATTTTGATTGAACATTGAAAAGTGATGAAAATGAGCCATTTTTGGCCAAAAAGTAAGGCTATAGCCTTGGTATTTTGCCCAAAAATGACCAAAATTGAAGTTGATTGATTTTGATTGAACATTGAAAAGTGATGAAATTGAGCCATTTTTGGCCAAAAAGTAAGGCTATAGCCTTGGTATTTTGCCCAAAAATGACCAAACTTGAAATTGATTGATTTTGATTGAACATTGAAAAGTGATGAAAATGAGCCATTTTTGGCCAAAAAGTAAGGCTATAGCTTTGGTATTTTGCCCAAAACTGACCAAAATTGAAATTGATTGATTTTGATTGAACATTGAAAAGTGATGAAAATGAGCCATTTTTGGCCAAAAAGTAAGGCTATAGCCTTGGTATTTTGCCCAAACATGACCAAAATTGAAATTGATTGATTTTGATTCAACATTGAAAAGTGATGAAAATGAGCCATGTTTGGCCAAAACGTAGGGCTATAGCCTTGGTATTTTGCCCAAAAATGACCAATATTGAAATTGATTGATTTTGATTGAACATTGAAAAGTGATGAAAATGAGCCATTTTTGGCCAAAAAGTAAGGCTATAGCCTTGGTATTTTGCCCAAAAATGACCAAAATTGAAATTGATTGATTTTGATTGAACATTGAAAAGTGATGAAAATGAGCCATTTTTGGTCAAACAGTAAGGCTATAGCCTTGGTATTTTGCCCAAAAATGACCAAAATTGAAATTGATTGATTTTGATTGAACATTGAAAAGTGATGAAAATGAGCCATTTATGGCCAAAAAGTAAGGCTATAGCCTTGGTATTTTGCCCAAAAATGACCAAAATTGAAATTGATTGATTTTGATTGAACATTGAAAAGTGATGAAAATGAGCCATTTTTGGCCAAAAAGTAAGGCTATAGCCTTGGTATTTTGCCCAAATATGACCAAAATTGAAATTGATTGATTTTGATTGAACATTGAAAAGTGATGAAAATGAGCCATTTATGGCCAAAAAGTAAGGCTATAGCCTTGGTATTTTGCCCAAAAATGACCAAAATTGAAATTGATTGATTTTGATTGAACATTGAAAAGTGATGAAAATGAGCCATTTATGGCCAAAAAGTAAGGCTATAGCCTTGGTATTTTGCCCAAAAATGACCAAAATTGAAGTTGATTGATTTTGATTGAACATTGAAAAGTGATGAAATTGAGCCATTTTTGGCCAAAAAGTAAGGCTATAGCCTTGGTATTTTGCCCAAAAATGACCAAAATTGAAATTGATTGATTTTGATTGAACATTGAAAAGTGATGAAAATGAGCCATGTTTGGCCAAAAAGTAAGGCTATAGCCTTGGTATTTTGCCCAAAAATGACCAAAATTGAAATTGATTGATTTTGATTGAACATTGAAAAGTGATGAAAATGAGCCATGTTTGGCCAAAACGTAAGGCTATAGCCTTGGTATTTTGCCCAAAAATGACCAAAATTGAAATTGATTGATTTTGATTGAACATTGAAAAGTGATGAAAATGAGCCATGTTTGGCCAAAAAGTAAGACTATAGCCTTGGTATTTTGCCCAAAAATGACCAAAATTGAAATTGATTGATTTTGATTGAACATTGAAAAGTGATGAAAATGAGCCATTTATGGCCAAAAAGTAAGGCTATAGCCTTGGTATTTTGCCCAAAAATGACCAAAATTGAAATTGATTGATTTTGATTGAACATTGAAAAGTGATGAAAATGAGCCATTTTTGGCCAAAAAGTAAGGCTATAGCCTTGGTATTTTGCCCAAATATGACCAAAATTGAAATTGATTGATTTTGATTGAACATTGAAAAGTGATGAAAATGAGCCATTTATGGCCAAAAAGTAAGGCTATAGCCTTGGTATTTTGCCCAAAAATGACCAAAATTGAAATTGATTGATTTTGATTGAACATTGAAAAGTGATGAAAATGAGCCATTTTTGGCCAAAAAGTAAGGCTATAGCCTTGGTATTTTGCCCAAAAATGACCAAAATTGAAGTTGATTGATTTTGATTGAACATTGAAAAGTGATGAAATTGAGCCATTTTTGGCCAAAAAGTAAGGCTATAGCCTTGGTATTTTGCCCATAAATGACCAAAATTGAAATTGATTGATTTTGATTGAACATTGAAAAGTGATGAAAATGAGCCATGTTTGGCCAAAAAGTAAGGCTATAGCCTTGGTATTTTGCCCAAACATGACCAAAATTGAAATTGATTGATTTTGATTGAACATTGAAAAGTGATGAAAATGAGCCATGTTTGGCCAAAACGTAGGGCTATAGCCTTGGTATTTTGCCCAAAAATGACCAAAATTGAAATTGATTGATTTTGATTGAACATTGAAAAGTGATGAAAATGAGCCATGTTTGGCCAAAAAGTAAGACTATAGCCTTGGTATTTTGCCCAAAAATGACCACAATTGAAATTGATTGATTTTGATTGAACATGGAAAAGTGATGAAAATGAGCCATTTGTGGCCAAAAAGTAAGGCTATAGCCTTGGTATTTTGCCCAAAAATGACCAAAATTGAAATTGATTGATTTTGATTGAACATTGAAAAGTGATGAAAATGAGCGATTTTTGGCCAACACGTAAGGCTATAGCCTTGGTATTTTGCCCAAAAATGACCAAAATTGAAATTGATTGATTTTGATTGAACATTGAAAAGTGATGAAAATGAGCCATTTTTGGCCACAAAGTAAGGCTATAGCCTTGGTATTTTGCCCAAAAATGACCAAATTTGAAATTGATTGATTTTGATTGAACATTGAAAAGTGATGAAAATGAGCCATTTTTGGCCAAAAAGTAAGGCTATAGCCTTGGTATTTTGCCCAAACATGACCAAAATTGAAATTGATTGATTTTGATTGAACATTGACAAGTGATGAAAATGAGCCATTTTTGGCCAAAAAGTAAGGCTATAGCTTTGGTATTTTGCCCAAATATGACCAAAATTGAAGTTGATTGATTTTGATTGAACATTGAAAAGTGATGAAAATGAGCCATGTTTGGGCAGAACGTAAGGCTATAGCCTTGGTATTTTGCCCAAAAATGACCAAAATTGAAATTGATTGATTTTGATTGAACATTGAAAAGTGATGAAAATGAGCCATTTTTGGCCAAAAAGTAAGGCTATAGCCTTGGTATTTTGCCCAAAAATGACCAAAATTGAAATTGATTGATTTTGATTGAACATTGAACAGTTATGAAAATGAGCGATTTTTGGGCAAAACGTAAGGCTATAGCCTTGGTATTTTGCCCAAAAATGAGCAAAATTGAAATTGATTGATTTTGATTGAACATTGAAAAGTGATGAAAATGAGCCATGTTTGGCCAAAAAGTAAGACTATAGCCTTGGTATTTTGCCCAAAAATGACCAAAATTGAAATTGATTGATTTTGATTGAACATTGAAAAGTGATGAAAATGAGCCATTTTTGGCCACAAAGTAAGGCTATAGCCTTGGTATTTTGCCCAAAAATGACCAAAATTGAAATTGATTGATTTTGATTGAACATTGAAAAGTGATGAAAATGAGCCATTTTTGGCCAAACAGTAAGGCTATAGCTTTGGTATTTTGCCCAAAAATGACCAAAATTGAAATTGATTGATTTTGATTGAACATTGAAAAGTGATGAAAATGAGCCATTTTTGGCCAAAAAGTAAGGCTACAGCCTTGGTATTTTGCCCAAAAATGACCAAAATTGAAATTGATTGATTTTGATTGAACATTGACAAGTGATGAAAATGAGCCATTTTTGGCCAAAAAGTAAGGCTATAGCTTTGGTATTTTGCCCAAATATGACCAAAATTGAAGTTGATTGATTTTGATTGAACATTGAAAAGTGATGAAAATGAGCCATGTTTGGGCAGAACGTAAGGCTATAGCCTTGGTATTTTGCCCAAAAATGACCAAAATTGAAATTGATTGATTTTGATTGAACATTGAAAAGTGATGAAAATGAGCCATTTTTGGCCAAAAAGTAAGGCTATAGCCTTGGTATTTTGCCCAAAAATGACCAAAATTGAAATTGATTGATTTTGATTGAACATTGAACAGTTATGAAAATGAGCGATTTTTGGGCAAAACGTAAGGCTATAGCCTTGGTATTTTGCCCAAAAATGACCAAAATTGAAATTGATTGATTTTGATTGAACATTGAAAAGTGATGAAAATGAGCCATGTTTGGCCAAAAAGTAAGACTATAGCCTTGGTATTTTGCCCAAAAATGACCAAAATTGAAATTGATTGATTTTGATTGAACATTGAAAAGTGATGAAAATGAGCCATTTTTGGCCACAAAGTAAGGCTATAGCCTTGGTATTTTGCCCAAAAATGACCAAAATTGAAATTGATTGATTTTGATTGAACATTGAAAAGTGATGAAAATGAGCCATTTTTGGCCAAAAAGTAAGGCTATAGCCTTGGTATTTTGCCCAAACACGACCACAATTGAAATTGATTGATTTTGATTGAACATTGAAAAGTGATGAAAATGAGCACTTTTTGGCCACAAAGTAAGGCTATAGCCTTGGTATTTTGCCCAAAAATGACCAAATTTGAACTTGATTGATTTTGATTGAACATTGAAAAGTGATGAAAATGAGCCCTTTTTGGCCAAAAAGTAAGGCTATAGCCTTGGTATTTTGCCCAAAAATGAGCAAAATTGAAATTGATTGATTTTGATTGAACATTGAAAAGTGATGAAAATGAGCCATTTTTGGCCAAAAAGTAAGGCTATAGCCTTGGTATTTTGCCCAAACATGACCAAAATTAAAATTGATTGATTTTGATTGAACATTGAAAAGTGATGAACATGAGCCATTTTTGGCCACAAAGTAAGGCTATAGCCTTGGTATTTTGCCCAAAAATGACCAAAATTGAAATTGATTGATTTTGATTGAACATTGAAAAGTGATGAAAATGAGCCATTTTTGGCCACAAAGTAAGGCTATAGCCTTGGTATTTTGCCCAAAAATGACCAAAATTGAAATTGATTGATTTTGATTGAACATTGAAAAGTGATGAAAATGAGCCATTTATGGCCAAAAAGTAAGGCTATAGCCTTGGTATTTTGCCCAAAAATGACCAAAATTGAAATTGATTGATTTTGATTGAACATTGAAAAGTGATGAAAATGAGCCATTTTTGGCCAAACAGTAAGGCTATAGCCTTGGTATTTTGCCCAAAAATGACCAAAATTGAAATTGATTGATTTTGATTGAACATTGAAAAGTGATGAAATTGAGCCATTTTTGGCCACAAAGTAAGGCTATAGCCTTGGTATTTTGCCCAAAAATGACCAAATTTGAAATTGATTGATTTTGATTGAACATTGAAAAGTGATGAAAATGAGCCATTTTTGGCCAAAAAGTAAGGCTATAGCCTTGGTATTTTGCCCAAAAATGAGCAACATTGAAATTGATTGATTTTGATTGAACATTGAAAAGTGATGAAAATGAGCCATTTTTGGCCAAAAAGTAAGGCTATAGCCTTGGTATTTTGCCCAAACATGACCAAAATTGAAATTGATTGATTTTGATTGAACATTGAAAAGTGATGAAAATGAGCCATTTTTGGCCACAAAGTAAGGCTATAGCCTTGGTATTTTGCCCAAAAATGACCAAATTTGAAATTGATTGATTTTGATTGAACATTGAAAAGTGATGAAAATGAGCCATTTTTGGCCAAAAAGTAAGGCTATAGCCTTGGTATTTTGCCCAAAAATGACCAAAATTGAAATTGATTGATTTTGATTGAACATTGAAAAGTGATGAAAATGAGCCATTTATGGCCAAAAAGTAAGGCTATAGCCTTGGTATTTTGCCCAAAAATGACCAAAATTGAAATTGATTGATTTTGATTGAACATTGAAAAGTGATGAAAATGAGCCATTTTTGGCCAAAAAGTAAGGCTATAGCTTTGGTATTTTGCCCAAAAATGACCAAAATTGAAATTGATTGATTTTGATTGAACATTGAAAAGTGATGAAAATGAGCCATTTATGGCCAAAAAGTAAGGCTATAGCCTTGGTATTTTGCCCAAAAATGACCAACATTGAAATTGATTGATTTTGATTGAACATTGAAAGGTGATGAAAATGAGCCATGTTTGGCCAAAAAGTAAGACTATAGCCTTGGTATTTTGCCCAAAAATGACCAAAATTGAAATTGATTGATTTTGATTGAACATTGAAAAGTGATGAAAATGAGCCGTTTTTGGCCACAAAGTAAGGCTATAGCCTTGGTATTTTGCCCAAAAATGACCAAAATTGAAATTGATTGATTTTGATTGAACATTGAAAAGTGATGAAAATGAGCCATTTTTGGCCAAAAAGTAAGGCTATAGCCTTGGTATTTTGCCCAAACACGACCAAAATTGAAATTGATTGATTTTGATTGCAGAATGAAAAGTGATGAAAATGAGCCATTTTTGGCCAAAAAGTAAGGCTATAGCCTTGGTATTTTGCCCAAACATGACCAAAATTGAAATTGATTGATTTTGATTGAACATTGAAAAGTGATGAACATGAGCCATTTTTGGCCACAAAGTAAGGCTATAGCCTTGGTATTTTGCCCAAAAATGACCAAAATTGAAATTGATTGATTTTGATTGAACATTGAAAAGTGATGAAAATGAGCCATTTTTGGCCACAAAGTAAGGCTATAGCCTTGGTATTTTGCCCAAAAATGACCAAAATTGAAATTGATTGATTTTGATTGAACATTGAAAAGTGATGAAAATGAGCCATTTATGGCCAAAAAGTAAGGCTATAGCCTTGGTATTTTGCCCAAAAATGACCAAAATTGAAATTGATTGATTTTGATTGAACATTGAAAAGTGATGAAAATGAGCCATTTTTGGCCAAACAGTAAGGCTATAGCCTTGGTATTTTGCCCAAAAATGACCAAAATTGAAATTGATTGATTTTGATTGAACATTGAAAAGTGATGAAATTGAGCCATTTTTGGCCACAAAGTAAGGCTATAGCCTTGGTATTTTGCCCAAAAATGACCAAATTTGAAATTGATTGATTTTGATTGAACATTGAAAAGTGATGAAAATGAGCCATTTTTGGCCAAAAAGTAAGGCTATAGCCTTGGTATTTTGCCCAAAAATGAGCAACATTGAAATTGATTGATTTTGATTGAACATTGAAAAGTGATGAAAATGAGCCATTTTTGGCCAAAAAGTAAGGCTATAGCCTTGGTATTTTGCCCAAACATGACCAAAATTGAAATTGATTGATTTTGATTGAACATTGAAAAGTGATGAAAATGAGCCATTTTTGGCCACAAAGTAAGGCTATAGCCTTGGTATTTTGCCCAAAAATGACCAAATTTGAAATTGATTGATTTTGATTGAACATTGAAAAGTGATGAAAATGAGCCATTTTTGGCCAAAAAGTAAGGCTATAGCCTTGGTATTTTGCCCAAAAATGACCAAAATTGAAATTGATTGATTTTGATTGAACATTGAAAAGTGATGAAAATGAGCCATTTATGGCCAAAAAGTAAGGCTATAGCCTTGGTATTTTGCCCAAAAATGACCAAAATTGAAATTGATTGATTTTGATTGAACATTGAAAAGTGATGAAAATGAGCCATTTTTGGCCAAAAAGTAAGGCTATAGCTTTGGTATTTTGCCCAAAAATGACCAAAATTGAAATTGATTGATTTTGATTGAACATTGAAAAGTGATGAAAATGAGCCATTTATGGCCAAAAAGTAAGGCTATAGCCTTGGTATTTTGCCCAAAAATGACCAAAATTGAAATTGATTGATTTTGATTGAACATTGAAAGGTGATGAAAATGAGCCATTTTTGGCCACAAAGTAAGGCTATAGCCTTGGTATTTTGCCCAAAAATGACCAAATTTGAAATTGATTGATTTTGATTGAACATTGAAAAGTGATGAAAATGAGCCATTTTTGGCCAAAAAGTAAGGCTATAGCCTTGGTATTTTGCCCAAAAATGACCAAAATTGAAATTGATTGATTTTGATTGAACATTGAAAAGTGATGAAAATGAGCCATTTATGGCCAAAAAGTAAGGCTATAGCCTTGGTATTTTGCCCAAAAATGACCAAAATTGAAATTGATTGATTTTGATTGAACATTGAAAAGTAATGAAAATGAGCCATTTTTGGCCAAAAAGTAAGGCTATAGCTTTGGTATTTTGCCCAAAAATGACCAACATTGAAATTGATTGATTTTGATTGAACATTGAAAAGTGATGAAAATGAGCCATTTATGGCCAAAAAGTAAGGCTATAGCCTTGGTATTTTGCCCAAAAATGACCAAAATTGAAATTGATTGATTTTGATTGAACATTGAAAAGTGATGAAAATGAGCCATTTTTGGCCAAAAAGTAAGGCTGTAGCCTTGGTATTTTGCCCAAATATGACCAAAATTGAAATTGATTGATTTTGATTGAACATTGAAAAGTGATGAAAATGAGCCATTTATGGCCAAAAAGTAAGGCTATAGCCTTGGTATTTTGCCCAAAAATGACCAAAATTGAAATTGATTGATTTTGATTGAACATTGAAAAGTAATGAAAATGAGCCATTTTTGGCCAAAAAGTAAGGCTATAGCTTTGGTATTTTGCCCAAAAATGACCAACATTGAAATTGATTGATTTTGATTGAACATTGAAAAGTGATGAAAATGAGCCATTTATGGCCAAAAAGTAAGGCTATAGCCTTGGTATTTTGCCCAAAAATGACCAAAATTGAAATTGATTGATTTTGATTGAACATTGAAAAGTGATGAAAATGAGCCATTTTTGGCCAAAAAGTAAGGCTGTAGCCTTGGTATTTTGCCCAAAAATGACCAAAATTGAAATTGATTGATTTTGATTGAACATTGAAAAGTGATGAAAATGAGCCATTTATGGCCAAAAAGTAAGGCTATAGCCTTGGTATTTTGCCCAAAAATGACCAAAATTGACATTGATTGATTTTGATTGAACATTGAAAAGTGATGAAAATGAGCCATTTTTGGCCAAAAAGTAAGGCTATAGCCTTGGTATTTTGCCCAAAAATGACCAAAATTGAAGTTGATTGATTTTGATTGAACATTGAAAAGTTATGAAAATGAGCGACTTTTGGGCAAAACGTAAGGCTATAGCCTTGGTATTTTGCCCAAAAATGACCAAAATTGAAATTGATTGATTTTGATTGAACATTGAAAAGTGATGAAACTGAGCCATTTTTGGCCACAAAGTAAGGCTATAGCCTTGGTATTTTGCCCAAAAATGACCAAAATTGAAATTGATTGATTTTGATTGAACATTGAAAAGTGATGAAAATGAGCCATTTTTGGCCACAAAGTAAGGCTATAGCCTTGGTATTTTGCCCAAAAATGACCAAACTTGAAATTGATTGATTTTGATTGAACATTGAAAAGTGATGAAAATGAGCCATTTATGGCCAAAAAGTAAGGCTATAGCCTTGGTATTTTGCCCAAAAATGACCAAAATTGAAATTGATTGATTTTGATTGAACATTGAAAAGTGATGAAAATGAGCCATTTTTGGCCAAAAAGTAAGGCTATAGCCTTGGTATTTTGCCCAAAAATGAGCAAAATTCAAATTGATTGATTTTGATTGAACATTGAAAAGTGATGAAAATGAGCCATTTTTGGCCAAAAAGTAAGGCTATAGCCTTGGCATTTTGCCCAAAAATTACCAAAATTGAAATTGATTGATTTTGATTGAACATTGAAAAGTGATGAAAATGAGCCATGTTTGGCCAAAACGTAGGGCTATAGCTTTGGTATTTTGCCCAAAAATGACCAAAATTGAAATTGATTGATTTTGATTGAACATTGAAAAGTGATGAAAATGAGCGATTTTTGGCCAAAAAGTAAGGCTATAGCCTTGGTATTTTGCCCAAAAATGACCAAAATTGAAATTGATTGATTTTGATTGAACATTGAAAAGTGATGAAAATGAGCGATTTTTGGCCAAAAAGTAAGGCTATAGCCTTGGTATTTTGCCCAAACATGACCAAAATTGAAATTGATTGATTTTGATTGAACATTGAAAAGTGATGAAAATGAGCCATTTTTGGCCACAAAGTAAGGCTATAGCCTTGGTATTTTTCCCAAAAATGACCAAAATTGAAATTGATTGATTTTGATTGAACATTGAAAAGTGATGAAAATGAGCCATGTTTGGCCAAAAAGTAAGGCTATAGCCTTGGTATTTTGCCCAAATATGACCAAAATTGAAATTGATTGATTTTGATTGAACATTGAAAAGTGTAAAACGATTTATTTAATACAAGTATAATAAACGGTGTATTCCCATAACAACACTCTAAAGATACACTTATAATTAACAACTTCGAAACGAGACTTAACTTAAAACGGCTTTTCCAACACGACTGTACATAACTGCAACTATATCACGACTGGGGTTACAAGTACAAAACGGATATCCCAAGTACAACACACCAATATGACATTGACACGATAGCAACTAAGAACACTCAAAACAAAGAGATGATGACAGCAACTGTGGAGATGAATGGTGCAATAACACAATATGCCGATGGCGAAACAACAAAAGACGGAGCCAATAAAACAAAGGACTAACGATACTCAACAAGACGTGACCAATTGATAACACTAAAACTTGTACTCTAACATCACTCCCTCCTTCAAAAACAAGCCTCCTGGCTTGAATTGTTACAGAAAGTAGTGAAAAAAACTAAATAATAAATGAAACAGACAATAGACAAGACGTGCTACAACCTAAAAACATTTAAAGCAATCAAACTACGTTATGCCATAATTGTCACTAATTCTTGAAACATTGTCTGAGGCTTGGTATAAGCGAGGATTTAAACACTCGGCATAAGTATACAAGTTCTGTTTTTGCTGAATTTCCTCTGACGGTACGACCAACGATTCTCTGTTCTTATCTTCAATGTCTCCTCCCTCATCATTTTCCACAACAACCCGAGTCTGTCGATTCGGTTCCGTTCCAAAGTTTATTTCTCTCTTGTCTAGTTCCGTGGTTATGTCCTTTAGCTTTTGTACAAGTTCACCGATATCCCGATTGATAGATTCAACCTCAATGGACGCTACTGGAATAGATCTTTGTGGCGGGGATAGGTCCATAGGAGAGACATGACAGCAAGAATATCTCCTTTCCCAGCAGTACTTGGCAACATGGCCGACCCTCAGGCAACAGTAGCATATGGGCCGGCCATCTTCACACCTATAGATGTTGGTACGATTCGCAAACGGATATTTGGTTCTCTCTTCAGCCATTCTAACTTTGTCAACCATGGCAGCAACAACTGATATGATAAGGTCTTTAACATCCTCCACTGAAATCATCTTGTCTCCGAAGGTAGGAGTTCCTCCAACGGGGTACCAATGTAAAACGATTTATTTAACACAAGTATAATAAACGGTGTATTCTCATAACAACACTCTAAAGATACACTAATAATTGACAACTTCGAAACGAGACTTAACTTAAAACGGCTTTTCCAACACGACTGTACATAACTGCAACTATATCACGACTGGGGTTACAAGTACAAAACGGATATCCCAAGTACAACACACCAATATGACATTGACACGATAGCAACTAAGAACACTCAAAACAAAGAGATGATGACAGCAACTGTGGAGATGAATGGTGCAATAACACAATATGCCGATGGCGAAACAACAAAAGACGGAGCCAATAAAACAAAGGACTAACGATACTCAACAAGACGTGACCAATTGATAACACTAAAACTTGTACTCTAACATCACTCCCTCCTTCAAAAACAAGCCTCCTGGCTTGAATTGTTACAGAGAGTAATGAAAAAAACTAAATAATAAATGAAACAGACAATAGACAAGATGTGCTACAACCTAAAAACATTTAAAGCAATCAAACTACGTTATGCCATAATTGTCACTAATTCTTGAAACATTGTCTGAGGCTTGGTATAAGCGAGGATTTAAACACTCGGCATAAGTATACAAGTTCTGTTTTTGCTGAATTTCCTCTGACGGTACGACCAACGATTCTCTGTTCTTATCTTCAATGTCTCCTCCCTCATCATTTTCCACAACAACCCGAGTCTGTCGATTCGGTTCCGTTCCAAAGTTTATTTCTCTCTTGTCTAGTTCCGTGGTTATGTCCTTTAGCTTTTGTACAAGTTCACCGATATCCCGATTGATAGATTCAACCTCAATGGACGCTACTGGAATAGATCTTTGTGGCGGGGATAGGTCCATAGGAGAGACATGACAGCAAGAATATCTCCTTTCCCAGCAGTACTTGGCAACATGGCCGACCCTCAGGCAACAGTAGCATATGGGCCGGCCATCTTCACACCTATAGATGTTGGTACGATTCGCAAACGGATATTTGGTTCTCTCTTCAGCCATTCTAACTTTGTCAACCATGGCAGCAACAACTGATATGATAAGGTCTTTAACATCCTCCACTGAAATCATCTTGTCTCCGAAGGTAGGAGTTCCTCACACGGGGCACCAATGTAAAACGATTTATTTAATACAAGTATAATAAACGGTGTATTCCCATAACAACACTCTAAAGATACACTTATAATTAACAACTTCGAAACGAGACTTAACTTAAAACGGCTTTTCCAACACGACTGTACATAACTGCAACTATATCACGACTGGGGTTACAAGTACAAAACGGATATCCCAAGTACAACACACCAATATGACATTGACACGATAGCAACTAAGAACACTCAAAACAAAGAGATGATGACAGCAACTGTGGAGATGAATGGTGCAATAACACAATATGCCGATGGCGAAACAACAAAAGACGGAGCCAATAAAACAAAGGACTAACGATACTCAACAAGACGTGACCAATTGATAACACTAAAACTTGTACTCTAACAAAAGTGATGAAAATGAGCCATTTTTGGCTAAAAAGTAAGGCTATAGCTTTGGTATTTTGCCCAAATATGACCAAAATTGAAATTGATTGATTTTGATTGAACATTGAAAAGTGATGAAAATGAGCCATGTTTGGGGAGAACGTAAGGCTATAGCCTTGGTATTTTGCCCAAAAATGACCAAAATTGAAATTGATTGATTTTGATTGAACATTGAAAAGTGATGAAAATGAGCCATTTTTGGCCAAAAAGTAAGGCTATAGCCTTGGTATTTTGCCCAAAAATGACCAAATTTGAAATTGATTGATTTTGATTGAACATTGAAAAGTGATGAAAATGAGCCATTTTTGGCCAAAAAGTAAGGCTATAGCCTTGGTATTTTGCCCAAATATGACCAAAATTGAAATTGATTGATTTTGATTGAACATTGAAAAGTGATGAAAATGAGCGATTTTTGGCCAAAAAGTAAGGCTATAGCCTTGGTATTTTGCCCAAAAATGACCAAAATTGAAATTGATTGATTTTGATTGAACATTGAAAAGTGATGAAACTGAGCGATTTTTGGGCAAAACGTAAGGCTATAGCCTTGGTATTTTGCCCAAAAATGACCAAAATTGAAATTGATTGATTTTGATTGAACATTGAAAAGTGATGAAAATGAGCCATTTTTGGCCAAAAAGTAAGGCTATAGCCTTGGTATTTTGCCCAAATATGACCAAAATTGAAGTTGATTGATTTTGATTGAACATTGAAAAGTGATGAAAATGAGCCATGTTTGGCCAAAAAGTAAGGCTATAGCCTTGGTATTTTGCCCAAAAATGACCAAATTTGAAATTGATTGATTTTGATTGAACATTGAAAAGTGATGAAAATGAGCCATTTTTGGCCAAAAAGTAAGGCTATAGCCTTGGTATTTTGCCCAAATATGACCAAAATTGAAATTGATTGATTTTGATTGAACATTGAAAAGTGATGAAAATGAGCGATTTTTGGCCAAAAAGTAAGGCTATAGCCTTGGTATTTTGCCCAAAAATGACCAAAATTGAAATTGATTGATTTTGATTGAACATTGAAAAGTGATGAAAATGAGCGATTTTTGGGCAAAACGTAAGGCTATAGCCTTGGTATTTTGCCCAAAAATGACCAAAATTGAAATTGATTGATTTTGATTGAACATTGAAAAGTGATGAAAATGAGCCATTTTTGGCCAAACAGTAAGGCTATAGCCTTGGTATTTTGCCCAAACATGACCAAAATTGAAATTGATTGATTTTGATTGAACATTGAAAAGTGATGAAAATGAGCCATTTTTGGCCAAAAAGTAAGGCTATAGCCTTGGTATTTTGCCCAAACACGACCAAAATTGAAATTGATTGATTTTGATTGAACATTGAAAAGTGATGAAAATGAGCCATTTTTGGTCACAAAGTAAGGCTATAGCCTTGGTATTTTGCCCAAAAATGACCAAATTTGAAATTGATTGATTTTGATTGAACATTGAAAAGTGATGAAATTGAGCCATTTTTGGCCACAAAGTAAGGCTATAGCCTTGGTATTTTGCCCAAAAATGACCAAATTTGAAATTGATTGATTTTGATTGAACATTGAAAAGTGATGAAAATGAGCCATGTTTGGCCAAAAAGTAAGGCTATAGCCTTGGTATTTTGCCCAAAAATGAGCAACATTGAAATTGATTGATTTTGATTGAACATTGAAAAGTGATGAAAATGAGCCATTTTTGGCCAAAAAGTAAGGCTATAGCCTTGGTATTTTGCCCAAACATGACCAAAATTGAAATTGATTGATTTTGATTGAACATTGAAAAGTGATGAAAATGAGCCATTTTTGGCCACAAAGTAAGGCTATAGCCTTGGTATTTTGCCCAAAAATGACCAAAATTGAAATTGATTGATTTTGATTGAACATTGAAAAGTGATGAAAATGAGCCATTTTGGGCCAAAAAGTAAGGCTATAGCCTTGGTATTTTGCCCAAATATGACCAAAATTGAAATTGATTGATTTTGATTGAACATTGAAAAGTGATGAAAATGAGCCATTTTTGGCTAAAAAGTAAGGCTATAGCTTTGGTATTTTGCCCAAATATGACCAAAATTGAAATTGATTGATTTTGATTGAACATTGAAAAGTGATGAAAATGAGCCATGTTTGGGGAGAACGTAAGGCTATAGCCTTGGTATTTTGCCCAAAAATGACCAAAATTGAAATTGATTGATTTTGATTGAACATTGAAAAGTGATGAAAATGAGCCATTTTTGGCCAAAAAGTAAGGCTATAGCCTTGGTATTTTGCCCAAACATGACCAAAATTGAAATTGATTGATTTTGATTGAACATTGAAAAGTGATGAAAATGAGCCATTTTTGGCCACAAAGTAAGGCTATAGCCTTGGTATTTTGCCCAAAAATGACCAAAATTGAAATTGATTGATTTTGATTGAACATTGAAAAGTGATGAAAATGAGCCATTTTTGGCCAAAAAGTAAGGCTATAGCCTTGGTATTTTGCTCAAATATGACCAAAATTGAAATTGATTGATTTTGATTGAACATTGAAAAGTGATGAAAATGAGCCATTTTTGGCTAAAAAGTAAGGCTATAGCCTTGGTATTTTGCCCAAATATGACCAAAATTGAAATTGATTGATTTTGATTGAACATTGAAAAGTGATGAAAATGAGCCATGTTTGGGGAGAACGTAAGGCTATAGCCTTGGTATTTTGCCCAAAAATGACCAAAATTGAAATTGATTGATTTTGATTGAACATTGAAAAGTGATGAAAATGAGCCATTTTTGGCCAAAAAGTAAGGCTATAGCCTTGGTATTTTGCCCAAAAATGACCAAAATTGAAATTGATTGATTTTGATTGAACATTGAAAAGTGATGAAAATGAGCCATTTTTGGCCAAAAAGTAAGGCTATAGCCTTGGTATTTTGCCCAAATATGACCAAAATTGAAATTGATTGATTTTGATTGAACATTGAAAAGTGATGAAAATGAGCCATTTTTGGCTAAAAAGTAAGGCTATAGCTTTGGTATTTTGCCCAAATATGACCAAAATTGAAATTGATTGATTTTGATTGAACATTGAAAAGTGATGAAAATGAGCCATGTTTGGGGAGAACGTAAGGCTATAGCCTTGGTATTTTGCCCAAAAATGACCAAAATTGAAATTGATTGATTTTGATTGAACATTGAAAAGTGATGAAAATGAGCCATTTTTGGCCAAAAAGTAAGGCTATAGCCTTGGTATTTTGCCCAAAAATGACCAAAATTGAAATTGATTGATTTTGATTGAACATTGAAAAGTGATGAAAATGAGCGATTTTTGGGCAAAACGTAAGGCTATAGCCTTGGTATTTTGCCCAAAAATGACCAAAATTGAAATTGATTGATTTTGATTGAACATTGAAAAGTGATGAAAATGAGCCATTTTTGGCCAAACAGTAAGGCTATAGCCTTGGTATTTTGCCCAAAAATGACCAAAATTGAAATTGATTGATTTTGATTGAACATTGAAAAGTGATGAAAATGAGCCATTTTTGGCCAAAAAGTAAGGCTATAGCCTTGGTATTTTGCCCAAACACGACCAAAATTGAAATTGATTGATTTTGATTGAACATTGAAAAGTGATGAAAATGAGCCATTTTTGGTCACAAAGTAAGGCTATAGCCTTGGTATTTTGCCCAAAAATGACCAAATTTGAAATTGATTGATTTTGATTGAACATTGAAAAGTGATGAAAATGAGCCATTTTTGGCCATAAAGTAAGGCTATAGCCTTGGTATTTTGCCCAAAAATGAGCAAAATTGAAATTGATTGATTTTGATTGAACATTGAAAAGTGATGAAAATGAGCCATTTTTGGCCAAAAAGTAAGGCTATAGCCTTGGTATTTTGCCCAAACATGACCAAAATTGAAATTGATTGATTTTGATTGAACATTGAAAAGTGATGAACATGAGCCATTTTTGGCCAAACAGTAAGGCTATAGCCTTGGTATTTTGCCCAAAAATGACCAAAATTGAAAGTGATTGATTTTGATTGAACATTGAAAAGTGATGAAAATGAGCCATTTTTGGCCAGAAAGTAAGGCTATAGCCTTGGTATTTTGCCCAAAAATGACCAAAATTGAAATTGATTGATTTTGATTGAACATTGAAAAGTGATGAAAATGAGCCATTTATGGCCAAAAAGTAAGGCTATAGCCTTGGTATTTTGCCCAAAAATGACCAAAATTGAAATTGATTGATTTTGATTGAACATTGAAAAGTGATGAAAATGAGCCATTTTTGGCCAAACAGTAAGGCTATAGCCTTGGTATTTTGCCCAAACATGACCAAAATTGAAATTGATTGATTTTGATTGAACATTGAAAAGTGATGAAATTGAGCCATTTTTGGCCACAAAGTAAGGCTATAGCCTTGGTATTTTGCCCAAAAATGACCAAATTTGAAATTGATTGATTTTGATTGAACATTGAAAAGTGATGAAAATGAGCCATTTTTGGCCAAAAAGTAAGGCTATAGCCTTGGTATTTTGCCCAAAAATGAGCAACATTGAAATTGATTGATTTTGATTGAACATTGAAAAGTGATGAAAATGAGCCATTTTTGGCCAAAAAGTAAGGCTATAGCCTTGGTATTTTGCCCAAACATGACCAAAATTGAAATTGATTGATTTTGATTGAACATTGAAAAGTGATGAAAATGAGCCATTTTTGGCCACAAAGTAAGGCTATAGCCTTGGTATTTTGCCCAAAAATGACCAAATTTGAAATTGATTGATTTTGATTGAACATTGAAAAGTGATGAAAATGAGCCATTTTTGGCCAAAAAGTAAGGCTATAGCCTTGGTATTTTGCCCAAAAATGACCAAAATTGAAATTGATTGATTTTGATTGAACATTGAAAAGTGATGAAAATGAGCCATTTATGGCCAAAAAGTAAGGCTATAGCCTTGGTATTTTGCCCAAAAATGACCAAAATTCAAATTGATTGATTTTGATTGAACATTGAAAAGAGATGAAAATGAGCGATGTTTGGCCAAAAAGTAAGGCTATAGCCTTGGTATTTTGCCCAAACATGACCAAAATTGAAATTGATTGATTTTGATTGAACATTGAAAAGTGATGAAAATGAGCCATTTTTGGCCATAAAGTAAGGCTATAGCCTTGGTATTTTGCCCAAAAATGACCAAAATTGACATTGATTGATTTCGATTGAACATTGAAAAGTGATGAAAATGAGCCATTTTTGGCAAAAAAGTAAGGCTATAGCCTTGGTATTTTGCCCAAATATGACCAAAATTGAAATTGATTGATTTTGATTGAACATTGAAAAGTGATGAAAATGAGCCATTTTTGGCCAAAAAGTAAGGCTATAGCCTTGGTATTTTGCCCAAAAATGACCAAAATTGAAATTGATTGATTTTGATTGAACATTGAAAAGTGATGAAAATGAGCCATTTTTGGCCAAAAAGTAAGGCTATAGCCTTGGTATTTTGCCCAAATATGACCAAAATTGAAGTTGATTGATTTTGATTGAACATTGAAAAGTGATGAAATTGAGCCATGTTTGGGCAGAACGTAAGGCTATAGCCTTGGTATTTTGCCCAAAAATGACCAAAATTGAAATTGATTGATTTTGATTGAACATTGAAAAGTGATGAAAATGAGCCATTTTTGGCCAAAAAGTAAGGCTATAGCCTTGGTATTTTGCCCAAAAATGACCAAAATTGAAATTGATTGAATTTGATTGAACATTGAAAAGTGATGAAAATGAGCCATGTTTGGCCACAAAGTAAGGCTATAGCCTTGGTATTTTGCCCAAAAATGACCAAAATTGAAATTGATTGATTTTGATTGAACATTGAAAAGTGATGAAAATGAGCCATTTTTGGCCAAAAAGTAAGGCTATAGCCTTGGTATTTTGCCCAAAAATGACCAAAATTGAAATTGATTGATTTTCATTGAACATTGAAAAGTGATGAAAATGAGCCATTTTTGGCCAAGAAGTAAGGCTATAGCCTTGGTATTTTGCCCAAACATGACCAAAATTGAAATTGATTGATTTTGATTGAACATTGAAAAGTGATGAAAATGAGCGATTTTTGGCCAAAAAGTAAGGCTATAGCCTTGGTATTTTGCCCAAAAATGACCAAAATTGAAATTGATTGATGTTGATTGAACATTGAAAAGTGATGAAAATGAGCCATTTGTGGCCAGAAAGTAAGGCTATAGCCTTGGTATTTTGCCCAAAAATGAGCAACATTGAAATTGATTGATTTTGATTGAACATTGAAAAGTGATGAAAATGAGCCATGTTTGGGGAGAACGTAAGGCTATAGCCTTGGTATTTTGCCCAAAAATGACCAAAATTGAAATTGATTGATTTTGATTGAACATTGAAAAGTGATGAAAATGAGCCATTTTTGGCCAAAAAGTAAGGCTATAGCCTTGGTATTTTGCCCAAAAATGACCAAATTTGAAATTGATTGATTTTGATTGAACATTGAAAAGTGATGAAAATGAGCCATTTTTGGCCAAAAAGTAAGGCTATAGCCTTGGTATTTTGCCCAAATATGACCAAAATTGAAATTGATTGATTTTGATTGAACATTGAAAAGTGATGAAAATGAGCGATTTTTGGCCAAAAAGTAAGGCTATAGCCTTGGTATTTCGCCCAAAAATGACCAAAATTGAAATTGATTGATTTTGATTGAACATTGAAAAGTGATGAAAATGAGCGATTTTTGGGCAAAACGTAAGGCTATAGCCTTGGTATTTTGCCCAAAAATGACCAAAATTGAAATTGATTGATTTTGATTGAACATTGAAAAGTGATGAAAATGAGCCATTTTTGGCCAAAAAGTAAGGCTATAGCCTTGGTATTTTGCCCAAAAATGACCAAAATTGACATTGATTGATTTCGATTGAACATTGAAAAGTGATGAAAATGAGCCATTTTTGGCAAAAAAGTAAGGCTATAGCCTTGGTATTTTGCCCAAATATGACCAAAATTGAAATTGATTGATTTTGATTGAACATTGAAAAGTGATGAAAATGAGCCATTTTTGGCCAAAAAGTAAGGCTATAGCCTTGGTATTTTGCCCAAAAATGACCAAAATTGAAATTGATTGATTTTGATTGAACATTGAAAAGTGATGAAAATGAGCCATTTTTGGCCAAAAAGTAAGGCTATAGCCTTGGTATTTTGCCCAAATATGACCAAAATTGAAGTTGATTGATTTTGATTGAACATTGAAAAGTGATGAAATTGAGCCATGTTTGGGCAGAACGTAAGGCTATAGCCTTGGTATTTTGCCCAAAAATGACCAAAATTGAAATTGATTGATTTTGATTGAACATTGAAAAGTGATGAAAATGAGCCATTTTTGGCCAAAAAGTAAGGCTATAGCCTTGGTATTTTGCCCAAATATGACCAAAATTGAAATTGATTGATTTTGATTGAACATTGAAAAGTGATGAAAATGAGCGATTTTTGGCCAAAAAGTAAGGCTATAGCCTTGGTATTTCGCCCAAAAATGACCAAAATTGAAATTGATTGATTTTGATTGAACATTGAAAAGTGATGAAAATGAGCCATTTTTGGCCAAAAAGTAAGGCTATAGCCTTGGTATTTTGCCCAAAAATGACCAAAATTGACATTGATTGATTTCGATTGAACATTGAAAAGTGATGAAAATGAGCCATTTTTGGCAAAAAAGTAAGGCTATAGCCTTGGTATTTTGCCCAAATATGACCAAAATTGAAATTGATTGATTTTGATTGAACATTGAAAAGTGATGAAAATGAGCCATTTTTGGCCAAAAAGTAAGGCTATAGCCTTGGTATTTTGCCCAAAAATGACCAAAATTGAAATTGATTGATTTTGATTGAACATTGAAAAGTGATGAAAATGAGCCATTTTTGGCCAAAAAGTAAGGCTATAGCCTTGGTATTTTGCCCAAATATGACCAAAATTGAAGTTGATTGATTTTGATTGAACATTGAAAAGTGATGAAATTGAGCCATGTTTGGGCAGAACGTAAGGCTATAGCCTTGGTATTTTGCCCAAAAATGACCAAAATTGAAATTGATTGATTTTGATTGAACATTGAAAAGTGATGAAAATGAGCCATTTTTGGCCAAAAAGTAAGGCTATAGCCTTGGTATTTTGCCCAAAAATGACCAAAATTGAAATTGATTGAATTTGATTGAACATTGAAAAGTGATGAAAATGAGCCATGTTTGGCCACAAAGTAAGGCTATAGCCTTGGTATTTTGCCCAAAAATGACCAAAATTGAAATTGATTGATTTTGATTGAACATTGAAAAGTGATGAAAATGAGCCATTTTTGGCCAAAAAGTAAGGCTATAGCCTTGGTATTTTGCCCAAAAATGACCAAAATTGAAATTGATTGATTTTCATTGAACATTGAAAAGTGATGAAAATGAGCCATTTTTGGCCAAGAAGTAAGGCTATAGCCTTGGTATTTTGCCCAAACATGACCAAAATTGAAATTGATTGATTTTGATTGAACATTGAAAAGTGATGAAAATGAGCGATTTTTGGCCAAAAAGTAAGGCTATAGCCTTGGTATTTTGCCCAAAAATGACCAAAATTGAAATTGATTGATGTTGATTGAACATTGAAAAGTGATGAAAATGAGCCATTTGTGGCCAGAAAGTAAGGCTATAGCCTTGGTATTTTGCCCAAAAATGAGCAACATTGAAATTGATTGATTTTGATTGAACATTGAAAAGTGATGAAAATGAGCCATGTTTGGGGAGAACGTAAGGCTATAGCCTTGGTATTTTGCCCAAAAATGACCAAAATTGAAATTGATTGATTTTGATTGAACATTGAAAAGTGATGAAAATGAGCCATTTTTGGCCAAAAAGTAAGGCTATAGCCTTGGTATTTTGCCCAAAAATGACCAAATTTGAAATTGATTGATTTTGATTGAACATTGAAAAGTGATGAAAATGAGCCATTTTTGGCCAAAAAGTAAGGCTATAGCCTTGGTATTTTGCCCAAATATGACCAAAATTGAAATTGATTGATTTTGATTGAACATTGAAAAGTGATGAAAATGAGCGATTTTTGGCCAAAAAGTAAGGCTATAGCCTTGGTATTTTGCCCAAAAATGACCAAAATTGAAATTGATTGATTTTGATTGAACATTGAAAAGTGATGAAAATGAGCGATTTTTGGGCAAAACGTAAGGCTATAGCCTTGGTATTTTGCCCAAAAATGACCAAAATTGAAATTGATTGATTTTGATTGAACATTGAAAAGTGATGAAAATGAGCCATTTTTGGCCAAAAAGTAAGGCTATAGCCTTGGTATTTTGCCCAAATATGACCAAAATTGAAGTTGATTGATTTTGATTGAACATTGAAAAGTGATGAAAATGAGCCATGTTTGGGCAGAACGTAAGGCTATAGCCTTGGTATTTTGTCCAAAAATGACCAAAATTGAAGTTGATTGATTTTAATTGAACATTGAAAAGTGATGAAAATGAGCCATTTTTGGCCAAAAAGTAAGGCTATAGCCTTGGTATTTTGCCCAAAAATGACCAAAATTGAAATTGATTGATTTTGATTGAACATTGAAAAGTGATGAAAATGAGCCATTTTTGGCCAAAAAGTAAGGCTATAGCCTTGGTATTTTGCCCAAATATGACCAAAATTCAAATTGATTGATTTTGATTGAACATTGAAAAGTGATGAAAATGAGCCATGTTTGGGCAGAACGTAAGGCTATAGCCTTGGTATTTTGCCCAAAAATGACCAAAATTGAAATTGATTGATTTTGATTGAACATTGAAAAGTGGTGAAAATGAGCCATTTTTGGCCAAAAAGTAAGGCTATAGCCTTGGTATTTTGCCCAAACATGACCAAACTTGAAATTGATTGACTTTGATTGAACATTGAAAAGTGATGAAAATGAGCCATTTTTGGCCAAAAAGTAAGGCTATAGCCTTGGTATTTTGCCCAAAAATGACCAAAATTGAAATTGATTGATTTTGATTGAACATTGAACAGTTATGAAAATGAGCGATTTTTGGGCAAAACGTAAGGCTATAGCCTTGGTATTTTGCCCAAAAATGACCAAAATTGAAATTGATTGATTTTGATTGAACATTGAAAAGTGATGAAAATGAGCCATTTTTGGCCAAAAAGTAAGGCTATAGCCTTGGTATTTTGCCCAAAAATGACCAAAATTGAAATTGATTGATTTTGATTGAACATTGAAAAGTGATGAAAATGAGCCATTTTTGGCCACAAAGTAAGGCTATAGCCTTGGTATTTTGCCCAAAAATGACCAAACTTGAAATTGATTGATTTTGATTGAACATTGAAAAGTGATGAAAATGAGCCATGTTTGGGCAGAACGTAAGGCTATAGCCTTGGTATTTTGTCCAAAAATGACCAAAATTGAAGTTGATTGATTTTAATTGAACATTGAAAAGTGATGAAAATGAGCCATTTTTGGCCAAAAAGTAAGGCTATAGCCTTGGTATTTTGCCCAAAAATGACCAAAATTGAAATTGATTGATTTTGATTGAACATTGAAAAGTGATGAAAATGAGCCATTTTTGGCCAAAAAGTAAGGCTATAGCCTTGGTATTTTGCCCAAATATGACCAAAATTCAAATTGATTGATTTTGATTGAACATTGAAAAGTGATGAAAATGAGCCATGTTTGGGCAGAACGTAAGGCTATAGCCTTGGTATTTTGCCCAAAAATGACCAAAATTGAAATTGATTGATTTTGATTGAACATTGAAAAGTGATGAAAATGAGCCATTTTTGGCCAAAAAGTAAGGCTATAGCCTTGGTATTTTGCCCAAACATGACCAAACTTGAAATTGATTGACTTTGATTGAACATTGAAAAGTGATGAAAATGAGCCATTTTTGGCCAAAAAGTAAGGCTATAGCCTTGGTATTTTGCCCAAAAATGACCAAAATTGAAATTGATTGATTTTGATTGAACATTGAACAGTTATGAAAATGAGCGATTTTTGGGCAAAACGTAAGGCTATAGCCTTGGTATTTTGCCCAAAAATGACCAAAATTGAAATTGATTGATTTTGATTGAACATTGAAAAGTGATGAAAATGAGCCATTTTTGGCCAAAAAGTAAGGCTATAGCCTTGGTATTTTGCCCAAAAATGACCAAAATTGAAATTGATTGATTTTGATTGAACATTGAAAAGTGATGAAAATGAGCCATTTTTGGCCACAAAGTAAGGCTATAGCCTTGGTATTTTGCCCAAAAATGACCAAACTTGAAATTGATTGATTTTGATTGAACATTGAAAAGTGATGAAAATGAGCCATTTTTGGCCAAAAAGTAAGGCTATAGCCTTGGTATTTTGCCCAAAAATGACCAAAATTGAAATTGATTGATTTTGATTGAACATTGAAAAGTGATGAAAATGAGCCATGTTT
This sequence comes from Mastigias papua, assembly GCA_964019165.1. Taxonomy (NCBI): domain Eukaryota; kingdom Metazoa; phylum Cnidaria; class Scyphozoa; order Rhizostomeae; family Mastigiidae; genus Mastigias; species Mastigias papua. The sequence goes on from OZ025274.1 coordinate 13,609,725, forward strand.
GGGCAAAACGTAAGGCTATTTTTTTTTTTTTTTTTTTTTTTGTTTTTTTGAAATTCAAATATATAGGCCGAGATGGCCCTTAACTGCATACAATTACACAGCTAATTGTATAATACTAATATACTCTATGTTTAAAGCTACACAACAGTAACAAAAGAAATTAATCTAATGTTCGCAAAAACTAAATATAGTTGTAAGGTAGATAATGATAGTTAATTATGTTCTACTATAAGTGGATAAGAAGTTTGATCTTCTATCCAAAGATGTTTTGCAGAAGACTGCCAAACGGTTGGTTACAGTGTAATCCTCTTGGCTCATTAGCCACATATACATATTGAAGTCATTAAGAGAGGTAGTTGTTGGGAATGTTCTATAGATGTCCTCTAAAAGTCTTTGACGTTCTTCTTGAAAAATGGGGCAAGCTAAGACAAAGTGAATTTCATCTTCAACTGTGAAAATATTCAGAGTTTTGCAGTATTGGCAAAATCGTTTGTCTCTAGGAGTTTTGATTTTGCTAAAGCGACCTGTTTCAATTTGGAGGTTATGAGCACTGACCCTAAGTTTTGCTAATGTGCTTCTAACAGTAAAGTCCTGTATGTAGTCAAGATAGGATTCAAATTTATAAGTTGTTTTAAATGAGGCATAAACATTTAGTTTTCTATTTTCAGTTATATGCTCATTTAATCTATTCAACACTTCTGACTGAAAGTGCTTAATGACCTTAGTTTTAATGGCTGAACGAGTATCTGAATGCCGTATGTCATAGCGTATCCTAAGGTCACGGGCAAGAGATACCCAGTTATAATGGCCACAATCTGCATCCTTTGCAAGCATAAGGAAAGCTTTGCTAGCATAACGTTGTATATCTAAAGAGTTTAGCCGAGTGAAAAAATTTAAAATATTTATATGTCTTTGGCATTGGAGACTTACTCTTCCAAGTTCTGCATATACAGCATCTGTAGTTGTACTCGATCGAACACCCAAAGCATATTTACAGGCTTTAAGATGAAGCGTTTCCAACTTAGACCATTCGTCAAAACCCCATATTTCTGAAGCATAATTCAAAATGGGAGCAATCGTATGGTCAAACAAATAAAGAAAAAGACGTGGCTGGAAACCGCCCCATTCTTTGCTTTTAGAAATAAGGGAAAAGTAGGACTTGTGAGCTTTCTCTTTTATTTTCTCGATATGTTCTGAAAAGGACCCATTAGATTTCAGCGTTACACCTAAATATTTATAAGAGGCACATTCTTTAAGTTCTTTATCACCTAACTTCCAAGGTTTGTTCTTTTTAGATTTTGCACGGGATTTCTGCTTTTGAATCAACATGACTTTAGTTTTGTCCAAGTTCACTTCCATTTTAAGAGATTTTGAAAACGTATCTAAGGCATCCAGTTGAGATTGAAGGTCTTTTCTATCCTTTGCTAGTAAAACAAGGTCGTCAGCATATAAAAGTGAGTGAACAGATATATCATCCACCATTACCCCCTGAGAAGATTCCATAATGTGGCTATTTAAATCGTTTAAATATAAAGCAAAAAGGACTGGACTAAGAAGGCACCCTTGTCGTACTCCTCTGTTACAAGGGAAAATATCAGTCAGACTATCGTTACCCCTCACACACGATTTAACTCGATCATAAAGTGACGAGATGACTTTTAGAAATTTGCCCTTTATTCCATATGTAACAAGCTGCTGTAACAACAGCTTATGGTCCACGGAATCGAAGGCTTTTTTGAAATCCACGAAGCATGCGTACAGGGGGCCATTATTATTTCTGAAATAGTTTTCAATAAGAGCACGAAGAGTGAAAATATGATCGGACGTCTGATACCCTTTTCTAAAACCTATCTGATTTTGTTCAAGGATTTCAAATTGGGAAATGACGTTATTTAATCTTTCAAGCAAAACACCCAAGAAAAACTTTCCAAAAATACTTAATAGTGTAATACCCCTGTAATTATTCAGATTTGCTTTATCACCCCCTTTAAAAAGAACTACAATTATTCCTACAGACCACTCTTCAGGGAATTTTCCAGATTGTAATAGTTTGTTAAATAGTTTAGTAAACACAAGCATGAAATTATCATTTGCATGTTTTAGAAGCTCAGCAGACAACATATCAAGCCCAGAAGCTTTTCCATTTTTGAGCTTTTTAGCCATCAGTTTGACTTCCTCTAAAGTAATATCACGATTTAAAGTTTCGTCAATTAGGTTTTGCGTCATGGTGTCAATAGAAGGAGCCCGGATCTCATGATTATTGTCATGTCTGTCTTTGCTATCTTCAGAGTTTAGAAGGGTACTGAAATAATTTGATAATTGGTTATTGGAGAAGTTTAGACTGTGTTTTTCGTTTCTACTTTTCAACATTTTCCAGAAAACTTTTGGAGCTTCCCCTTTCAGATCCCAAAGTTCCGTTTTCTTTTTTTGAAGAAAACTGTGGCGTTTGTATCTTATTAGTTTTTTATAAACCCTTCGCTGTTGAAAATAAGCTGACTTAAGATTAATATCTTGATTATCTTCAAAATTGGAGGAATTCTTCAGTGCAGCTTGATATTTTTTTCTTTTGTTGTTTAATAGCTGTTTGTGTTTCCGACACTCAGCATCAAACCAAGGACATTTATTCATCAACTTAAGATTGTTTTTATTTTTGGCTTTACGAAAAATATTTCTGGAAGTTAAATGAGCTTCAGATAAATCTATCATTTTGGTTCGCAATGATTCAATAACTTCCTCTATGGATGAATCATTATTATCCAATTCATTTGATATATCAGTTAAAAAACTAGTTATCTCGCTGCTTTCCATTGCCAAAGATAGAATTTCTGACGTTGAGGCACCATTGATATAGTATTGTTTTTTATAATTCTGTAAAAGCTTATTGTCGTCATATGTAGGTAGATTTACCACTGATATATCAGGCTGCGCTTCCGATTTAATTATATTGTTCGAGCTTTTTATGGATAGCTCGATTGGGCTGTGATCTGAAAATTCACATAGTTCACCAACACTTAGTTTATCGACCATTGAAAAATTTTCTTGGCGTAATAGGGCATAATCAACGACACTATTACCCCTGTTAGTAAAGCACGTGAAAGTGCTGGAATTATCCTTATCAACCCTGCCATTCATAATACGGTAGCCAGCAGCCTTGCAAAATTCAATAAAAGCAGTTCCGTTAGCATTAATGGGAGAGGTGTCTTTACTTAATCTTTTATCTAGATGTTGATCTGGCAAGTAATTATCATCAATTGGCAAATAGTCATCCAATTCGTCATTTTCAACAAAGTCATTGACGTCATTCGTTCTAGCATTGAAGTCGCCGCACAATAGAACCCACCCTTTTCGTTCATAATGAGCACATTCTGATTGGAGAGTCTCAAATGACAGAGCTTGCCCTGTTCTCAATAAAGTTGAACTGCTTGGGGGAGTATAAATAAAACAGATAAATAAATCTTGTTCCCAACCAAATCCATTTTTGGTAAGTCTGCACCAGAAATGGTAACTATCCGAAAGAACAATTGAAACATATTTAAGAATTGAATTGCGTACTAGGAGAGACAGACCCCCAGAAGGTCTGCCCCCCAAATGATTCTTAAAACCCGGCTCGTGAAATTCAGAAAAATTATTAGTTAAGTTAAATAATGATAAGTCAATAGGATCTCTCCAAGTTTCAGAAAAGCAAATTAAATCATTGCGTTCTAAAATTTTGTTAAAAAATTCACAGCCTGCCTGTCTTAAAGTTTGAACTTTCGAATTTCCAAATCCATTAAAATTCCACACGGAAAGATTTAGGTAATGTTGAATAGGTAGACAGAGGTTTGGCGTTGGGCTGCGATAAAATTCTTTAGCTATACCAGTTGAGTTTTGGTCTTTAATGTTACCTTTTCCATCTCGGCCAAAATCCTATTGCCTTGAATTAACTAAGTCATAATAATCAGCGTAGGACCTGATCTCGAATATGCGGGGGTTATTAATGTATCTAAACTTAATTTTTCCATCGATGGTCCATACGCTGTCGACATTAAGAAACCTCCTATTCGAACTAACCTCATTAAAAATACGTTTAATACCAGGAGCCAGGTCTTCATGTATTTTTATGTGCGTCGCCTTCTTTTTACATCTCATAACACGTTCCTTGGTTTTATGGCTTAAAAACTTAACCAAAATCGACCTTGGATTGCTATCACGGCGCCCAACACGATGTACAATTTCAATTTCAGAACGGACCAGATCCAGATCAAGTTCTTTCTTTAAAGTTTCTAACGTAACCTTCTCGATGTCTTCCCCCATCTCCTCCACGACTCCTCTAATTCGAATTGAATTTTTTCTAGAATATTGCTCATGGCGATCGATCAAAAATTGTAGGTCCTTACCATGATCACAGTTTAAGCTAATTTCCTTGGACATAGCGTCTACTTTGGAATCTAAATCCGACTGCTTCGTTTTCAGGACTGATATATCAACCTTGAACTTCTCAATTTGATCTTCGATAGTTGATAATCGGGCCAACATCCGACTTTGATTTTCAAGAATGCTCTCTTGACCGCTTTCAATTTTCTTTTCAAGACGAAGGAGAATCTCGGGAAAGTCCAAAGCTTCATCATTCTTTACGCATTTATTACTCCTCTGTTGATTTGTTGGGCCGGGATTTAGTTCAACATCACCACAAAGAAGCAATTTCTAGAAAGGGTCCATACCTTCATGCTCAATAGCATAGGCCACTCTTCGATGAGATCGCTTACGCGCCGATTTCGACAAATTATCTTTCAACCATGCCTTTCCCAAAAGACATTTTCCTCCATTCTGCACATTAGACATTCTGTATTTACAAACAACTTTCCAACGATCAACGGGTGTGATTTTCACCAACTCCGTACACATGAAGACATAAATTATTAGAGTAGCGAAAACACGTGCTGCAACCGCTATCGCTATAACCTTTTTGGTATTTTGCCCAAAAATGACCAAAATTGAAATTGATTGATTTTGATTGAACATTGAAAAGTGATGAAAATGAGCCATTTTTGGCCAAACAGTAAGGCTATAGCCTTGGTATTTTGCCCAAAAATGACCAAAATTGAAATTGATTGATTTTGATTGAACATTGAAAAGTGATGAAAATGAGCCATTTTTGGCCAAAAAGTAAGGCTATAGCCTTGGTATTTTGCCCAAAAATGACCAAAATTGAAATTGATTGATTTTGATTGAACATTGAAAAGTGATGAAAATGAGCCATTTTTGGCCAAAAAGTAAGGCTATAGCCTTGGTATTTTGCCCAAATATGACCAAAATTGAAGTTGATTGATTTTGATTGAACATTGAAAAGTGATGAAATTGAGCCATGTTTGGGCAGAACGTAAGGCTATAGCCTTGGTATTTTGCCCAAAAATGACCAAAATTGAAATTGATTGATTTTGATTGAACATTGAAAAGTGATGAAAATGAGCCATTTTTGGCCAAAAAGTAAGGCTATAGCCTTGGTATTTTGCCCAAAAATGACCAAAATTGAAATTGATTGAATTTGATTGAACATTGAAAAGTGATGAAAATGAGCCATGTTTGGCCACAAAGTAAGGCTATAGCCTTGGTATTTTGCCCAAAAATGACCAAAATTGAAATTGATTGATTTTGATTGAACATTGAAAAGTGATGAAAATGAGCCATTTTTGGCCAAAAAGTAAGGCTATAGCCTTGGTATTTTGCCCAAAAATGACCAAAATTGAAATTGATTGATTTTCATTGAACATTGAAAAGTGATGAAAATGAGCCATTTTTGGCCAAGAAGTAAGGCTATAGCCTTGGTATTTTGCCCAAACATGACCAAAATTGAAATTGATTGATTTTGATTGAACATTGAAAAGTGATGAAAATGAGCGATTTTTGGCCAAAAAGTAAGGCTATAGCCTTGGTATTTTGCCCAAAAATGACCAAAATTGAAATTGATTGATGTTGATTGAACATTGAAAAGTGATGAAAATGAGCCATTTGTGGCCAGAAAGTAAGGCTATAGCCTTGGTATTTTGCCCAAAAATGAGCAACATTGAAATTGATTGATTTTGATTGAACATTGAAAAGTGATGAAAATGAGCCATTTTTGGCCAAAAAGTAAGGCTATAGCCTTGGTATTTTGCCCAAAAATGACCAAAATTGAAATTGATTGATTTTGATTGAACATTGAAAAGTGATGAAAATGAGCCATTTTTGGCCAAAAAGTAAGGCTATAGCCTTGGTATTTTGCCCAAAAATGACCAAACTTGAAATTGATTGATTTTGATTGAACATTGAAAAGTGATGAAAATGAGCCATTTTTGGCCAAAAAGTAAGGCTATAGCCTTGGTATTTTGCCCAAAAATGACCAAAATTGAAATTGATTGATTTTGATTGAACATTGAAAAGTGATGAAAATGAGCCATTTTTGGCCAAAAAGTAAGGCTATAGCCTTGGTATTTTGCCCAAAAATGACCAAACTTGAAATTGATTGATTTTGATTGAACATTGAAAAGTGATGAAAATGAGCCATTTTTGGCGAAAAAGTAAGGCTATAGCCTTGGTATTTTGCCCAAAAATGACCAAAATTGAAATTGATTGATTTTGATTGAACATTGAAAAGTGATGAAAATGAGCCATTTTTGGCCAAAAAGTAAGGCTATAGCCTTGGTATTTTGCCCAAAAGTGACCAAAATTGAAATTGATTGATTTTGATTGAACATTGAAAAGTGATGAAAATGAGCCATTTTTGGCCAAAAAGTAAGGCTATAGCCTTGGTATTTTGCCCAAATATGACCAAAATTGAAGTTGATTGATTTTGATTGAACATTGAAAAGTGATGAAATTGAGCCATGTTTGGGCAGAACGTAAGGCTATAGCCTTGGTATTTTGCCCAAAAATGACCAAAATTGAAATTGATTGATTTTGATTGAACATTGAAAAGTGATGAAAATGAGCCATTTTTGGCCAAAAAGTAAGGCTATAGCCTTGGTATTTTGCCCAAAAATGACCAAAATTGAAATTGATTGAATTTGATTGAACATTGAAAAGTGATGAAAATGAGCCATGTTTGGCCACAAAGTAAGGCTATAGCCTTGGTATTTTGCCCAAAAATGACCAAAATTGAAATTGATTGATTTTGATTGAACATTGAAAAGTGATGAAAATGAGCCATTTTTGGCCAAAAAGTAAGGCTATAGCCTTGGTATTTTGCCCAAAAATGACCAAAATTGAAATTGATTGATTTTCATTGAACATTGAAAAGTGATGAAAATGAGCCATTTTTGGCCAAGAAGTAAGGCTATAGCCTTGGTATTTTGCCCAAACATGACCAAAATTGAAATTGATTGATTTTGATTGAACATTGAAAAGTGATGAAAATGAGCGATTTTTGGGCAAAAAGTAAGGCTATAGCCTTGGTATTTTGCCCAAAAATGACCAAAATTGAAATTGATTGATGTTGATTGAACATTGAAAAGTGATGAAAATGAGCCATTTTTGGCCAGAAAGTAAGGCTATAGCCTTGGTATTTTGCCCAAAAATGAGCAACATTGAAATTGATTGATTTTGATTGAACATTGAAAAGTGATGAAAATGAGCCATTTTTGGCCAAAAAGTAAGGCTATAGCCTTGGTATTTTGCCCAAAAATGACCAAAATTGAAATTGATTGATTTTGATTGAACATTGAAAAGTGATGAAAATGAGCCATTTTTGGCCAAAAAGTAAGGCTATAGCCTTGGTATTTTGCCCAAAAATGACCAAACTTGAAATTGATTGATTTTGATTGAACATTGAAAAGTGATGAAAATGAGCCATTTTTGGCCAAAAAGTAAGGCTATAGCCTTGGTATTTTGCCCAAAAATGACCAAAATTGAAATTGATTGATTTTGATTGAACATTGAAAAGTGATGAAAATGAGCCATTTTTGGCCAAAAAGTAAGGCTATAGCCTTGGTATTTTGCCCAAAAATGACCAAACTTGAAATTGATTGATTTTGATTGAACATTGAAAAGTGATGAAAATGAGCCATTTTTGGCGAAAAGGTAAGGCTATAGCCTTGGTATTTTGCCCAAAAATGACCAAAATTGAAATTGATTGATTTTGATTGAACATTGAAAAGTGATGAAAATGAGCCATTTTTGGCCAAAAAGTAAGGCTATAGCCTTGGTATTTTGCCCAAAAGTAACCAAAATTGAAATTGATTGATTTTGATTGAACATTGAAAAGTGATGAAAATGAGCCATTTTTGGCCAAAAAGTAAGGCTATAGCCTTGGTATTTTGCCCAAAAATGACCAAAATTGAAATTGATTGATTTTGATTGAACATTGAAAAGTGATGAAAATGAGCCATTTTTGGCCAAACAGTAAGGCTATAGCCTTGGTATTTTGCCCAAAAATGACCAAAATTGAAATTGATTGATTTTGATTGAACATTGAAAAGTGATGAAAATGAGCCATTTTTGGCCACAAAGTAAGGCTATTGCCTTGGTATTCTGCCCAAAAATGACCAAAATTGAAATTGATTGATTTTGATTGAACATTGAAAAGTGATGAAAATGAGCCATTTTTGGCCAAAAAGTAAGGCTATAGCCTTGGTATTTTGCCCAAAAATGACCAAAATTGAAATTGATTGATTTTGATTGAACATTGAAAAGTGATGAAAATGAGCCATTTTTGGCCAAAAAGTAAGGCTATAGCCTTGGTATTTTGCCCAAAAATGACCAAAATTGAAATTGATTGATTTTGATTGAACATTGAAAAGTGATGAAAATGAGCGATTTTTGGCCAAAACGTAAGGCTATAGCCTTGGTATTTTGCCCAAAAATGACCAAAATTGAAATTGATTGATTTTGATTGAACATTGAAAAGTGATGAAAATGAGCCATTTTTGGCCAAAAAGTAAGGCTATAGCCTTGGTTTTTTTACCCAAAACTGACCAAACTTGAAATTGATTGATTTTGATTGAACATTGAAAAGTGCTGAAAATGAGCCATTTTTGGCCAAAAAGTAAGGCTATTTTTTTTTTTTTTTTTTTTTTTTTTGTAATTCAAGTATCTAGGCCGGGATGGCCCTTAACTGAATACATATCTACAGCGATTGTTGAAATACGTTGTATCTACTCAACAGTAATATAGTATTGTTATAAGTGTATACAAAAGTAGTAATATAATTATTGTAATACATAGATAACTAACTAATATACGAAATATATAAAGCTACAAGATTAGTATGTGCTTTTAGGGTTACTCAAAAATTTGGATCTCTTAGTAAAGGATGTTTTACAGAACATCCCGATACGTTTTGTTATAATGTAATCCTCTTGGCTCATAAGCCATAAAAACATATTGCGGTCGTTCAGTAAGACTGTAGCTGGGAATTTTTTATGGATTTCTTCTAAGAACCGTTGTCGTTCCTCGTTGAATAGGGAGCAAACTAAAAGAAAGTGGATTTCATCTTCGACTTTAAAAATATTCAGGGTTTTGCAGTACAGGCAAAATCTTTGGTCTCTAGGGGTTTTGGTTTTATTAAATCGTCCTGTTTCAACTTGTAGGTTATGAGCACTGAGCCTAAGTCTTGCTAATGTACATCTAACACTAAAATCTTGTATATAGTCAAGGTAGGACTCAAATTTGTAAATTGTTTTAAATGAGGCGAATAAATGCAGTTTTCTGTCTTCAGTTATATGTTCATTTAACCTATGCAATACTTCTGATTTAAAGTGCCTAATGACCTTAGTTTTAATTACTGACCGAGTATCCGCTTGTTGTATTTCATATTGTACCCGAAGGTCGCGAGCATGAGATACCCAGTTAGAAGGACCATAGTCTGCATCTTTTGTAAGCATGGATAAAGCTTTGCTAGCGTAACGTTTCGAGTCTAAAGAAGATAACCTAGCGAAAAAATTTAGAATATTTATATGTCTTTGGCACTGGAGACTTACTCTTCCTAGTTCAGCATAGACGGCATCAGTAGTCGTACTTGATCGAACACCCAAAGCATATTTACATGCTTTAAGGTGAAGCGTTTCTAATATAGACCATTTGTCCAAACCCCATATTTCTGATGCATAATTTAGAATAGGAGCAATGGTATGGTCAAATAAATAAAGAAAAAGACGTGGCTGGAAACCCCCCCATTCTTTGCTTTTTGAAATAAGGGAAAAGTAGGCTTTATGAGCTTTCTCTTTTATTATATCGATATGTATTGAAAAAGAGCCATTTGATTTTATCGTGACACCCAAATATTTATAAGAGACACATTCTTTAATCTCTTTGTCACCTATTTTCCAAGTTTTATTTTTCTTGGATTTAGCACGAGATTTCTGTTTTTGAATCAACATGACTTTAGTTTTGTCCATGTTCACTTCCATTTTAAGAGAATTTGAAAACTTATGTAATGCATCCAGTTGTGACTGAAGATCTATTCTATCCTTTGCTATTAGAACAAGGTCATCGGCATATAAAAGTGAGTGAACAGGTATATCATCCACCAATACCCCCTGAGAAGATGCCTTAATGTGGCGATTCAAATCGTTCAAATATAAAGCAAAGAGGACGGGACTAAGAAGGCACCCTTGCCGTACACCTCTGTTACATGGGAAAATATTTGTTAGGCTATGGTTACCCCTTACACACGATTTAACTTTGTCATAAAGAGACGAGATAACTTTTAGGAAATTGCCTTTTATTCCGTATGTAACAAGCTATAGCCTTGGTATTTTGCCCAAAAATGACCAAAATTGAAATTGATTGATTTTGATTGAACATTGAAAAGTGATGAAAATGAGCCATTTTTGGCCAAAAAGTAAGGCTATAGCCTTGGTATTTTGCCCAAAAGTGACCAAAATTGAAATTGATTGATTTTGATTGAACATTGAAAAGTGATGAAAATGAGCCATTTTTGGCCAAAAAGTAAGGCTATAGCCTTGGTTTTTTTACCCAAAAATGACCAAACTTGAAATTGATTGATTTTGATTGAACATTGAAAAGTGCTGAAAATGAGCCATTTTTGGCCAAAAAGTAAGGCTATAGCCTTGGTATTTTGCCCAAAAATGACCAAAATTGAAATTGATTGATTTTGATTGAACATTGAAAAGTGATGAAAATGAGCCATTTTTGGCCAAAAAGTAAGGCTATAGCCTTGGTATTTTGCCCAAAAATGACCAAAATTGAAATTGATTGATTTTGATTGAACATTGAAAAGTGATGAAAATGAGCCATTTTTGGCCAAAAAGTAAGGCTATAGCCTTGGTATTTTGCCCAAAAATGACCAAAATTGAAATTGATTGATTTTGATTGAACATTGAAAAGTGATGAAAATGAGCCATTTTTGGCCAAAAAGTAAGGCTATAGCCTTGGTATTTTGCCCAAACATGACCAAAATTGAAATTGATTGATTTTGATTGAACATTGAAAAGTGATGAAAATGAGCCATTTTTGGCCAAACAGTAAGGCTATAGCCTTGGTATTTTGCCCAAAAATGACCAAAATTGAAATTGATTTGTGAAATGTAAAAATGAAACCAATATGTGAACGAAATGATTTGGAATTGTTGATGATGATTATTATTCTCGTTGTGGACCAAACTCTACTGTAGATGTTGAGCTAAGGCGATGTGATCTTCTGTGATGGCTGCGAGCGGTCTTTAAGTCGTTGTCGAATCAGAATCATCTTGCAGAGAGTAGACATCTTTGGTATACCGTATTTAGTAAAACTATTTAAACTAATGTCTATCTATATACATGGCTCGGCTGAGTGACATACGTCCCCGCCATGGCTCTAAGTTGTACTCATCTCATTTCTAACTCTAACTCTATTCCCAACTCTATTCAACTCTTTCTTCAACTCTTTCTCCAACTCTTTCTTCAACTCTTTCTCCAACCCTTTCTTCTTTAACTTAATGCGCGAGGGCTATATATACTTATTAACACCTAATGTTGTGTCAGCAGTTTTGCTGCTAACCAACTAATGATTACGATGCAGATTTCAATCCAAAAGAAGCATTGCGTAATCCTGGCTCTTTCTAGACTTCCTTAGACAATAGATAAGGATGCTGTGTAATGCTCGGTCATGTAGCTAATCTAACGGAATGATGACAAGGCTATATTTATGCATAGTGCAATGGCAATAATACTGAATCCTAAACTCGATGCTATGAAATACTATTATTTATATATGCGTCCTAACCTAATCTCGTAAACTAACTTAACCTTAAAACTAGCAATAATACTGGCTCTACCCCATGGAGCCTCGACGAAACAACTAATACAATAAACGCCAAAATGGCACTCCTCAGTCTTTCCCAAGCACTGAGAGTCCAAATGCGATAAACAACACTAAATGCGGAATACGAATGTAGACACGAGTGCTTTCGCAAGCCACTCTGTCTTCGGCCCAGTTAACAAGGTGTTAGTTTTATATACAATCTATCCAAACAGTCTAGCAAAAATCTAAAAAAAAAAAACTAGCAGTATTACAGATTGATTTTGATTGAACATTGAAAAGTGATGAAAATGAGCCATTTTTGGCCAAAAAGTAAGGCTATAGCCTTGGTATTTTGCCCAAAAATGACCAAACTTGAAATTGATTGATTTTGATTGAACATTGAAAAGTGATGAAAATGAGCCATTTTTGGCCAAAAAGTAAGGCTATAGTCTTGGTATTTTGCCCAAAAATGACCAAAATTGAAATTGATTGATTTTGATTGAACATTGAAAAGTGCTGAAAATGAGCCATTTTTGGCCAAAAAGTAAGGCTATAGCCTTGGTATTTTGCCCAAAAATGACCAAAATTGAAATTGATTGATTTTGATTGAACATTGAAAAGTGATGAAAATGAGCCATTTTTGGCCAAAAAGTAAGGCTATAGCCTTGGTATTTTGCCCAAAAGTGACCAAAATTGAAATTGATTGATTTTGATTGAACATTGAAAAGTGATGAAAATGAGCCATTTTTGGCCAAAAAGTAAGGCTATAGCCTTGGTATTTTGCCCAAAAGTGACCAAAATTGAAATTGATTGATTTTGATTGAACATTGAAAAGTGATGAAAATGAGCCATTTTTGGCCAAAAAGTAAGGCTATAGCCTTGGTATTTTGCCCAAAAATGACCAAAATTGAAATTGATTGATTTTGATTGAACATTGAAAAGTGATGAAAATGAGCCATTTTTGGCCAAAAAGTAAGGCTATAGCCTTGGTATTTTGCCCAAACATGACCAAAATTGAAATTGATTGATTTTGATTGAACATTGAAAAGTGATGAAAATGAGCCATTTTTGGCCAAACAGTAAGGCTATAGCCTTGGTATTTTGCCCAAAAATGACCAAAATTGAAATTGATTTGTGAAATGTAAAAATGAAACCAATATGTGAACGAAATGATTTGGAATTGTTGATGATGATTATTATTCTCGTTGTGGACCAAACTCTACTGTAGATGTTGAGCTAAGGCGATGTGATCTTCTGTGATGGCTGCGAGCGGTCTTTAAGTCGTTGTCGAATCAGAATCATCTTGCAGAGAGTAGACATCTTTGGTATACCGTATTTAGTAAAACTATTTAAACTAATGTCTATCTATATACATGGCTCGGCTGAGTGACATACGTCCCCGCCATGGCTCTAAGTTGTACTCATCTCATTTCTAACTCTAACTCTATTCCCAACTCTATTCAACTCTTTCTTCAACTCTTTCTCCAACTCTTTCTTCAACTCTTTCTCCAACCCTTTCTTCTTTAACTTAATGCGCGAGGGCTATATATACTTATTAACACCTAATGTTGTGTCAGCAGTTTTGCTGCTAACCAACTAATGATTACGATGCAGATTTCAATCCAAAAGAAGCATTGCGTAATCCTGGCTCTTTCTAGACTTCCTTAGACAATAGATAAGAATGCTGTGTAATGCTCGGTCATGTAGCTAATCTAACGGAATGATGACAAGGCTATATTTATGCATAGTGCAATGGCAATAATACTGAATCCTAAACTCGATGCTATGAAATACTATTATTTATATATGCGTCCTAACCTAATCTCGTAAACTAACTTAACCTTAAAACTAGCAATAATACTGGCTCTACCCCATGGAGCCTCGACGAAACAACTAATACAATAAACGCCAAAATGGCACTCCTCAGTCTTTCCCAAGCACTGAGAGTCCAAATGCGATAAACAACACTAAATGCGGAATACGAATGTAGACACGAGTGCTTTCGCAAGCCACTCTGTCTTCGGCCCAGTTAACAAGGTGTTAGTTTTATATACAATCTATCCAAACAGTCTAGCAAAAATCTAAAAAAAAACAACTAGCAGTATTACAGATTGATTTTGATTGAACATTGAAAAGTGATGAAAATGAGCCATTTTTGGCCAAAAAGTAAGGCTATAGCCTTGGTATTTTGCCCAAAAATGACCAAACTTGAAATTGATTGATTTTGATTGAACATTGAAAAGTGATGAAAATGAGCCATTTTTGGCCAAAAAGTAAGGCTATAGCCTTGGTATTTTGCCCAAAAATGACCAAAATTGACATTGATTGATTTTGATTGAACATTGAAAAGTGCTGAAAATGAGCCATTTTTGGCCAAAAAGTAAGGCTATAGCCTTGGTATTTTGCCCAAAAATGACCAAAATTGAAATTGATTGATTTTGATTGAACATTGAAAAGTGATGAAAATGAGCCATTTTTGGCCAAAAAGTAAGGCTATAGCCTTGGTATTTTGCCCAAAAGTGACCAAAATTGAAATTGATTGATTTTGATTGAACATTGAAAAGTGATGAAAATGAGCCATTTTTGGCCAAAAAGTAAGGCTATAGCCTTGGTATTTTGCCCAAAAGTGACCAAAATTGAAATTGATTGATTTTGATTGAACATTGAAAAGTGATGAAAATGAGCCATTTTTGGCCAAAAAGTAAGGCTATAGCCTTGGTATTTTGCCCAAAAATGACCAAAATTGAAATTGATTGATTTTGATTGAACATTGAAAAGTGATGAAAATGAGCCATTTTTGGCCAAAAAGTAAGGCTATAGCCTTGGTATTTTGCCCAAACATGACCAAAATTGAAATTGATTGATTTTGATTGAACATTGAAAAGTGATGAAAATGAGCCATTTTTGGCGAAAAAGTAAGGCTATAGCCTTGGTATTTTGCCCAAAAATGACCAAAATTGAAATTGATTGATTTTGATTGAACATTGAAAAGTGATGAAAATGAGCCATGTTTGGCCAAAACGTAAGGCTATAGCCTTGGTATTTTGTCCAAAAATGACCAAAATTGAAATTGATTGATTTTGATTGAACATTGAAAAGTGATGAAAATGAGCCATTTTTGGCCAAAAACTAAGGCCATAGCCTTGGTATTTTGCCCAAAAATGACCAAAATTGAAATTGATTGATTTTGATTGAACATTGAAAAGTGATGAAAATGAGCCATGTTTGGCCAAAACGTAAGGCTATAGCCTTGGTATTTTGTCCAAAAATGACCAAAATTGAAATTGATTGATTTTGATTGAACATTGAAAAGTGATGAAAATGAGCCATTTTTGGCCAAAAAGTAAGGCTATAGCCTTGGTATTTTGCCCAAAAATGACCAAAATTGACATTGATTGATTTTGATTGAACATTGAAAAGTGCTGAAAATGAGCCATTTTTGGCCAAAAAGTAAGGCTATAGCCTTGGTCTTTTGCCCAAAAATGACCAAAATTGAAATTGATTGATTTTGATTGAACATTGAAAAGTGATGAAAATGAGCCATTTTTGGCCAAAAAGTAAGGCTATAGCCTTGGTATTTTGCCCAAAAGTGACCAAAATTGAAATTGATTGATTTTGATTGAACATTGAAAAGTGATGAAAATGAGCCATTTTTGGCCAAAAAGTAAGGCTATAGCCTTGGTATTTTGCCCAAAAATGACCAAAATTGAAATTGATTGATTTTGATTGAACATTGAAAAGTGATGAAAATGAGCCATTTTTGGCCAAAAACTAAGGCTATAGCCTTGGTATTTTGCCCAAAAATGACCAAAATTGAAATTGATTGATTTTGATTGAACATTGAAAAGTGATGAAAATGAGCCATTTTTGGCCAAAAAGTAAGGCTATAGCCTTGGTATTTTGCCCAAACATGACCAAAATTGAAATTGATTGATTTTGATTGAACATTGAAAAGTGATGAAAATGAGCCATTTTTGGCGAAAAAGTAAGGCTATAGCCTTGGTATTTTGCCCAAAAATGACCAAAATTGAAATTGATTGATTTTGATTGAACATTGAAAAGTGATGAAAATGAGCCATGTTTGGCCAAAACGTAAGGCTATAGCCTTGGTATTTTGTCCAAAAATGACCAAAATTGAAATTGATTGATTTTGATTGAACATTGAAAAGTGATGAAAATGAGCCATTTTTGGCCAAAAACTAAGGCCATAGCCTTGGTATTTTGCCCAAAAATGACCAAAATTGAAATTGATTGATTTTGATTGAACATTGAAAAGTGATGAAAATGAGCCATTTTTGGCCAAAAAGTAAGGCTATAGCCTTGGTATTTTGCCCAAAAATGACCAAAATTGAAATTGATTGATTTTGATTGAACATTGAAAAGTGATGAAAATGAGCCATTTTTGGCCAAAAAGTAAGGCTATAGCCTTGGTATTTTAACCACAAATGACCAAAATTGAAATTGATTGATTTTGATTGAACATTGAAAAGTGATGAAAATGAGCCATGTTTGGCCAAAAGGTAAGGCTATAGCCTTGGTATTTTGTCCAAAAATGAGCAAAATTGAAATTGATTGATTTTGATTGAACATTGAAAAGTGATGAAAATGAGCCATTTTTGGCCAAAAAGTAAGGCTATAGCCTTGGTATTTTGCCCAAAAATGACCAAAATTGAAATTGATTGATTTTGATTGAACATTGAAAAGTGATGAAAATGAGCCATGTTTGGCCAAAACGTAAGGCTATAGCCTTGGTATTTTGTCCAAAAATGACCAAAATTGAAATTGATTGATTTTGATTGAACATTGAAAAGTGATGAAAATGAGCCATTTTTGGCCAAAAACTAAGGCCATAGCCTTGGTATTTTGCCCAAAACTGGCCAAATTTGGAATTGATTGATTTTGATTGAACATTGAAAAGTGATGAAAATGAGCCATTTTTGGCCAAAAAGTAAGGCTATAGCCTTGGTATTTTGCCCAAAAATGACCAAAATTGAAATTGATTGATTTTGATTGCAGAATGAAAAGTGATGAAAATGAGCCAATTTTGGCCAAAAAGTAAGGCTATAGCCTTGGTATTTTGCCCAAAAATGACCAAAATTGAAATTGATTGATTTTGATTGAACATTGAAAAGTGATGAAAATGAGCCATTTTTGGCCAAAAAGTAAGGCTATAGCCTTGGTATTTTAACCACAAATGACCAAAATTGAAATTGATTAATTTTGATTGAACATTGAAAAGTGATGAAAATGAGCCATTTTTGGCCAAAAAGTAAGGCTATAGCCTTGGTATTTTGCCCAAAAATGAGCAAAATTGAAATTGATTGATTTTGATTGAACATTGAAAAGTGATGAAAATGAGCCATTTTTGGCCAAAAAGTAAGGCTATAGCCTTGGTATTTTGCCCAAAAATGACCAAAATTGAAATTGATTGATTTTGATTGAACATTGAAAAGTGATGAAAATGAGCCATGTTTGGCCAAAACGTAAGGCTATAGCCTTGGTATTTTGTCCAAAAATGACCAAAATTGAAATTGATTGATTTTGATTGAACATTGAAAAGTGATGAAAATGAGCCATTTCTGGCCATAAAGTAAGGCTATAGCCTTGGTATTTTGCCCAAACATGACCAAAATTGAAATTGATTGATTTTGATTGAACATTGAAAAGTGATGAAAATGAGCCATTTTTGGCCAAAAAGTAAGGCTATAGCCTTGGTATTTTGCCCAAAAATGACCAAAATTGAAATTGATTGATTTTGATTGAACATTGAAAAGTGATGAAAATGAGCCATGTTTGGCCAAAACGTAAGGCTATAGCCTTGGTATTTTGTCTAAAAATGAGCAAAATTAAAATTGATTGATTTTGATTGAACATTGAAAAGTGATGAAAATGAGCCATGTTTGGGCAGATCGTAAGGCTATAGCCTTGGTATTTTGCCCAAAAATGACCAAAATTGAAATTGATTGATTTTGATTGAACATTGAAAAGTGATGAAAATGAGCCAATTTTGGCCAAAACGTAAGGCTATAGCCTTGGTATTTTGTCCAAAAATGACCAAAATTGAAATTGATTGATTTTGATTGAACATTGAAAAGTGATGAAAATGAGCCATTTCTGGCCAAAAAGTAAGGCTATAGCGTTGGTATTTTGCCCAAATATGACCAAAATTGAAATTGATTGATTTTGATTGAACATTGAAAAGTGATGAAAATGAGCCATTTTTGGCCAAAAAGTAAGGCTATAGCCTTGGTATTTTGCCCAAAAATGACCAAAATTGAAATTGATTGATTTTGATTGAACATTGAAAAGTGATGAAAATGAGCCATGTTTGGGCAGAACGTAAGGCTATAGGCTTGGTATTTTGCCCAAACATGACGAAAATTGAAATTGATTGATTTTGATTGAACATTGAAAAGTGATGAAAATGAGCCATTTTTGGCCAAAAAGTAAGGCTATAGCCTTGGTATTTTACCCAAAAATGACCAAACTTGAAATTGATTGATTTTGATTGAACATTGAAAAGTGATGAAAATGAGCCATGTTTGGCCAAAACGTAAGGCTATAGCCTTGGTATTTTGTCCAAAAATGACCAAAATTGAAATTGATTGATTTTGATTGAACATTGAAAAGTGATGAAAATGAGCCATTTTTGGCCAAAAACTAAGGCCATAGCCTTGGTATTTTGCCCAACACTGGCCAAATTTGGAATTGATTGATTTTGATTGAACATTGAAAAGTGATGAAAATGAGCCATTTTTGGCCAAAAAGTAAGGCTATAGCCTTGGTATTTTGCCCAAAAATGACCAAAATTGAAATTGATTGATTTTGATTGCAGAATGAAAAGTGATGAAAATGAGCCAATTTTGGCCAAAACGTAAGGCTATAGCCTTGGTATTTTGCGCAAAACTGGCCAAATTTGGAATTGATTGATTTTGATTGAACATTGAAAAGTGATGAAAATGAGCCATTTTTGGCCAAAAAGTAAGGCTATAGCCTTGGTATTTTGCCCAAAAATGACCAAAATTGAAATTGATTGATTTTGATTGAACATTGAAAAGTGATGAAAATGAGCCATTTTTGGCCAAAAAGTAAGGCTATAGTCTTGGTATTTTGCCCAAAAATGACCACAATTGACATTGATTGAGTTTGATTGAACATTGAAAAGTGATGAAAATGAGCCATGTTTGGCCAAAAAGTAAGGCTATAGCCTTGGTATTTTGCCCAAAAATGACCAAAATTGAAATTGATTGATTTTGATTGAACATTGAAAAGTGATGAAAATGAGCCATTTTTGGCCAAAAAGTAAGGCTATAGCCTTGGTATTTTGCCCAAAAATGACCAAAATTGAAATTGATTGATTTTGATTGAACATTGAAAAGTGATGAAAATGAGCCAATTTTGGCCAAAAAGTAAGGCCATAGCCTTGGTATTTTGCCCAAAACTGGCCAAATTTGGAATTGATTGATTTTGATTGAACATTGAAAAGTGATGAAAATGAGCCATTTTTGGCCAAAAAGTAAGGCTATAGCCTTGGTATTTTGCCCAAAAATGACCAAAATTGAAATTGATTGATTTTGATTGAACATTGACAAGTGATGAAAATGAGCCATTTTTGGCCAAACAATAAGGCTATAGCCTTGGTATTTTGCCCAAAAATGACCAAAATTGAAATTGATTGATTTTGATGGAACATTGAAAAGTGATGAAAATGAGCCATGTTTGGCCAAAAAGTAAGGCTATAGCCTTGGTATTTTGCCCAAAAATGACCAAAATTGACATTGATTGATTTTGATTGAACATTGAAAAGTGATGAAAATGAGCCATTTTTGGCCAAAAAGTAAGGCTATAGCCTTGGTATTTTGCCCAAAAATGACCAAAATTGAAATTGATTGATTTTGATTGAACATTGAAAAGTGATGAAAATGAGCCATTTTTGGCCAAAAAGTAAGGCTATAGCCTTGGTATTTTGCCCAAAAATGACCAAAATTGAAATTGATTGATTTTGATTGAACATTGAAAAGTGATGAAACTGAGCCATTTTTGGCCAAAAAGTAAGGCTATAACCTTGGTATTTTGCCCAAAAATGACCAAAATTGAAATTGATTGATTTTTATTGAACATTGAAAAGTGATGAAAATGAGCCATTTTTGGCCAAAAAGTAAGGCTATAGCCTTGGTATTTTGCCCAAAAGTGACCAAAATTGAAATTGATTGATTTTGATTGAACATTGAAAAGTGATGAAAATGAGCCATTTTTGGCCAAAAAGTAAGGCTATAGCCTTGGCATTTTGCCCAAAAATGACCAAAATTGAAATTGATTGATTTTGATTGCAGAATGAAAAGTGATGAAAATGAGCCAATTTTGGCCAAAAAGTAAGGCTATAGCCTTGGTATTTTGCCCAAAAATGACCAAAATTGAAATTGATTGATTTTGATTGAACATTGAAAAGTGATGAAAATGAGCCATTTTTGGCCAAAAAGTAAGGCTATAGCCTTGGTATTTTAACCACAAATGACCAAAATTGAAATTGATTGATTTTGATTGAACATTGAAAAGTGATGAAAATGAGCCATGTTTGGCCAAAAGGTAAGGCTATAGCCTTGGTATTTTGTCCACAAATGAGCAAAATTGAAATTGATTGATTTTGATTGAACATTGAAAAGTGATGAAAATGAGCCATTTTTGGCCAAAAAGTAAGGCTATAACCTTGGTATTTTGCCCAAAAATGACCAAAATTGAAATTGATTGATTTTGATTGAACATTGAAAAGTGATGAAAATGAGCCATGTTTGGCCAAAACGTAAATCTATAGCCTTGGTATTTTGTCCAAAAATGACCAAAATTGAAATTGATTGATTTTGATTGAACATTGAAAAGTGATGACAATGAGCCATTTCTGGCCATAAAGTAAGGCTATAGCCTTGGTATTTTGCCCAAATATGACCAAAATTGAAATTGATTGATTTTGATTGAACATTGAAAAGTGATGAAAATGAGCCATGTTTGGCCAAAAAGTAAGGCTATAGCCTTGGTATTTTGCCCAAAAATGACCAAAATTGAAATTGATTGATTTTGATTGAACATTGAAAAGTGATGAAAATGAGCCATTTTTGGCCAAAAAGTACGGCTATAGCCTTGGTATTTTAACCACAATTGACCAAAATTGAAATTGATTGATTTTGATTGAACATTGAAAAGTGATGAAAATGAGCCATGTTTGGCCAAAAGGTAAGGCTATAGCCTTGGTATTTTGTCCAAAAATGAGCAAAATTGAAATTGATTGATTTTGATTGAACATTGAAAAGTGATGAAAATGAGCCATTTTTGGCCAAAAAGTAAGGCTATAGCCTTGGTATTTTGCCCAAAAATGACCAAAATTGAAATTGATTGATTTTGATTGAACATTGAAAAGTGATGAAAATGAGCCATGTTTGGCCAAAACGTAAGGCTATAGCCTTGGTATTTTGTCCAACAATGACCAAAATTGAAATTGATTGATTTTGATTGAACATTGAAAAGTGATGAAAATGAGCCATTTTTGGCCAAAAACTAAGGCCATAGCCTTGGTATTTTGCCCAAAACTGGCCAAATTTGGAATTGATTGATTTTGATTGAACATTGAAAAGTGATGAAAATGAGCCATTTTTGGCCAAAAAGTAAGGCTATAGCCTTGGTATTTTGCCCAAAAATGACCAAAATTGAAATTGATTGATTTTGATTGCAGAATGAAACGTGATGAAAATGAGCCAATTTTGGCCAAAAAGTAAGGCTATAGCCTTGGTATTTTGCCCAAAAATGACCAAAATTGAAATTGATTGATTTTGATTGAACATTGAAAAGTGATGAAAATGAGCCATTTTGGCCAAAAAGTAAGGCTATAGCCTTGGTATTTTGCCCAAAAATGAGCAAAATTGAAATTGATTGATTTTGATTGAACATTGAAAAGTGATGAAAATGAGCCATTTTTGGCCAAAAAGTAAGGCTATAGCCTTGGTATTTTGCCCAAACATGACCAAAATTGAAATTGATTGATTTTGATTGAACATTGAAAAGTGATGAAAATGAGCCATGTTTGGCCAAAACGTAAGGCTATAGCCTTGGTATTTTGTCCAAAAATGACCAAAATTGAAATTGATTGATTTTGATTGAACATTGAAAAGTGATGAAAATGAGCCATTTCTGGCCATAAAGTAAGGCTATAGCCTTGGTATTTTGCCCAAATATGACCAAAATTGAAATTGATTGATTTTGATTGAACATTGAAAAGTGATGAAAATGAGCCATTTTTGGCCAAAAAGTAAGGCTATAGCCTTGGTATTTTGCCCAAAAATGACCAAAATTGAAATTGATTGATTTGATTGAACATTGAAAAGTGATGAAAATGAGCCATGTTTGGCCCAAAGGTAAGGCTATAGCCTTGGTATTTTGTCTAAAAATGAGCAAAATTAAAATTGATTGATTTTGATTGAACATTGAAAAGTGATGAAAATGAGCCATGTTTGGGCAGATCGTAAGGCTATAGCCTTGGTATTTTGCCCAAATATGACCAAAATTGAAATTGATTGATTTTGATTGAACATTGAAAAGTGATGAAAATGAGCCATTTTTGGCCAAAAAGTAAGGCTATAGCCTTGGTATTTTGCCCAAAAATGACCAAAATTGAAATTGATTGATTTTGATTGAACATTGAAAAGTGATGAAAATGAGCCATGTTTGGGCAGAACGTAAGGCTATAGGCTTGGTATTTTGCCCAAACATGACCAAAATTGAAATTGATTGATTTTGATTGAACATTGAAAAGTGATGAAAATGAGCCATTTTTGGCCAAAAAGTAAGGCTATAGCCTTGGTATTTTACCCAAAAATGACCAAACTTGAAATTGATTGATTTTGATTGAACATTGAAAAGTGATGAAAATGAGCCATTTTTGGCCAAAAAGTAAGGCTATAGCCTTGGTATTTTGCCCAAAAATGACCAAAATTGAAATTGATTGATTTTGATTGAACATTGAAAAGTGATGAAAATGAGCCATGTTTGGGCAGAACGTAAGGCTATAGGCTTGGTATTTTGCCCAAACATGACCAAAATTGAAATTGATTGATTTTGATTGAACATTGAAAAGTGATGAAAATGAGCCATTTTTGGCCAAAAAGTAAGGCTATAGCCTTGGTATTTTACCCAAAAATGACCAAACTTGAAATTGATTGATTTTGATTGAACATTGAAAAGTGATGAAAATGAGCCATGTTTGGCCAAAACGTAAGGCTATAGCCTTGGTATTTTGTCCAAAAATGACCAAAATTGAAATTGATTGATTTTGATTGAACATTGAAAAGTGATGAAAATGAGCCATTTTTGGCCAAAAACTAAGGCCATAGCCTTGGTATTTTGCCCAACACTGGCCAAATTTGCAATTGATTGATTTTGATTGAACATTGAAAAGTGATGAAAATGAGCCATTTTTGGCCAAAACGTAAGGCTATAGCCTTGGTATTTTGTCCAAAAATGACCAAAATTGAAATTGATTGATTTTGATTGAACATTGAAAAGTGATGAAAATGAGCCATTTTTGGCCAAAAACTAAGGCCATAGCCTTGGTATTTTGCCCAACACTGGCCAAATTTGCAATTGATTGATTTTGATTGAACATTGAAAAGTGATGAAAATGAGCCATTTTTGGCCAAAACGTAAGGCTATAGCCTTGGTATTTTGCCCAAAAATGACCAAAATTGAAATTGATTGATTTTGATTGAACATTGAAAAGTGATGAAAATGAGCCATTTTTGGCCAAAAAGTAAGGCTATAGCCTTGGTATTTTGCCCAAAAATGACCAAAATTGAAATTGATTGATTTTGATTGCAGAATGAAAAGTGATGAAAATGAGCCAATTTTGGCCAAAACGTAAGGCTATAGCCTTGGTATTTTGCGCAAAACTGGCCAAATTTGGAATTGATTGATTTTGATTGAACATTGAAAAGTGATGAAAATGAGCCATTTTTGGCCAAAAAGTAAGGCTATAGCCTTGGTATTTTGCCCAAAAATGACCAAAATTGAAATTGATTGATTTTGATTGAACATTGAAAAGTGATGAAAATGAGCCATTTTTGGCCAAAAAGTAAGGCTATAGTCTTGGTATTTTGCCCAAACATGACCACAATTGAAATTGATTGAGTTTGATTGAACATTGAAAAGTGATGAAAATGAGCCATGTTTGGCCAAAAAGTAAGGCTATAGCCTTGGTATTTTGCCCAAAAATGACTAAAATTGAAATTGATTGATTTTGATTGAACATTGAAAAGTGATGAAAATGAGCCATTTTTGGCCAAAAAGTAAGGCTATAGCCTTGGTATTTTGCCCAAAAATGACCAAAATTGAAATTGATTGATTTTGATTGAACATTGAAAAGTGATGAAAATGAGCCAATTTTGGCCAAAAAGTAAGGCTATAGCCTTGGTATTTTGCCCAAAAATGACCAAAATTGAAATTGATTGATTTTGATTGAACATTGAAAAGTGATGAAACTGAGCCATTTTTGGCCAAAAAGTAAGGCTATAACCTTGGTATTTTGCCCAAAAATGACCAAAATTGAAATTGATTGATTTTTATTGAACATTGAAAAGTGATGAAAATGAGCCATTTTTGGCCAAAAAGTAAGGCTATAGCCTTGGTATTTTGCCCAAAAATGACCAAAATTGAAATTGATTGATTTTGATTGAACATTGAAAAGTGATGAAAATGAGCCATTTTTGGCCAAAAAGTAAGGCTATAGCCTTGGTATTTTGCCCAAAAATGACCAAAATTGAAATTGATTGATTTTGATTGCAGAATGAAAAGTGATGAAAATGAGCCAATTTTGGCCAAAAAGTAAGGCTATAGCCTTGGTATTTTGCCCAAAAATGACCAAAATTGAAATTGATTGATTTTGATTGAACATTGAAAAGTGATGAAAATGAGCCATTGTTGGCCAAAAAGTAAGGCTATAGCCTTGGTATTTTAACCACAAATGACCAAAATTGAAATTGATTGATTTTGATTGAACATTGAAAAGTGATGAAAATGAGCCATGTTTGGCCAAAAGGTAAGGCTATAGCCTTGGTATTTTGTCCACAAATGAGCAAAATTGAAATTGATTGATTTTGATTGAACATTGAAAAGTGATGAAAATGAGCCATTTTTGGCCAAAAAGTAAGGCTATAGCCTTGGTATTTTGCCCAAAAATGACCAAAATTGAAATTGATTGATTTTGATTGAACATTGAAAAGTGATGAAAATGAGCCATGTTTGGCCAAAACGTAAATCTATAGCCTTGGTATTTTGTCCAAAAATGACCAAAATTGAAATTGATTGATTTTGATTGAACATTGAAAAGTGATGAAAATGAGCCATTTCTGGCCATAAAGTAAGCTATAGCCTTGGTATTTTGCCCAAATATGACCAAAATTGAAATTGATTGATTTTGATTGAACATTGAAAAGTGATGAAAATGAGCCATTTTTGGCCAAAAAGTAAGTCTATAGCCTTGGTATTTTGCCCAAAAATGACCAAATTGAAATTGATTGATTTTGATTGAACATTGAAAAGTGATGAAAATGAGCCATGTTTGGGCAGAACGTAAGGCTATAGCCTTGGTATTTTGCCCAAACATGACCAAAATTGAAATTGATTGATTTTGATTGAACATTGAAAAGTGATGAAATGAGCCATTTTTGGCCAAAAAGTAAGGCTATAGCCTTGGTATTTTACCCAAAAATGACCAAAATTGAAATTGATTGATTTTGATTGAACATTGAAAAGTGATGAAAATGAGCCATGTTTGGCCAAAACGTAAGGCTATAGCCTTGGTATTTTGTCCAAAAATGACCAAAATTGAAATTGATTGATTTTGATTGAACATTGAAAAGTGATGAAAATCAGCCATTTCTGGCCATAAAGTAAGGCTAAAGCCTTGGTATTTTGCCCAAATATGACCAAAATTGAAATTGATTGATTTTGATTGAACATTGAAAAGTGATGAAAATGAGCCATTTTTGGCCAAAAAGTAAGGCTATAGCCTTGGTATTTTGCCCAAAAATGACCAAAATTGAAATTGATTGATTTTGATTGAACATTGAAAAGTGATGAAAATGAGCCATGTTTGGGCAGAACGTAAGGCTATAGCCTTGGTATTTTGCCCAAACATGACCAAAATTGAAATTGATTGATTTTGATTGAACATTGAAAAGTGATGAAAATGAGCCATTTTTGGCCAAACAGTAAGGCTATAGCCTTGGTATTTTACCCAAAAATGACCACAATTGAAATTGATTGAGTTTGATTGAACATTGAAAATTGATGAAAATGAGCCATGTTTGGCCAAAACGTAAGGCTATAGCCTTGGTATTTTGTCCAAAAATGACCAAAATTGAAATTGATTGATTTTGATTGAACATTGAAAAGTGATGAAAATGAGCCATTTTTGGCCAAAAACTAAGGCCATAGCCTAGGTATTTTGCCCAAAACTGGCCAAATTTGGAATTGATTGATTTTGATTGAACATTGAAAAGTGATGAAATTGAGCCATTTTTGGCCAAAAAGTAAGGCCATAGCCTTGGTATTTTGTCCAAAAATGACCAAAATTGAAATTGATTGATTTTGATTGAACATTGAAAAGTGATGAAAATGAGCCATTTTTGGCCAAAAACTAAGGCCATAGCCTAGGTATTTTGCCCAAAACTGGCCAAATTTGGAATTGATTGATTTTGATTGAACATTGAAAAGTGATGAAAATGAGCCATTTTTGGCCAAAAAGTAAGGCTATAGCCTTGGTATTTTGCCCAAAAATGACCAAAATTGAAATTGATTGATTTTGATTGAACATTGAAAAGTGATGAAAATGAGCCATGTTTGGCCAAAAGGTAAGGCTATAGCCTTGGTATTTTGTCCAAAAATGAGCAAAATTGAAATTGATTGATTTTGATTGAACATTGAAAAGTGATGAAAATGAGCCAGTTTTGGCCAAAAAGTAAGGCTATAGCCTTGGTATTTTGCCCAAAAATGACCAAAATTGAAATTGATTGATTTTGATTGAACATTGAAAAGTGATGAAAATGAGCCATGTTTGGCCAAAAAGTAAGGCTATAGCCTTGGTATTTTGCCCAAAAATGACCAAAATTGAAATTGATTGATTTTGATTGAACATTGACAAGTGATGAAAATGAGCCATGTTTGGGCAGAACGTAAGGCTATAGCCTTGGTATTTTGCCCAAATATGACCAAAATTGAAGTTGATTGATTTTGATTGAACATTGAAAAGTGATGAAAATGAGCCATTTTTGGCCAAAAAGTAAGGCTATAGCCTTGGTATTTTACCCAAAAATGACCAAAATTGAAATTGATTGATTTTGATTGAACATTGAAAAGTGATGAAAATGAGCCATGTTTGGCCAAAACGTAAGGCTATAGCCTTGGTATTTTGTCCAAAAATGACCAAAATTGAAATTGATTGATTTTGATTGAACATTGAAAAGTGATGAAAATGAGCCATTTTTGGCCAAAAACTAAGGCCATAGCCTAGGTATTTTGCCCAAAACTGGCCAAATTTGGAATTGATTGATTTTGATTGAACATTGAAAAGTGATGAAAATGAGCCATTTTTGGCCAAAAAGTAAGGCTATAGCCTTGGTATTTTGCCCAAAAATGACCAAAATTGAAATTGATTGATTTTGATTGAACATTGAAAAGTGATGAAAATGAGCCATTTTTGGCCAAAAACTAAGGCCAATAGCCTAGGTATTTTGCCCAAACTGGCCAAATTTGGAATTGATTGACTTTGATTGAACATTGAAAAGTGATGAAAATGAGCCATTTATGGCCAAAAAGTAAGGCTATAGCCTTGGTATTTTGCCCAAAAATGACCAACATTGAAATTGATTGATTTTGATTGCAGAATGAAAAGTGATGAAATTGAGCCATTTTTGGCCAAAAAGTAAGGCCATAGCCTTGGTATTTTGTCCAAAAATGACCAAAATTGAAATTGATTGATTTTGATTGAACATTGAAAAGTGATGAAAATGAGCCATTTTTGGCCAAAAACTAAGGCCATAGCCTAGGTATTTTGCCCAAAACTGGCCAAATTTGGAATTGATTGATTTTGATTGAACATTGAAAAGTGATGAAAATGAGCCATTTTTGGCCAAAAAGTAAGGCTATAGCCTTGGTATTTTGCCCAAAAATGACCAAAATTGAAATTGATTGATTTTGATTGAACATTGAAAAGTGATGAAAATTGAGCCATGTTTGGCCAAAAGGTAAGGCTATAGCCTTGGTATTTTGTCCAAAAATGAGCAAAATTGAAATTGATTGATTTTGATTGAACATTGAAAAGTGATGAAAATGAGCCATTTTTGGCCAAAAAGTAAGGCTATAGCCTTGGTATTTTGCCCAAAAATGACCAAAATTGAAATTGATTGATTTTGATTGAACATTGAAAAGTGATGAAAATGAGCCATGTTTGGCCAAAAAGTAAGGCTATAGCCTTGGTATTTTGCCCAAAAATGACCAAAATTGAAATTGATTGATTTTGATTGAACATTGACAAGTGATGAAAATGAGCCATGTTTGGGCAGAACGTAAGGCTATAGCCTTGGTATTTTGCCCAAATATGACCAAAATTGAAGTTGATTGATTTTGATTGAACATTGAAAAGTGATGAAAATGAGCCATTTTTGGCCAAAAAGTAAGGCTATAGCCTTGGTATTTTACCCAAAAATGACCAAAATTGAAATTGATTGATTTTGATTGAACATTGAAAAGTGATGAAAATGAGCCATGTTTGGCCAAAACGTAAGGCTATAGCCTTGGTATTTTGTCCAAAAATGACCAAAATTGAAATTGATTTGATTTTGATTGAACATTGAAAAGTGATGAAAATGAGCCATTTTTGGCCAAAACTAAGGCCATAGCCTTGGTATTTTGCCCAAAACTGGCCAAATTTGGAATTGATTGATTTTGATTGAACATTGAAAAGTGATGAAAATGAGCCATTTTTGGCCAAAAAGTAAGGCTATAGCCTTGGTATTTTGCCCAAAAATGACCAAAATTGAAATTGATTGATTTTGATTGAACATTGAAAGTGATGAAAATGAGCCATTTTTGGCCGAAAGGTAAGGCCTATAGCCTTGGTATTTTGTCCAAAAATGAGCAAAATTGAAATTGATTGATTTTGATTGAACATTGAAAAGTGATGAAAATGAGCCATTTTTGGCCAAAAAGTAAGGCTATAGCCTTGGTATTTTGCCCAAAATGACCAAAATTGAAATTGATTGATTTTGATTGAACATTGAAAAGTGATGAAACTGAGCCATGTTTGGCCAAAACGTAAGGCTATAGCCTTGGTATTTTGTCCAAAAATGACCAAAATTGAAATTGATTGATTTTGATTGAACATTGAAAAGTGATGAAAATGAGCCATTTCTGGCCACAAAGTAAGGCTATAGCCTTGGTATTTTGCCCAAATATGACCAAAATTGAATTGATTGATTTTGATTGAACATTGAAAAGTGATGAAAATGAGCCATGTTTGGCCAAAAAGTAAGGCTATAGCCTTGGTATTTTGCCCAAAAATGACCAAAATTGAAATTGATTGATTTTGATTGAACATTGAAAAGTGATGAAAATGAGCCATGTTTGGGCAGAACGTAAGGCTATAGCCTTGGTATTTTGCCCAAACATGACCAAAATGAAATTGATTGATTTTGATTGAACATTGAAAAGTGATGAAAATGAGCCATTGTTGGCCAAAAAGTAAGGCTATAGCCTTGGTATTTTACCCAAAAATGACCAAAATTGAAATTGATTGATTTTGATTGAACATTGAAAAGTGATGAAACTGAGCCATGTTTGGCCAAAACGTAAGGCTATAGCCTTGGTATTTTGTTCCAAAAATGACCAAAATTGAAATTGATTGATTTTGATTGAACATTGAAAAGTGATGAAAATGAGCCATTTCTGGCCAAAAAGTAAGGCTATAGCCTTGGTATTTTGCCCAAATATGACCAAAATTGAAATTGATTGATTTTGATTGAACATTGAAAAGTGATGAAATGAGCCATGTTTGGCCAAAAAGTAAGGCTATAGCCTTGGTATTTTGCCCAAAAATGACCAAAATTGAAATTGATTGATTTTGATTGAACATTGAAAAGTGATGAAAATGAGCCATTGTTGGCCAAAAAGTAAGGCTATAGCCTTGGTATTTTACCCAAAAATGACCAAAATTGAAATTGATTGATTTTGATTGAACATTGAAAAGTGATGAAAATGAGCCATGTTTGGCCAAAACGTAAGGCTATATCCTTGGTATTTTGTCCAAAAATGACCAAAATTGAAATTCATTGATTTTGATTGAACATTGAAAAGTGATGAAAATGAGCCATTTTTGGCCAAAAACTAAGGCCATAGCCTTGGTATTTTGCCCAAAACTGGCCAAATTTGGAAGTGATTGATTTTGATTGAACATTGAAAAGTGATGAAAATGAGCCATTTTTGGCCAAAAAGTAAGGCTATAGCCTTGGTATTTTGCCCAAAAATGACCAACATTGAAATTGATTGATTTTGATTGCAGAATGAAAAGTGATGAAAATGAGCCAATTTTGGCCAAAAAGTAAGGCCATAGCCTTTGTATTTTGCGCAAAACTGGCCAAATTTGGAATTGATTGATTTTGATTGAACATTGAAAAGTGATGAAAATGAGCCATTTTTGGCCAAAAACTAAGGCCATAGCCTTGGTATTTTGCCCAAAACTGGCCAAATTTGGAATTGATTGATTTTGATTGAGCATTGAAAAGTGATGAAAATGAGCCATTTTTGGCCAAAAAGTAAGGCTATAGCCTTGGTATTTTGCCCAAAAATGACCAAAATTGAAATTGATTGATTTTGATTGAACATTGAAAAGTGATGAAAATGAGCCAATTTTGGCCAAAAAGTAAGGCCATAGTCTTGGTATTTTGCCCAAAACTGGCCAAATTTGGAATTGATTGATTTTGATTGAACATTGAAAAGTGATGAAAATGAGCCATTTTTGGCCAAAAAGTAAGGCTATAGCCTTGGTATTTTGACCAAAAATGACCAAAATTGAAATTGATTGATTTTGATTGAACATTGAAAAGTGATGAAAATGAGCCATTTTTGGCCAAAAAGTAAGGCTATAGCCTTGGTATTTTGTCCAAAAATGACCAAAATTGAAATTGATTGATTTTGATTGAACATTGAAAAGTGATGAAAATGAGCCATTTTTGTCCAAAAACTAAGGCCATAGCCTTGGTATTTTGCCCAAAACTGGCCAAATTTGGAATTGATTGATTTTGATTGAACATTGAAAAGTGATGAAAATGAGCCATTTTTGGCCAAAAAGTAAGGCTATAGCCTTGGTATTTTGCCCAAAAATGACCAAAATTGAAATTGATTGATTTTGATTGAACATTGAAAAGTGATGAAAATGAGCCATGTTTGGCCAAAAGGTAAGCCTATAGCCTTGGTATTTTGTCAAAAATGAGCAAAATTGAAATTGATTGATTTTGATTGAACATTGAAAAGTGATGAAAATGAGCCATGTTTGGCCAAAAAGTAAGGCTATAGCCTTGGTATTTTGCCCAAAAA
The DNA here is from genome assembly GCA_964019165.1 of Mastigias papua. NCBI lineage: Eukaryota > Metazoa > Cnidaria > Scyphozoa > Rhizostomeae > Mastigiidae > Mastigias > Mastigias papua. Next base: position 13,641,552 of record OZ025274.1, read on the forward strand.
TGACCAAAATTGAAATTGATTGATTTTGATTGAACATTGAAAAGTGATGAAAATGAGCCATTTTTGGCCAAAAAGTAAGGCTATAGCCTTGGTATTTTGCCCAAATATGACCAAAATTGAAATTGATTGATTTTGATTGAACATTGAAAAGTGATGAAAATGAGCCAATTTTGGCCAAAAAGTAAGGCTATAGCCTTGGTATTTTGCCCAAAACTGGCCAAATTTGGAATTGAATGATTTTGATTGAACATTGAAAAGTGATGAAAATGAGCCATTTTTGGCCAAAAAGTAAGGCTATAGCCTTGGTATTTTGCCCAAAAATGACCAAAATTGAAATTGATTGATTTTGATTGAACATTGAAAAGTGATGAAAATGAGCCATTTTTGGCCAAAAAGTAAGGCTATAGCCTTGGTATTTTGCCCAAATATGACCAAAATTGAAATTGATTGATTTTGATTGAACATTGAAAAGTGATGAAAATGAGCCATTTTTGGCCAAAAAGTAAGGCCATAGCCTTGGTATTTTGCGCAAAACTGGCCAAATTTGGATTTGATTGATTTTGATTGAACATTGAAAAGTGATGAAAATGAGCCATTGTTGGCCAAAAAGTAAGGCTATAGCCTTGGTATTTTGCCCAAAAATGACCAAAATTGAAATTGATTGATTTTGATTGAACATTGAAAAGTGATGAAAATGAGCCATTTTTGGCCAAAAAGTAAGGCTATAGCCTTGGTATTTTGCCCAAAAATGACCAAAATTGAAAGTGATTGAGTTTGATTGAACATTGAAAAGTGATGAAAATGAGCCATGTTTGGCCAAAAAGTAAGGCTATAGCCTTGGTATTTTGCCCAAAAATGACCACAATTCAAATTGATTGATTTTGATTGAACATTGAAAAGTGATGAAAATGAGCCATGTTTGGCCAAAAGGTAAGCCTATAGCCTTGGTATTTTGTCCAAAAATGAGCAAAATTGAAATTGATTGATTTTGATTGAACATTGAAAAGTGATGAAAATGAGCCATGTTTGGCCAAAAAGTAAGGCTATAGCCTTGGTATTTTGCCCAAAAATGACCAAAATTGAAATTGATTGATTTTGATTGAACATTGAAAAGTGATGAAAATGAGCCATTTTTGGCCAAAAAGTAAGGCTATAGCCTTGGTATTTTGCCCAAATATGACCAAAATTGAAATTGATTGATTTTGATTGAACATTGAAAAGTGATGAAAATGAGCCAATTTTGGCCAAAAAGTAAGGCTATAGCCTTGGTATTTTGCCCAAAACTGGCCAAATTTGGAATTGAATGATTTTGATTGAACATTGAAAAGTGATGAAAATGAGCCATTTTTGGCCAAAAAGTAAGGCTATAGCCTTGGTATTTTGCCCAAAAATGACCAAAATTGAAATTGATTGATTTTGATTGAACATTGAAAAGTGATGAAAATGAGCCATTTTTGGCCAAAAAGTAAGGCTATAGCCTTGGTATTTTGCCCAAATATGACCAAAATTGAAATTGATTGATTTTGATTGAACATTGAAAAGTGATGAAAATGAGCCATTTTTGGCCAAAAAGTAAGGCCATAGCCTTGGTATTTTGCGCAAAACTGGCCAAATTTGGATTTGATTGATTTTGATTGAACATTGAAAAGTGATGAAAATGAGCCATTGTTGGCCAAAAAGTAAGGCTATAGCCTTGGTATTTTGCCCAAAAATGACCAAAATTGAAATTGATTGATTTTGATTGAACATTGAAAAGTGATGAAAATGAGCCATTTTTGGCCAAAAAGTAAGGCTATAGCCTTGGTATTTTGCCCAAAAATGACCAAAATTGAAAGTGATTGAGTTTGATTGAACATTGAAAAGTGATGAAAATGAGCCATGTTTGGCCAAAAAGTAAGGCTATAGCCTTGGTATTTTGCCCAAAAATGACCACAATTCAAATTGATTGATTTTCATTGAACATTGAAAAGTGATGAAAATGAGCCATTTTTGGCCAAAAAGTAAGGCTATAGCCTTGGTATTTTGCCCAAAACTGGCCAAATTTGGAATTGATTGATTTTGATTGAACATTGAAAAGTGATGAAAATGAGCCATTTTTGGCCAAAAAGTAAGGCTATAGCCTTGGTATTTTGCCCAAAAATGACCAAAATTGAAATTGATTGATTTTGATTGAACATTGAAAAGTGATGAAAATGAGCCGTGTTTGGCCAAAAGGTAAGCCTATAGCCTTGGTATTTTGTCCAAAAATGAGCAAAATTGAAATTGATTGATTTTGATTGAACATTGAAAAGTGATGAAAATGAGCCATTTTTGGCCAAAAAGTAAGGCTATAGCCTTGGTATTTTGCCCAAAAATGACCAAAATTGAAATTGATTGATTTTGATTGAACATTGAAAAGTGATGAAAATGAGCCATTTTTGGCCAAAAAGTAAGGCTATAGCCTTGGTATTTTGCCCAAAAATGACCAAAATTGAAAGTGATTGAGTTTGAGTGAACATTGAAAAGTGATGAAAATGAGCCATTTTTGGCCAAAAAGTAAGGCTATAGCCTTGGTATTTTGCCCAAAAATGACCAAAATTGAAATTGATTGATTTTGATTGAACATTGAAAAGTGATGAAAATGAGCCATTTTTGGCCAAAAAGTAAGGCTATAGCCTTGGTATTTTGCCCAAATATGACCAAAATTGAAATTGATTGATTTTGATTGAACATTGAAAAGTGATGAAAATGAGCCAATTTTGGCCAAAAAGTAAGGCCATAGCCTTGGTATTTTGCGCAAAACTGGCCAAATTTGGATTTGATTGATTTTGATTGAACATTGAAAAGTGATGAAAATGAGCCATTGTTGGCCAAAAAGTAAGGCTATAGCCTTGGTATTTTGCCCAAAAATGACCAAAATTGAAATTGATTGATTTTGATTGAACATTGAAAAGTGATGAAAATGAGCCATTTTTGGCCAAAAAGTAAGGCTATAGCCTTGGTATTTTGCCCAAAAATGACCAAAATTGAAAGTGATTGAGTTTGATTGAACATTGAAAAGTGATGAAAATGAGCCATGTTTGGCCAAAAAGTAAGGCTATAGCCTTGGTATTTTGCCCAAAAATGACCACAATTCAAATTGATTGATTTTGATTGAACATTGAAAAGTGATGAAAATGAGCCATTCTTGGCCAAAAAGTAAGGCTATAGCCTTGGTATTTTGCCCAAATATGACCAAAATTGAAATTGATTGATTTTGATTGAACATTGAAAAGTGATGAAAATGAGCCAATTTTGGCCAAAAAGTAAGGCCATAGCCTTGGTATTTTGCGCAAAACTGGCCAAATTTGGATTTGATTGATTTTGATTGAACATTGAAAAGTGATGAAAATGAGCCATTGTTGGCCAAAAAGTAAGGCTATAGCCTTGGTATTTTGCCCAAATATGACCAAAATTGAAATTGATTGATTTTGATTGAACATTGAAAAGTGATGAAAATGAGCCAATTTTGGCCAAAAAGTAAGGCCATAGCCTTGGTATTTTGCGCAAAACTGGCCAAATTTGGATTTGATTGATTTTGATTGAACATTGAAAAGTGATGAAAATGAGCCATTGTTGGCCAAAAAGTAAGGCTATAGCCTTGGTATTTTGCCCAAAAATGACCAAAATTGAAATTGATTGATTTTGATTGAACATTGAAAAGTGATGAAAATGAGCCATTTTTGGCCAAAAAGTAAGGCTATAGCCTTGGTATTTTGCCCAAAAATGACCAAAATTGAAAGTGATTGAGTTTGATTGAACATTGAAAAGTGATGAAAATGAGCCATGTTTGGCCAAAAAGTAAGGCTATAGCCTTGGTATTTTGCCCAAAAATGACCACAATTCAAATTGATTGATTTTGATTGAACATTGAAAAGTGATGAAAATGAGCCATTCTTGGCCAAAAAGTAAGGCTATAGCCTTGGTATTTTGCCCAAATATGACCAAAATTGAAATTGATTGATTTTGATTGAACATTGAAAAGTGATGAAAATGAGCCATTTGTGGCCAAAAAGTAAGGCTATAGCCTTGGTATTTTGCCCAAAAATGACCAAAATTGAAAGTGATTGAGTTTGATTTAACATTGAAAAGTGATGAAAATGAGCCATGTTTGGCCAAAAAGTAAGGCTATAGCCTTGGTATTTTGCCCAAAAATGAGCAAAATTCAAATTGATTGATTTTGATTGAACATTGAAAAGTGATGAAAATGAGCCATTTTTGGCCAAAAAGTAAGGCTATAGCCTTGGTATTTTGCCCAAACATGACCAAACTTGAAATTGATTGACTTTGATTGAACATTGAAAAGTGATGAAAATGAGCCATGTTTGGCCAAAAAGTAAGGCTATAGCCTTGGTATTTTGCCCAAAAATGACCACAATTCAAATTGATTGATTTTGATTGAACATTGAAAAGTGATGAAAATGAGCCATTTTTGGCCAAACAGTAAGGCTATAGCCTTGGTATTTTGCCCAAACATGACCAAAATTGAAACTGATTGATTTTGATTGAACATTGAAAAGTGATGAAAATGAGCCATTTTTGGCCAAAAAGTAAGGCTATAGCCTTGGTATTTTGCCCAAAAATGACCAAAATTGAAATTGATTGATTTTGATTGAACATTGAAAAGTGATGAAAATGAGCCATTTTTGGCCAAAAAGTAAGGCTATAGCCTTGGTATTTTGCCCAAAAATGACCAAAATTGAAAGTGATTGAGTTTGATTGAACATTGAAAAGTGATGAAAATGAGCCATGTTTGGCCAAAAAGTAAGGCTGTAGCCTTGGTATTTTGCCCAAAAATGACCAAAATTGAAATTGATTGATTTTGATTGAACATTGAAAAGTGATGAAAATGAGCCATTTTTGGCCAAAAAGTAAGGCTATAGCCTTGGTATTTTGCCCAAATATGACCAAAATTGAAATTGATTGATTTTGATTGAACATTGAAAAGTGATGAAAATGAGCCAATTTTGGCCAAAAAGTAAGGCCATAGCCTTGGTATTTTGCGCAAAACTGGCCAAATTTGGATTTGATTGATTTTGATTGAACATTGAAAAGTGATGAAAATGAGCCATTGTTGGCCAAAAAGTAAGGCTATAGCCTTGGTATTTTGCCCAAAAATGACCAAAATTGAAATTGATTGATTTTGATTGAACATTGAAAAGTGATGAAAATGAGCCATGTTTGGCCAAAAAGTAAGGCTATAGCCTTGGTATTTTGCCCAAAAATGACCAAAATTCAAATTGATTGATTTTGATTGAACATTGAAAAGTGATGAAAATGAGCCATTTTTGGCCAAAAAGTAAGGCTATAGCCTTGGTATTTTGCCCAAAAATGACCAAAATTGAAAGTGATTGAGTTTGATTGAACATTGAAAAGTGATGAAAATGAGCCATGTTTGGCCAAAAAGTAAGGCTATAGCCTTGGTATTTTGCCCAAAAATGACCAAAATTCAAATTGATTGATTTTGATTGAACATTGAAAAGTGATGAAAATGAGCCATTTTTGGCCAAAAAGTAAGGCTATAGCCTTGGTATTTTGCCCAAATATGACCAAAATTGACATTGATTGATTTTGATTGAACATTGAAAAGTGATGAAAATGAGCCATTTGTGGCCAAAAAGTAAGGCTATAGCCTTGGTATTTTGCCCAAAAATGACCAAAATTGAAAGTGATTGATTTTGATTTAACATTGAAAAGTGATGAAAATGAGCCATGTTTGGCCAAAAAGTAAGGCTATAGCCTTGGTATTTTGCCCAAATATGACCAAAATTGAAATTGATTGATTTTGATTGAACATTGAAAAGTGATGAAAATGAGCCATTTTTGGCCAAAAAGTAAGTCTATAGCCTTGGTATTTTGCCCAAAAATGACCAAAATTGAAATTGATTGATTTTGATTGAACATTGAAAAGTGATGAAAATGAGCCATTTTGGCCAAAAAGTAAGGCTATAGCCTTGGTATTTTGCCCAAAAATGACCAAAATTGAAATTGATTGATTTTGATTGAACATTGAAAAGTGATGAAAATGAGCCATTTTTGGCCAAAAAGTAAGGCTATAGCCTTGGTATTTTGCCCAAAAATGACCAAAATTGAAATTGATTGATTTTGATTGAACATTGAAAAGTGATGAAAATGAGCCAGTTTTGGCCAAAAAGTAAGGCTATAGCCTTGGTATTTTGCCCAAAAATGACCAAAATTGAAATTGATTGATTTTGATTGAACATTGAAAAGTGATGAAAATGAGCCAATTTTGGCCAAAAAGTACGGCTATAGCCTTGGTATTTTGCCCAAAAATGACCAAAATTGAAAGTGATTGAGTTTGATTGAACATTGAAAAGTGATGAAAATGAGCCATGTTTGGCCAAAAAGTAAGGCTATAGCCTTGGTATTTTGCCCAAAAATGACCAAAATTCAAATTGATTGATTTTGATTGAACATTGAAAAGTGATGAAAATGAGCCATTTTTGGCCAAAAAGTAAGGCTATAGCCTTGGTATTTTGCCCAAATATGACCAAAATTGACATTGATTGATTTTGATTGAACATTGAAAAGTGATGAAAATGAGCCATTTGTGGCCAAAAAGTAAGGCTATAGCCTTGGTATTTTGCCCAAAAATGACCAAAATTGAAAGTGATTGAGTTTGATTTAACATTGAAAAGTGATGAAAATGAGCCATGTTTGGCCAAAAAGTAAGGCTATAGCCTTGGTATTTTGCCCAAAAATGACCAAAATTCAAATTGATTGATTTTGATTGAACATTGAAAAGTGATGAAAATAAGCCATGTTTGGCCAAAAAGTAAGGCTATAGCCTTGGTATTTTGCCCAAAAATGACCAAAATTGAAATTGATTGATTTTGATTGAACATTGAAAAGTGATGAAAATGAGCCATTTTTGGCCAAAAAGTAAGGCTATAGCCTTGGTATTTTGCCCAAAAATGACCAAAATTGAAATTGATTGATTTTGATTGAACATTGAAAAGTGATGAAAATGAGACAGTTTTGGCCAAAAAGTAAGGCTATAGCCTTGGTATTTTGCCCAAAAATGACCAAAATTGAAATTGATTGATTTTGATTGAACATTGAAAAGTGATGAAAATGAGCCATTTGTGGCCAAAAAGTAAGGCTATAGCCTTGGTATTTTGCCCAAAAATGACCAAAATTGAAATTGATTGATTTTGATTGAACATTGAAAAGTGATGAAAATGAGCCATTTTTGGCCAAAAAGTAAGGCTATAGCCTTGGTATTTTGCCCAAAAATGACCAAAATTGAAATTGATTGATTTTGATTGAACATTGAAAAGTGATGAAAATGAGCCATGTTTGGCCAAAAAGTAAGGCTATATCCTTGGTATTTTGCCCAAAAATGACCAAAATTGAAATTGATTGATTTTGATTGAACATTGAAAAGTGATGAAACTGAGCAATTTTTGGCCAAAAAGTAAGGCTATAGCCTTGGTATTTTGCCCAAAAATGACCACAATTGAAATTGATTGATTTTGATTGAACATTGAAAAGTGATGAAACTGAGCAATTTTTGGCCAAAAAGTAAGGCTATAGCCTTGGTATTTTGCCCAAAAATGACCACAATTGAAATTGATTGATTTTGATTGAACATTGAAAAGTGATGAAAATGAGCCATGTTTGGCCAAAAAGTAAGGCTATAGTGTTAAGCCTATCTTTTATGAAGGGGCTCAACTGTGAGTTCTTAGGGCAACAATTTCTTAAAAGTCTGTACGATATTTCAACGTTCTATTTACGAATAAGAATAAAACTTACGACCTGAAGGCTTGATACAGGAATCTATCGGCAAGGACCTTCTCTTGAATTCAACGGGTCAATCTTGATGTGCCCTACGCTATACTATCAGAGTTTTCTAAAAAATAATACCAGCTTGGCAGAACGTCTACTTCTCTCTAACCAAAAAGACTCCCATCTACCTCTAAAACTACGCCTTGTATAACTCACAGCTAATAGATTACGAAATGAAGTAAAAATAAGAATTAACAGTAAATTGTCCAATCTGGTTCTTCCTACGGGTTTCTGATGCAATTATTGCACCAGCAGTTGCGATTTAATTTTGAAATAGTTATAACGTCATTCCTCAATCTGTGCAAACTGGCGATGAGCCTCCTTGTCGTAACATGACTCCCCCCTTTTAGGACAAGCCTCCCGGCTTGAGCTGGGGACGGATGTCCATAGGCAGTTTATATAGCGCGAATTATGGCTGGCTGGAATCGATCTTCTGGACGCGTAATCGGCGGCTCTGAGTCTTCTGTATTGTCAACATTTAATGGAGTTGGAACCGAATTTCCCTCAGAGAGAGTGCTAGAGGAAAAGTATGAGCACTGGTTTTTGACACTGAATCACGTAAACGCGCAAGGTTTTCTGCCTCGGCAAATGTTTTTGGTTGGTTAAGGAGTACGTGATTTTTAATAGCATCGTTTAGGCCGTTCACAAAAATGTTCATCATATCTTTATCGGACAAAGAAAGACGCTGAGATTTCTTAATGATGTCTTCCGTATACAGAGCAAGCGGTTCGTTTTGACCCTGTTTTCGAGAGTACAACTCTTGTCGAAAGAAAAATTCTAGATTCTGAGATCCAAATCGCGTTTTCAGTTCTCCCACTAATTCGTTAAAATCGGAAGTTGTCTCGTTAGGCAAAGTTTGAAACCAAGCCGACGCAGAACCTCCTAACAGCAAGGACAATGCATTTAACTTCTTAGAGTTGGACCATCCATAAAATTTGGAGTAGCGCTCGAACTGTAGAAGCCACTCGTTTACATCTTCCGTTGGAAACCCGTTAAACATTTTGGGCTTAAAAAGACTAGCTTGGGAATTACCTTCTAAAGCTGCTTGCATGGCTGACATTTGATTTTGCAATTCAAGTACTAATGGTTGCTGAGCTTGGTCAAGCGACATTTTGAATTAACACTTTTATGAAACTACAATTTCAAACAGTACGTGCGTCGGCAGGATTGCGTGTGATGATGCAATCGAAAGCAATCGAACTCGCAAAGAAATAAACTGTAAGTCTTAAACCAATTTGTAGCTTTCCGTAGATATTACACACAGTTTCTGATGAGTTACACGACTTTTCTTTTAAAATTCTCTATTTTCTACTCGCACGGTCTGTTCCCTTCTCTTCGGATGTGTCACTTGACGAACTTTCAAACACAGTTTACGTCTCTACATATACGTCAATATCAGCATAAAAACTATACAAATTGTCTATAACCATTCAATTTCTTCAGCTTTTATCCTCACACGGGGCACCACTTGTTAAGCCTATCTTTTATGAAGGGGCTCAACTGTGAGTTCTTAGGGCAACAATTTCTTAAAAGTCTGTACGATATTTCAACGTTCTATTTACGAATAAGAATAAAACTTACGACCTGAAGGCTTGATACAGGAATCTATCGGCAAGGACCTTCTCTTGAATTCAACGGGTCAATCTTGATGTGCCCTACGCTATACTATCAGAGTTTTCTAAAAAATAATACCAGCTTGGCAGAACGTCTACTTCTCTCTAACCAAAAAGACTCCCATCTACCTCTAAAACTACGCCTTTTATAACTCACAGCTAATAGATTACGAAATGAAGTAAAAATAAGAATTAACAGTAAATTGTCCAATCTGGTTCTTCCTACGGGTTTCTGATGCAATTATTGCACCAGCAGTTGCGATTTGATTTTGAAATAGTTATAACGTCATTCCCCAATCTGTGCAAACTGGCGATGAGCCTCCTTTTCGTAACAATAGCCTTGGTATTTTGCCCAAAAATGACCAAAATTCAACTTGATTGATTTTGATTGAACATTGAAAAGTGATGAAAATGAGCCATTTTTGGCCAAAAAGTAAGGCTATAGCCTTGGTATTTTGCCCAAAAATGACCAAAATTGAAATTGATTGATTTTGATTGAACATTGAAAAGTGATGAAAATGAGCCATTTTTGGCCAAAAAGTAAGGCTATAGCCTTGGTATTTTGCCCAAATATGACCAAAATTGAAATTGATTGATTTTGATTGAACATTGAAAAGTGATGAAAATGAGCCATGTTTGGCCAAAAAGTAAGGCTATAGCCTTGGTATTTTGCCCAAACATGACCAAAATTGAAATTGATTGATTTTGATTGAACATTGAAAAGTGATGAAAATGAGCCATTTTTGGCGAAAAAGTAAGGCTATAGCCTTGGTATTTTGCCCAAAAATGACCAAAATTGAAATTGATTGATTTTGATTGAACATTGAAAAGTGATGAAAATGAGCCATGTTTGGCCAAAACGTAAGGCTATAGCCTTGGTATTTTGTCCAAAAATGACCAAAATTGAAATTGATTGATTTTGATTGAACATTGAAAAGTGATGAAAATGAGCCATTTTTGGCCAAAAACTAAGGCCATAGCCTTGGTATTTTGCCCAAAAATGACCAAAATTGAAATTGATTGATTTTGATTGAACATTGAAAAGTGATGAAAATGAGCCATTTTTGGCCAAAAAGTAAGGCTATAGCCTTGGTATTTTGCCCAAAAATGACCAAAATTGAAATTGATTGATTTTGATTGAACATTGAAAAGTGATGAAAATGAGCCATTTTTGGCCAAAAAGTAAGGCTATAGCCTTGGTATTTTAACCACAAATGACCAAAATTGAAATTGATTGATTTTGATTGAACATTGAAAAGTGATGAAAATGAGCCATGTTTGGCCAAAAGGTAAGGCTATAGCCTTGGTATTTTGCCCAAAACTGGCCAAATTTGGAATTGAATGATTTTGATTGAACATTGAAAAGTGATGAAAATGAGCCATTTTTGGCCAAAAAGTAAGGCTATAGCCTTGGTATTTTGCCCAAAAATGACCAAAATTGAAATTGATTGATTTTGATTGAACATTGAAAAGTGATGAAAATGAGCCATGTTTGGCCAAAAAGTAAGGCTATAGCCTTGGTATTTTGCCCAAAAATGACCAAAATTGAAATTGATTGATTTTGATTGAACATTGAAAAGTGATGAAAATGAGCCATTTATGGCCAAAAAGTAAGGCTATAGCCTTGGTATTTTGCCCAAAAATGACCAAAATTGAAATTGATTGATTTTGATTGAACATTGAAAAGTGATGAAAATGAGCCATGTTTGGCCAAAAAGTAAGGCTATAGCCTTGGTATTTTGCCCAAACATGACCAAAATTGAAATTGATTGATTTTGATTGAACATTGAAAAGTGATGAAAATGAGCCATTTTTGGCCAAAAAGTAAGGCTATAGCCTTGGTATTTTGCCCAAAACTGACCAAAATTGAAATTGATTGATTTTGATTGAACATTGAAAAGTGATGAAAATGAGCCATTTTTGGCCAAAAAGTAAGGCTATAGCCTTGGTATTTTGCCCAAAAATGACCAAAATTGAAATTGATTGATTTTGATTGAACATTGAAAAGTGATGAAAATGAGCCATGTTTGGCCAAAAAGTAAGGCTATAGCCTTGGTATTTTGCCCAAAAATGACCAAAATTCAAATTGATTGATTTTGATTGAACATTGAAAAGTGATGAAAATGAGCCATGTTTGGCCAAAAAGTAAGGCTATAGCCTTGGTATTTTGCCCAAAAATGACCAAAATTGAAATTGATTGATTTTGATTGAACATTGAAAAGTGATGAAAATGAGCCATTTTTGGCCAAAAAGTAAGGCTATAGCCTTGGTATTTTGCCCAAAAATGACCAAAATTGAAATTGATTGATTTTGATTGAACATTGAAAAGTGATGAAAATGAGCCATGTTTGGCCAAAAAGTAAGGCTATAGCCTTGGTATTTTGCCCAAACATGACCAAAATTGAAATTGATTGATTTTGATTGAACATTGAAAAGTGATGAAAATGAGCCATTTTTGGCCAAAAAGTAAGGCTATAGCCTTGGTATTTTGCCCAAAACTGACCAAAATTGAAATTGATTGATTTTGATTGAACATTGAAAAGTGATGAAAATGAGCCATTTTTGGCCAAAAAGTAAGGCTATAGCCTTGGTATTGTGCCCAAAACTGGCCAAATGTGGAATTGAATGATTTTGATTGAACATTGAAAAGTGATGAAAATGAGCCATGTTTGGCCAAAAAGTAAGGCTATAGCCTTGGTATTTTGCCCAAAAATGACCAAAATTCAAATTGATTGATTTTGATTGAACATTGAAAAGTGATGAAAATGAGCCATGTTTGGCCAAAAAGTAAGGCTATAGCCTTGGTATTTTGCCCAAAAATGACCAAAATTGAAATTGATTGATTTTGATTGAACATTGAAAAGTGATGAAAATGAGCCATTTTTGGCCAAAAAGTAAGGCTATAGCCTTGGTATTTTGCCCAAAAATGACCAAAATTGAAATTGATTGATTTTGATTGAACATTGAAAAGTGATGAAAATGAGCCATGTTTGGCCAAAAAGTAAGGCTATAGCCTTGGTATTTTGCCCAAACATGACCAAAATTGAAATTGATTGATTTTGATTGAACATTGAAAAGTGATGAAAATGAGCCATTTTTGGCCAAAAAGTAAGGCTATAGCCTTGGTATTTTGCCCAAAACTGACCAAAATTGAAATTGATTGATTTTGATTGAACATTGAAAAGTGATGAAAATGAGCCATTTTTGGCCAAAAAGTAAGGCTATAGCCTTGGTATTTTGCCCAAAACTGGCCAAATGTGGAATTGAATGATTTTGATTGAACATTGAAAAGTGATGAAAATGAGCCATTTTTGGCCAAAAAGTAAGGCTATAGCCTTGGTATTTTGCCCAAAAATGACCAAAATTGAAATTGATTGATTTTGATTGAACATTGAAAAGTGATGAAAATGAGCCATTTATGACCAAAAAGTAAGGCTATATCCTTGGTATTTTGCCCAAACATGACCAAAATTGAAATTGATTGATTTTGATTGAACATTGAAAAGTGATGAAAATGAGCCATTTTTGGCCAAAAAGTAAGGCTATAGCCTTGGTATTTTGCCCAAAACTGACCAAAATTGAAATTGATTGATTTTGATTGAACATTGAAAAGTGATGAAAATGAGCCATTTTTGGCCAAAAAGTAAGGCTATAGCCTTGGTATTTTGCCCAAAAATGACCAAAATTGAAATTGATTGATTTTGATTGAACATTGAAAAGTGATGAAAATGAGCCATTTTTGGCCAAAAAGTAAGGCTATAGCCTTGGTATTTTGCCCAAAAATGACCAAAATTGAAATTGATTGATTTTGATTGAACATTGAAAAGTGATGAAAATGAGCCATTTTTGGCCAAAAAGTAAGGCTATAGCCTTGGTATTTTGCCCAAAACTGGCCAAATTTGGAATTGAATGATTTTGATTGAACATTGAAAAGTGATGAAAATGAGCCATTTTTGGCCAAAAAGTAAGGCTATAGCCTTGGTATTTTGCCCAAAAATGACCAAAATTGAAATTGATTGATTTTGATTGAACATTGAAAAGTGATGAAAATGAGCCATGTTTGGCCAAAAAGTAAGGCTATAGCCTTGGTATTTTGCCCAAAAATGACCAAAATTGAAATTGATTGATTTTGATTGAACATTGAAAAGTGATGAAAATGAGCCATTTATGGCCAAAAAGTAAGGCTATAGCCTTGGTATTTTGCCCAAAAATGACCAAAATTGAAATTGATTGATTTTGATTGAACATTGAAAAGTGATGAAAATGAGCCATGTTTGGCCAAAAAGTAAGGCTATAGCCTTGGTATTTTGCCCAAACATGACCAAAATTGAAATTGATTGATTTTGATTGAACATTGAAAAGTGATGAAAATGAGCCATTTTTGGCCAAAAAGTAAGGCTATAGCCTTGGTATTTTGCCCAAAACTGACCAAAATTGAAATTGATTGATTTTGATTGAACATTGAAAAGTGATGAAAATGAGCCATTTTTGGCCAAAAAGTAAGGCTATAGCCTTGGTATTTTGCCCAAAACTGGCCAAATTTGGAATTGAATGATTTTGATTGAACATTGAAAAGTGATGAAAATGAGCCATTTTTGGCCAAAAAGTAAGGCTATAGCCTTGGTATTTTGCCCAAAAATGACCAAAATTGAAATTGATTGATTTTGATTGAACATTGAAAAGTGATGAAAATGAGCCATTTATGACCAAAAAGTAAGGCTATATCCTTGGTATTTTGCCCAAACATGACCAAAATTGAAATTGATTGATTTTGATTGAACATTGAAAAGTGATGAAAATGAGCCATTTTTGGCCAAAAAGTAAGGCTATAGCCTTGGTATTTTGCCCAAAACTGACCAAAATTGAAATTGATTGATTTTGATTGAACATTGAAAAGTGATGAAAATGAGCCATTTTTGGCCAAAAAGTAAGGCTATAGCCTTGGTATTTTGCCCAAAACTGGCCAAATTTGGAATTGAATGATTTTGATTGAACATTGAAAAGTGATGAAAATGAGCCATTTTTGGCCAAAAAGTAAGGCTATAGCCTTGGTATTTTGCCCAAAAATGACCAAAATTGAAATTGATTGATTTTGATTGAACATTGAAAAGTGATGAAAATGAGCCATTTATGGCCAAAAAGTAAGGCTATAGCCTTGGTATTTTGCCCAAACATGACCAAAATTGAAATTGATTGATTTTGATTGAACATTGAAAAGTGATGAAAATGAGCCATTTTTGGCCAAAAAGTAAGGCTATAGCCTTGGTATTTTGCCCAAAACTGACCAAAATTGAAATTGATTGATTTTGATTGAACATTGAAAAGTGATGAAAATGAGCCATTTTTGGCCAAAAAGTAAGGCTATAGCCTTGGTATTTTGCCCAAAACTGGCCAAATTTGGAATTGAATGATTTTGATTGAACATTGAAAAGTGATGAAAATGAGCCATTTTTGGCCAAAAAGTAAGGCTATAGCCTTGGTATTTTGCCCAAAACTGACCAAAATTCAAATTGATTGATTTTGATTGAACATTGAAAAGTGATGAAAATGAGCCATTTTTGGCCAAAAAGTAAGGCTATAGCCTTGGTATTTTGCCCAAAACTGGCCAAATTTGGAATTGAATGATTTTGATTGAACATTGAAAAGTGATGAAAATGAGCCATTTATGGCCAAAAAGTAAGGCTATAGCCTTGGTATTTTGCCCAAAAATGACCAAAATTGAAATTGATTGATTTTGATTGAACATTGAAAAGTGATGAAAATGAGCCATGTTTGGCCAAAAAGTAAGGCTATAGCCTTGGTATTTTGCCCAAAAATGACCAAAATTGAAATTGATTGATTTTGATTGAACATTGAAAAGTGATGACAATTAAGCAACTGTGGCCAAAAAGTATTTAAGCTTATAACCTTGTTGTTTGTATGAAAAATAAGTGGAAGCGAAATTGACAGAGTGGCAGTCT
Organism: Mastigias papua; assembly: GCA_964019165.1. Taxonomy (NCBI): domain Eukaryota; kingdom Metazoa; phylum Cnidaria; class Scyphozoa; order Rhizostomeae; family Mastigiidae; genus Mastigias; species Mastigias papua. The sequence goes on from OZ025274.1 coordinate 13,656,952, forward strand.
AGATTGAAAAGTGGCGGAAAATGAGCCAGATGTGGCTAAAATGTAAGGTTATAACCGTTGGGTGTTGCTTTAAAATGATTTGAATTGAAAGTGAGAAGTTTTGAATCTAGACGGAAAAGTATCCAAAATGGGGCACTGTTTGCTAAAAAGTAATGCTGTAACAATTGGCTTTTGGTGAAAAATGACTGGAATTGAAATTGAGAGATTGTGAGTCTAGAATGAAAACCCGCTAAAATGAGCCAATGTTGGCCAAGAGGAAGGCTATAACCTGTGGTCTTTGGTAAAAAATGACCAGAACTCAAATTGGCAGAGGTTGATTCTAGATTGAAAAGTGGCAAAGATGAGCCACTTGTGGCTAAAGAGTAAGGCTATAATCTTTGATTTTTGGTGAAAAAAGATTGGAAATTAAATTGACAGATTTTGATGCAAGATCGAAAAGTAGCCAAAATGAGGCTGTTCAAGTAGATGAGTGTTATTGGTGTAGTAAGCAAGGACCGTAAAAAGAGAAAATTGAGCTGTGTTTGGTACTTGAGTGGTTATCTATATACAAGTTCTAAGGTGTCAACTCTGCATAAAGCAAGGTTCAAAGTATTCGGACATAACTGCAAGTGGCCGGTTGCTCTGAGGTAGCAAGGATTCTTTGTTGTGTGAATAATGTCGTTCTGCATTGTACTGAACTCGTAGATATCCGGGCATGGCTAACTGGACGTCCTGACGTTGCAGGGGATTTTCTGAAGTAGAAAAAGGAGTCGATTAGTATGGGTAACAAATAATATCAAATATAATAAAATAATTCGAAAGGGATGCAACTAAGTATAAACTTGCGAATAAAGTTCTTTCCAACTACTGTCAGGCATTACTATGACAACGATACTGTTTGTTCAAAAATTCTGGTGCAGTGTGATAGCGTACACTGTATCAATTCACGTAATATCGGAATCAGACAAAAGCAGATCCGAATATGGGCGTAAGTACCCAAGGTTTAGTGAATTATGCTATAATCCCACGAATGGTATGACATAAATTGAAAAAGTGATAACGTCTCCCACGAGGGTGGCCCCAAGCTAGCAAATTAATTGAAAAACAACTTTGTTGTTGAAAAAACAACACGCTTTCGCCAAACAGTTTTATACACATTACAAACAGCAAATACGTTCAAAGCAAAAAAATCAAGGATAATCTCACAAGCGTATTCCAACACTATCTCAAATTGAAAAGTCCTCTCGATTTAGTGCCCCTTCCTTTTTGACAAGGATTCTCTCTCCCTTGCGACAGGCACGAGTTCAAGGTATAAGCAAATTCCCCAGAAGGGATAAACTGGGAATAAATAGTGACCTATTGGCTGCAATGAAGGAAACAAGACGGGAAGAAGGCTGTGGAAGTGTCAACTTAAAGGTGGCCATGGATGGTCGGAAGAGAGACAATAAAGCAATAGAAACTGTATTGTTCACTCTATCCCGTACAATAGCACTACATATAATGCAGTAAAATGCTCTGGATTCTGCGGTATTGAAATAACGTTATGATGATTGATGCAAAAACAGATAGTAAAGTGCATAATGTTAAAGGGTATTGTAATATGTTAAAATGAGGACTTTCATGCGATGTACAGACCCCTTTAAAAATGCAACCAACTATCGTTGCAACGTCAGTGTCATCGTTGACATTCGGATTGTGATATGTATGCTAAGCCAGTACTAATCTTTTTATTGTCAAAGACACCGTCTATTAAGGATAGGCAAAAACTGTCATAGCACGTACTACACATCCGAACGATGCTAAGCGTAGTTGATTTCTACGCTCATACAGATGCAGTGCTTTGCAAAGCGTTGTCATTGCAATGCCTACGCCAGCACAACGCCTCTTTGACCTCCAGATGATATATGATACTGTAATATGTTATTTCCCCAGTATGATTGTGACATCTGTCTGTGTAATCATATTGTCATTGTGTATATGGTGTTGACTGTGTTGTATTATTTGTACACTGTTGGTATCTGTTCATTGTCTGATGTGTTGATTAGTACACTGTGTGTCAAGTAATGTAACCTATGTTGAGTTAGATTTAGTTCAGTTGTGATTCGGACATGAAGAAGTAAGAACACAAACTCGTCACTATCTGTGTACATTCTGCACTACATGAATTTAAAATCCTGATAGCGACATTTCTATCTACAGCCTTGCTAACAGCATATACAATACAATAAGACAGATCATTAGAACCCCTTAGAGAGCAAATCATGCCAGTTAAGTCATTACAACTTTTAGGAATGTGTGCGTGAATAATACACTCGGATCTAGCAGGAATGGATACAGCCGATTTAGTTGTCACAAAGACTTGGCCATGGTCAGAGGATTGCATAAATTCTGGTACACAACCTGGACTGGCTGGTGATGAAAAACATGAAATATGTGGGTCAGGTGGCTTGACAGGTTGAGGCAGAGGAGTGATGGAGGTAGCCCCATGTGGGCTCACAAGGGAATAAGAGTCCCCCAATACAACAAGCTGCAAATGAATTGCAATGAGGAAATCCCAGCCAAGAATACACTCAAGAGGTGATAATACATTGTCACAGGCTAGGAAATCCCCCTGATACATAAATACACTCCCTGGGAAAGAAAGAGAGGCAGCTATTGAAAAGGATGACTTCACAGGCTGCCCAGTAAGAGACAAACAAGTATGGGATGTGTTTCGGATAATAAGGGGAGGTTGTTCTGGATGTGCAGAAGTCTCATTGATACGCTGAAAAACACGAGAACTGACAACAGACTTCATGGAGGTGTGGCAAGACATGCAGCAATATCACCACCACGTGAAGGAAGGTCCTGGAGGGCAAGAAATCGTTGAGCAAACGAAAGCATTGTAGGCAGGGTGGGTGTAGGATCAGATTCAAATAGCTTCAGAGATTAGGCTCTGCTATGCGAAGACAGTCTTTCATGCGCCACAAAAAAGCGTAGGGTCTTCGGATGGCCGGAGGGTCATTTCCTCAAATTGTTGATAGTGACGCTCTCGGTCGACCAGAGGCGAACAGCATGCCAAAAGGTGTTCACTCAAGTGGGCAAAAGTATCTTTCCCTTAAGGAGGCAATGATTCGTAATAGGTGGCAGTGGGTCCTTGAAGAAAGGCCGGTAGCATGGCAAGATGCTCTGCGGCATCCCAGGAATTGGGAATAGCATACCACTCAAAGTGGTTAAGCCAAGAACGAACATCACCATCATTGAATCTCTCAGGCAAGGTACTGTGTGACATGGCGAGAGCGAAGGAAAATCCTGTCACGAAATTTGTAGTGCAGAATATACAAAGATAGAGACGAGTTTGTGTTCTTACTTCTTCATGTCCGAATCACAACTGAACTAAATCTAACTCAACATAGGCTACATTACTAGACACACAGTGTACTAATCAACACATCAGACAATAAACAGATACCAACAGTGTACAGATAATACAACACAGTCAACACCATATACACAATGACAATATGATTACACAGACAGATTTCACAATCATACTGGGAAAATAGCATATTGGCTTAGCATACATATCACAATCCGAATGTCAACAATGACACTGACGTTGCAACGATAGTTGGTTGCATTTGAAATGGGTCTGTATATCGCATAAAAGTCCTCTGCTTGTAGCTGCAGACAAATACCTCTCTCAAACGGACAAGTGGCTCTGACACTTTAACGGTTATCAGCTGCAGTGTGCAAGGGGTCAGTCTATATGGCAACGGCTACTGGATGCAGTGTGAAAGGCGTCGGTCTATATGGCAACGGCTATTGTCTGCAGTGTGAAAGGGGTCAGTCTACATCGCAACAGCTATTGGTTGCAGTGTGAAAGGGGTCGGTTCATATCGCAACGGCTATTGGCAGCAGTGTGAATGGGGTCGGTTTATATCGCAACAACTATTGACTGCAGTTTGACAGGGGTCGGCCTATATCACAATGGCTACTGGCTGCATTGTGAAAAGGGTCGGTCAATATCGCAACGGCTATTGGCTGGCTACTGGCTGCAGTGTGAAAAGGGTCGGTCAGTATCGCAACGGCTAATGGCTGCAGTGTGAAAGGGGTCGGTCTACATTGCAACGGCCACTGGTTGCAGTGTAGAAGGAATCGGTCTACATCGCAACAGTTTTTTGTTGCAAGATGAAAGGTTATTGGTTGCAGTACTAAAGGGGTCAGTCTAGATAACACGTAAATATAGCTGCATATTACAGCAAGATATTTCATGCAACTCGTTAACATGTGATAGGGCTCAGTTGAGCTCTTATTGCAAATGGAACGATCCTCGTGTGAATGGCGTACGAATGGCAAATATGGACAGGAACAACAAGGCTGCGGAAGAACTGTTGAAACCTAAGGAGGTATTTTGTGGAAGACTGTACGAGCGCTGGATAGCAGGCTTCTCTTGCACAAAGCAGGATGTGAAGCAAGATTTGATTGAGTAGATCTGTCAGGAGAAGAGGGAAAGGTCGGAGAGGTCCAGTGATACAACCCAGAGGGGATGGGGGGAGGAGAAAAGGATGACTGAGAGGAAAGTACTTATCTTAAATCCGACAACTGCCAAAATACGCGCCATATTGGTACCACTTGCTATGGTTTTTCATTTGTATTAATTTTGTTTGTCACAGTTTCTCGTTTACTACTGACCGTTGACCATATTTCATTCAAGTTTGTTTATATTTTGCATTTTTTTGCTTTTTGTGCTGTTATGTTATTCTTGTCGTACAAGACTGTTGTGTATAACTGCTGTTATCTTATTTGTATTGTACAGGACTGATGTAGAGCCCTCTTCAGACAACAACAACATCAGGACGAGTACGTAGGCTATGTCATGAGAATCTCCAGTAACCAGACAGGAATTCGAATTTCCATTCGATGTTAGACAGTTCTGCTATGGCTCTGCATTCGCATGTGATGAACTGTGTGCAAATGAGGTCAATGCACAGCGCTTAACAAGAAGAAAATTCAGAACTCTGTAAGCAGAGTGGACAAATCTCAATTGGCTGCTAGCGTGATCTACAATCGGGGAGTCTTCTGCCATATTGACCAATCAGATATTCAAAATTCTCAATTTTACTGCCCTTCTTAAAAAAAACCCGGTGTAAAATCGGTTAAAACTCCGAAAATATGCTGTTAGGTAGCTACCGTAAACCGAGCAACTATTAAAACACGTGCGATAAAGAGTAGATGGTAAGGAGAATGGGACTACAGAACTGCAAATATTTTTTCAAGGAACTCTTCACTAGATATTGCCAAGTTGAGAAACTATGAGCACCTCGATTCAAAACAGTTAATGGGGCAGAAATGATTTTCATGTCGAGGTGCACATATCTGGAACAGCCTCGAACCCGAGGTTAAGCGAGTAACCTCTTTTAAAGACCCATAAAATATATGGTTTAGCTTTTTATTTTAGTTTTCTAATTTGGTGATTTACTTTTATTGTATTTATTTATTAAGTAGTTTTTATCACAAATTGTAAGTGTTCGACACGGGCCCCTAAAAAGAAGCCTTAGCTGACTGGGCTATTGTGTATAAAGAATACAAAATGCAAAGAAATGAATAACACTGAATATACATTAATGATGGAGACGCTTTCTATGATAACCACAATTACAGATAGCCTTTCGGGTTTGATGAAAAATAAGGTGTACGAAAAAGAGTCGATTTTGGCTCAAAAACGTAAGGTTACAGTCTTTAGTTTTTGATGAAAATTAAGCTGTATGGAAATGTGTCCATTTTTCCTCAAAAAGGAAGGTTGAAGCCTTTGGTTGTTAATTAGCATCCAGCTGAGTGAAAATGGGTCGCCTTTTGGCTCAAAAAGTAAAGTTATAGCGGTTAGCTTTTGATGAAACTCAAGCTGTTTAAAGATACGTCGATTTTCGCTCAAAAAGTAAGGTTATACGCCTTGAGCTGTAATGAAAATAACGCTATGTGAGAATGGGTTGATTGCCGCTCCAACTGTAGGACAGCGTATGGTTTGCGATGTAGATGAAGCTGTGTGAAAATAGGTTGAAGCTGACTCATACAGTGAGGCCATAGCCTTTGGTGTATGATAAAATTCAAAGTATTTGAAATGGATCAAAAAGCATGGTAATAAAGTTTTGGTTTTGATGAAATCTAGCTGTGTGAAAATGGGTCGAGCCTGGCTAAAAATAACAATATAGCACTTGGACTTTCATGAAAATCAATGTATTTGAAAATGGGACGATTTTCCGTCACAAAGTAAGGTTATAAAGTATGATTCTCGTTGAAAGCCAGACTGTCTGAATATACGTCGATTTTGGGTCAACAGGTAAAGATATAGGCATTGAATTTGGATGCAATTTGGCATGAAAATGGATCGATTTTTCCCCAAAATGTAATTGCACAGCTTTTGGTTTTTGACCAAAGTTCAGCTGTGTGAAAATGGCTTGATTTTCCCTCAAAAATTAAAATATTGGATTTTGATGAGAATCCAGCGGTGTGAAAATAAGTCGATTCTTGCTGCATAGGTAAGGTTATAGCATTTGGTTTCTGATGACAAAAAATAGAAAATGGGTCCATTTGGGCTCAAATGTAAGGATACAAAATATTAGGATCCAAAGCCATGAGCCAATTTGAAATGGTTGAAAAGACAAACTAGTTATAATATATAACATAGAGGGAAATACGAGGCTGGAATTAAACTTTGGGAAAAGAAGCGATTGAGTATACAGAATCATGAGGAATGTCTCTGCAAATAAGACGGGGGAGTCAGGGGACAAAATCTCCTTGTAGAGTTGATATGCAAATTGATGGGAAAATAACACCGTCATTTTTCTCTACTGTCTAAGTGTTAAATTTTGATGGGAAAAGCATTTATATAATTGTAGCAAAGTAGCCTATCATCAAAAAAGGAATATATTTGTCTCTCTTACGGGAAATTTACATTTTTGCAACATCAATGACATGTCCTACCTACGACTCAGAAGGTATGGATAAAGAGAGATTGGTGCTGAGAGATCAGGAGATAAGCTGTAAATAGAAGAAACTATACAAGGCTGAAACTTGGAAGATAGTTTTTAGAATCTGAAAATAGCATCAATAACAGTTACCCAAATCATCATCTTTGCTGTTCTTCTGACTTTTTTAAAGGAACGATCCTCCTTTTTCTTGAATAATATTGCCAGTGGAGCAGAATCTGGTCATCAATAAATTTAATGCACGCTGGATGGAGTAACTCCATACGAAATTCTTCGTATTGGAGAAGATCAAGGAAATACAGGCACTGTGGGTACCTATGTAGAAAAAGCAAATAGAGCAGTTTTTACATAGGAAATCTCTAATTTATCCCACTAGGTATTTAGCAAAGGTTACTGAATGAAAATAGAATTAAATAAACAAGAAAAGATACAAGTTTAGTATTTGAGCAACTTTATCTGGCAAAATGTCATAGATTCTGTAAGGCACAATGGATGGTAGTTATTGACGCCTTGCCGCCAAGCAATGGTAAGTGCAAAACCGCTATGATAGGACCTCTAGCGTAACTGACGTGATCCAACAATTAAAATGGCGCACTCTCTGATATAGACTCTGAATGGTACATAAGATCTTTCACAAGCTAGTTGCCATTCCGGCAGTTTGCCTACAGTTCCAGCAAAGACGTACACGCTTCTCTCTCCAGTTGTCATTTCATACCTTACAAGGTTCCGGTAACTACCGTAAATACGCAATTTTCCCAAGGTCAATACAGGAATGGAACTTCTTACCATCAGATGTTATCGTAAGTCAAAGCTTTGAATGTTTTCAAAAAGGTTGAGGGTAGAAAACTACAGTACTTTACCACGATTGTCGTTAATTTAGACATATTTAAGAACTTTATATCTATATATACTTTTATTTATATAGTATTTACTGGACTTCCAAGTAAAAAAGTAAAGTCACAAAAAAATTTTGCAGAAAAGAATAATTTTTCATTTATTCGCTATTAATGTACGTATGTTCTCTTCTAGCTGTGACATCCAGAGTGGAAACGATGTAATACTTCAACAGTTTTTAGTTGTATACAACTCTTCATAATGGGCGGTGATTTACTATGTATCTAGCTCATCAATTTCCGATATATTAACTGTGTTCTACTCTGGTATGTCACCATGCCAGAATCTTCTTTAAGAAGGTAGGCAGTACGTAGTAGATGAGATGTAGAAGCAGATGATAAATAGACTGTTAGCACAGAAAACCCTAATATCAAACGAAACGTCAAAAAAAGATAACAAACAAACTACAAAACAAAACAAAGGCTTGGCTGGAACATGAATCAATGTTAAATCAGGAATTTCAACCTCCCTGTGCCTTAGGTTAAGGATATACCTCTGCAAGGGATTGCAATCAGTAGAAAAGAAATGAAAAGGAAGCAATAATGATAATGTTAAACGCTTTTTGTGCCATATTTCCACAATGCTAATAGGTACATTACATTCTTAAGGAACCAAACCTAATGATACTGACATATACTGAAAGATATAAAAATTACAGAGTTTTATTAGGCATTGAAGGTAAAGAATTCAGTCACATAACATGATTCATGATCTCTATAATTACTTCATTGCAACAACCTAGGACCCAAGTTGGAACTGGATCCAAATCCGAAATGTTCTGTCTACTTTATCGTAAGACCCTTCCAGCCTTAAACTTTGGCTCAGAAGGACAAACATTCAGGATGGGGGTGCATGTAAGGGGCAGGCTTGAAAATGTTGGTATTTACTAGCTTTGTTTTAAATGTCGCAAGGATCTTTAGCAAGTATTGTAGATGCATCCTTTTACTAGATACAAATTTTCACTTTCATCAACCTCTCATGGCCCACTGAAGCCCAAACTACCTAGAACAAGAAGCAACTTTGACCATCACCAAACTAGTGGAATGCTAATCATTTTGTACTGTCAAAATTTACATAAATATGTCAACTCTTTTCCTTCTCTTTCCTATATGTAATTCAAGCAGCCATGAATGGAATTCCTGTACGAGTAGATTTGCATATGTATAAAAAATAGCTTGCCTGATGAAGTTTCAAAATTGGATAATTCTCAAAATCAAGCACGTTCTTAATGATGACTGATTCATACACTAACCAATAAGCAACAATGGTGTGAAATATGATTTATGAGCTTTCCATGACATAACTAAGGGACCTATCTGGTATTAAGACTGGCCATATTAGAAACATCCAAAAAAGACAAATGTTTTAATTTTGTGCCTTCACCTGAATTAAAAATATTTAATGAGGAACTGAAACTCAAAAAGGCTGTACAAAATGCAAAACATACTAAAGTGTTCATATGGCAGAACCTAGATCTAGTAGCACTTTATCATTAGCAAGTGCATTTATGCATAGCTTTTGTTTAAGTTTTGTCATAATATACTCATAAATGTTACATAAATAGTATTTATGTAGCTGGTAGGGATTTGTGAAAGAACAGGGAACTGGAAAACATAAAGCATAAAGCAGGATATTTGGCCACCCTAAAACAGACTGCATTCAGATTTCCAAAAAGACAGACAGAACAAAGTCAATGAAGCTGGGTTATGTATCCCTCACTTACTTGAGAAATTTTGCATACTCTGGCTTTTTCCAGTACAGTAAATATTTCAAGTAATTGATAAATGCAGAATCTTTAAAGTAACCATGCTGAGCCAGGACTACAAAATATAATAATTATCTACTTTTAAAATGACTGCAAATGCACCAAAATATATACCAGTGATACTTTTCAGATTGCTGTGCCAGCAAAATTTTCCTTTTGAAGTGTTCTGGAATCTGTTCATATAAGGACTCAAAGCCCAGTCCTGAGTAAGCAAAAAGGGTTTGCTTTCTCCCTTAAACAAGGTACAGCAAATATTTCAAATGATTCATCAGCTGAAATGAGTAGGTGAACTATGTGTCCCATAGGATGCAGAATTCATCTTGAAATACAATTCCATCCACATCTGGCCATAAATGTCATTTCACCTTCTGTTCGTTAGCTAGCATTTCACCAGTCAAAAAAAACTTTCAGTGTGTCAAAGAATACTCCTACTATTTGAAGGAATAGTAAACATAATTCTTTGAGTATAAATTAACTTCCATTATGTGCTGTGTTTAAACAAAAATGAATTGGTCTAAGTGTAAAGTGATCCTAAAACGGGACTTGATTGACAAGCAAGTAAGAGAAAAAACTGCATATCTTCTTGCAAGAGCTTCTAACATACAACCAATAGCAAAAGGCCATGCCATACATAGTTAACTATTGTAGGTTCACTTTTCCAATGAATTCTTGGTATGCCTGGACTATTCAAAGTTTTGAATACCTCTTGAAAATCTCATGCTAATACTCTCTAGTCAACTGAAAACCAGAGTGTAGATTAAAATGCTTGATTACAGGACAAAAATAAGTCAGTTAACATTTGTAAATGGTTTACACAAAAAGAACAGAAAATTTGAGAATAACTCACAATTTAGGTAATGAGGATTTGATAAACATTGAACAAATTCCAATTCAACTTCAAATCTCCTTTTGTTCTCCTCTTCACTCTCTGCAGGGGAAGAAATTACAAGGTGCATATTAATAATAAAATACAAATTAATCTATATGGACAGTTTTAGTAGCACCCAGGAATATCAAAGAACAACAGGAAAAGTCAATTAGAAAGAAAAAACACCATCATCATATGGTGTTGTCTTGGTATTTGAGGGTGCTTATTTCATGCCCATTTGATCTGCATGAATTAAAACTAACCTTACACTAATAATCTAAATAGGACAACCAAGTGAATTTACACCGAAAATTCCGAATGATAAGAAAAATCACAATTTATGTCCAGAAATACCCCCATTGTTATATGACCTCCCCTGCACCCAAAAAATTACTAGTCCTCAATTGCAATTTTTGCAGTTATGATTTTATTTGCTAATTCAAACCTGCTTGTAAATTTTAAGATATATGTTGAATTTCAAAATAAACTGAATTAAACATTTCCTTAACTACAATAACCAGACTCAATGGCCGGAACATGGCATGCAATACAATAGTCCACTATGTAATATCAAGTAAATGAGTTACCCTCCGTCCTGTTCGCTAGTGAATCCATCTGATTCCTCCTTGAGCTACGAGCCTGTCTTGCTCATGGATGCAGACGAAGTCAAAAAGGCCTTCTTCAGTATTTGAATTCAACAAACTCTGTCAATGACAACGTAAGACCAGAGTCTTGGCTGTTTTGAAATGGTCCGAGTTACTTGCAGTATTACACCCTGACAAATACGATGGAAATGCAACAAAAAATAATGCCGTAAACTTTATACTTAAGAATAGCAAGAGGTTGTTGCTGCTCTTTCGATTATCCAAAACTTTGCCGCAATGTTCAATTGACCTCAATAGAATCTAGCCTCTCTTTGGAGTAAAATTATCCGCAGACTGTTACGTCACTGTTAGTTAAAGAAGTCTGGTCATTCTGTGGTCTCATTCAAAGAAAAGACAAAATCGCGATTTTAATCCTTCATCCCATAAATTATTCATCTACTGGGTGTACTGTTACGAATAAATATCATACATTATTCAAATTAACTCTAGATATCAAAAACAATATTTGCCGGTAATGTGATGAGTTTGGTTGTCAAGTCTCTTAAAGGACAAAGCATCGAAATAAACTCTAAGTAATAGGAGACTCTCCAAAATGTTCACTAACATCTAAATGATAATGGCTTTAACTAATCAATATCTAGCCATGTTCAAGTCAAGTTAAGTTCTCAATTGTTTTCATGGCATGTTCACTTTCTGATTGAGTCCGTCTTCTTTGAGAAGGATTTAGATTCTCATTCAATTTCCTAAAACGTTTTGGGCTAGTGTTGTATCTACTTCGTTTTGTTGAATGCAAAATCGGTATATCTACAACAGAGGGGAGCGTGCTTCATATTCACTCTTTCACATTAAGAGAAGTGACACTAGTCGGCCGTTTTGGTTTATTTACATGGTTTGGAAACAAAAAAAGAACTTTTGTTATGCCTCCAGATTCAACAAAATAATCAAGCATTCCAGCCGTAAATGTGATATTGAATGTTTAAAGAACATTTGTCCTATTTGAAGTCGCATCTAGATATCAGCATGATATGAAAGGTAGTTTCATACTGGCCATTTTACATAAGATATGTTGGATACTCTCAGGTCAGTGGATAATACAGAGTTTGGCAAACGCCCCTCCCCCCAACAAGTCGTTGAAATTGTATTTCGAGATGTTCCAAATAGTATAATGGCACTACCACTTCATCCCTGCCCCCCCCCACAATCCAGCTCAGTTACCTACGGGGCTGCTTACTTTATAGCCAGGGCTTGTATTTGGATTGCAATATCTAGAGGTGACACTGTTGGCCTACGATGATATCTTCTGTAATCGGTAAGAATTTTTATGTTAACAGACTTACAGAGGCCCATCTCGCCTCCCTTGGTATAGGACAACAGTCTTTAGATTAAGGAGAAAATCGGTAGAAACTAATAATTTTCTGTTTTCTGCTAAGTCTTGATCAAAGAAATTTTCCTAGAATATTCGTTTAAATTCCAAGGATAGCTGCACATTAACTTAAAGCAAACTTTAATACCATTATATTTACAGAATAAGGCAATATTAATACTTAATCAGTTGCGAATCCAGTTAAATATTTGACAGGTGCTGCACTTTTCACATATATCAGCTATGCCTTCCAAAAACCTACAGTGCAGGTCTCAGGTACTTGTTATCATATGAATTTTGCATATCATTTCTATATCAATCATGTTCACGTGAACCATGAAATATTATGTGAATTTTCGCTTTGTTTGGCTGCGGAGGGCCTTCCCCCTGACATAGTCTTACCCTGTTGTTTGCCGTAATTCTATTGTTTCGTTTGATTGTACGGTTCCATTCCAGATTTATGGTAATGCCACGTGGCCCTAATACACGTCTTTCTCCAGGTCCCATGAACCACGGGAAGGTAATAACACTAATAATGATACTCTATATTCCTATGAAACGAAGATTTTCACTTTAAGACACCTGGTTAGGTAACTTCAACAGAATATCCCTGAGGCACATGGCTTCGAGACTTTTGCAATTAAAACATGCGAAAGAGGTGCAGCTGTGAAAGAGATAGTAGGTGTGAGAAAACGTAAAATGCTTGGGACGATCAAATGAAGCCGAAACAAGATATCCTATGACATTTTACTAGCGCTTAGAGCACCACTCTGGATCCACCTCTGATAAGTGTTTTTATATGAGTTAATTAAAATCACCACCCTAGGAATATTTAATCGAGTGCAGCTCTTTCGGTGAAATGACATTATCAGAATCTAAGCTATCAATTCACTTTCGCTAAATAATCATCTACATAAAGAATTCTTCTACCAGACATCTGCATTTGGTGTCATCTGAGCAGAGGACAGAATCGGTTGGCTTGAGTTGTAATGAGGCAAGGCCACACTTGCTTCACTTCCAAGGGATTCTACAAACGAGAATGTGCCTGTGTGACCCATTTCCATGCCACCAAAATCTCCTTTCATCATCGACTGGTCCAAGAAATTCCTAGCCAGAATTCCCATAGGAAAAGGTACACCATTGCCATTGAAATCTTCAACTTGTGATGGCACCAACTGAGATGGGTTAACTGTGAAAACAGATGGATTCAACAATTAGTCAGATGGCAGTAAAGCCAGGTTCCATACCGCAGTAAACGACAGTCATTAGGAGCTCGAAGGGGATGCGTCAGAAACATTCTCAAAAATTTAACTCATCTCAACGCTTTTTTAACTCTACAGGGACGTTGGCGCAAAAAAGTGTTCAAATATCATCGCAAGCGTCCCAGAAGCATCGCCGAAGCAGTGACTGGGACGTGTCCTCGATGCTTACGACAAAATGGAAACCAAGTTTAATAGCTCGAAGCGCCTGGAAATCAAATTGGTAAGCACACGGAACGAGCCCCGCACAGAACTACAGTCTTCCTTTAGAATTGTGTTTCTTTTCCAGCGCACGCTGCTATCCTGATGGGGAATTGATCTGCTTATCAGCTGGAAGAAGAGATCTTTCGACTAGCGAAAATGCGGATACAGCTGCACAGCCCACGTTAAATCCAACCTATTTGCGACAGCTGATTTTTCCTGGTGTAGCTTCTGAGACATTCAGTACACAGGACTGCGACTGAGAACTCATTAAAGCATGTTATATATTGGCAGGTGACAATTCAGCTAAAGGGAATTATTTGTATGATCGATAACACTCAATGAAATTTGATTTTATACCAATTTGGTTGCCCAGCATTTCTAGATACTGCACTAGTCGTCCTATTTCAATGCAGCATATTTTATATCTTATAGGAAACCTTTTTTCGCTTTTTTAGCGCTAAAATTTTTTAGCTTTTTCATCATTTCAGTACTGAAACTTTCCTAAGTCTTTCTCAGCGAGAATATTAGAGCTTGCGTAACACTGCAGTGTTACACGGACAGATAGGTACTAAATCATAATAACACTGAAACACTTTGATTCTCGTAAGAAATTTAGGCCTATGCAAATTGTACAATATGGGTAGTGAGCTAGAGTGAAAGTTGGAATTTGCAGTGTGTATCAACTTATCAACTTTCTAAGACCTCAGAAATCCAGTACTGAACTTTCTTAGGCCTTTGAGTTGTTGAGTACTGCATTCCTATAAATCATTTTCTAATGAACAAAACGTGTAGTATGTTGGTTTGAGACCTCAACTTCCTATTTTAACTGCGAACAGGTCGCATAACAACTTGAATTCAGTTGCATATGGGAGCCTATAAATTGTAAATTGACGACAAAACGTTGTGTTTTGGAATAGATAAGTCTCGTGAGGTCATTTAAATACATCGTAATCCCTTAAGGAGGTCCAAGGTAACCTCGTTAACTTTCAAAGTAATGGCCAAAATACTGTCTGCAAGGTAGGGGGTATGTTTGCTATTCTAATAGACTCAATGTGCAGGATAGGGATGAAATTCGGATTTCACGGTTATTAAGTTATGGCAATATTCTGGCTTGTTTGAAAGCTGGTCAGGAATTAACAAACGAGCTTTACGATAAGACAGCCACAAATTGCTAATCATATCTTGTAGCTATGATCCTCTCATTTCAAGATTACAAAATATTTGTACCAATAATGCTAGTACTTTAAAGTTAGCAATTTGGGAATACACACATTTTTTATAAGCAACTTAGTGAGAGGGTTAGGGATAAACGTGTCGTAAATTTTCGAGTATTTAAGGTCTAAAAGTTGCTGAACAGTTCCTTAATGCAATGTGGGATAACAAAAGATAATGATGTTGAATTTTGCCCCTCGACTATTTCCATATCATAATAGGCAGACAGTAGGCTTGAATCTTGTAGCTTTTAGGGAAGGAGTTACGTGGAAGTTATGTACATAAAAATTCAATTTCTTACATATCCAACAGACCAGTTTCTTGGGATTGGAGCAATATAGACTTCATTTTCATAAAACTATGCTCTTTGCAGCCCTCTGACTAACAGGTTTCTTATACAAAAATGCGAGCATTCTTGCAATTTGTTACTCTTAGACAACAGCATGAAATTAGACTGAAGACTAAGACCAAATTTGGCTTATATATGATGAGAATTCATGACTACCTCAAAGCTTGACTTAGAAACGAACAGAATGCATGCATACTCAATATTAATACAAATTAATCTCTGGATGAATAGGTTGAGTGGGAACGAAATTAACGTCTCTTTGTAGAATGAGGTTGGCCAAATGGGAGCCAGACATACAATGGTCGGAGACAAAACAAATTTATACAGCAGTCTGGAAGTGAAATAAGGGCGATAGGTAGATCACTACTTATGAATTCAGTACGTTGGGCCACAAGTGCACATCAAATTTAAATTCTAGATACAAATCCAAATTCGTTACACCAAAGTCAAATCCTTGATACCAAGTTCAAATTTCTGACGTCAAATTCAAATTCGTCACACTAGCTTTAAATTCGGCTGAGCTTCAGCAAAAATGTTAGCCCATCATGATGTGTCTTCAGGTAGGGTTATACAAGGATGTCATGCTCCCCAATATTTGGGGCTATCTGTCTGTGATAATGCAAACAGCTTAGTATTACTAGTGACTACCATAATAATTGTCTCGTGTTCTGAAAGTACACTTGGTCAAAAATAGTTGGTTGTTTTGTTCTGAAAGCCCCCCTCTCCCCCAGACGAAACCTGTAATCCATAGCCAAGATGAAGTAAATAAGTGCAAGGAAACAACAGAACGGACTATGAAGACTAAAATTTGGTCGATGAGACCTCATCTTACTCTGCATTGGATCACTTTTTGGTCTGCTACAAGAACTGCTTCGAGCAGTTGCTGTACCGGTATAGCCTTTGATCCTTATAGGTACAGCAGTGCTCGGCTTTCGTAGCAGGTACAAAAATTGTATCAGTTAGACGAAAAAATTCTGCATCGTATCACGTGTTTGTGTGTAAACGGGAAGCTATTCCGATACACGTTTTGTAGCAGATCAAAAAGTGATCCGATATAGTATAATCGGGGTCTTAGGACCAGAGTGAGACAAGAGCTGAGTGGAACTGAGTCTGTTCTTAAATTTTCTCTTCAGAGTGCTTAATCCCATTTCAGTGTGATTGCATTTTGCCAAAAATGCCTGAATAGCTGTATTTCCATTATTATTGCTTTCAATGCAGCTTATCAGCTGGTTGATATGGAAAAGGCCGTCTACGATAATACTGTATCCACTTCTAAAGGCAAGTTGACTTGCTGGACAGCGTATGGGAAAAAATGCTTTCTTCGCATGATGGAATTTCCAAGAACCTTGTCATCTACCCATTCATTTACTATTTTAATTCCTTTTTACTTACTTGTTTACTTGTATACTTAGCTTTCTCCTTCTCTTCTATATTTTTCTTGTAACATGTTAATTTAAATTTTGTTGTAAAATTTGTTTTGAAATTTTATAGCCAATTCTATTTCAAAGTTTGAGACCAAGCAGCTTATTCTATTATCCGTAAATGATTACTCAAATAAACCATATCTGGAAAGCGTACATGCTTTTTCATACATTTATTTGCCTGTGTGCTTTCAAATTAGCTCTGTTCCATCTTTGAGGCAATATGAAAATTGCTCTAAACTCACCTTGCGGAAAGAAGTGGTAGGCTGTTGAAATGCTATCTGGCGAAGATCCGTCTAAGCTATCCCGGTCGTGCCGGCTATCCTGCTTACCCCCACGACCTGTTGTCTTTCGACCACCAAGAACCGATAGCTGTTTCATTCTACGCTCCTTCGAACGCCTGTTTTGAAACCAAACCTGTATAACTCTCATATTTAGGCCAGTCTCTTGGGCTAGCTTCTCCCGTATATGTCGAGATGGTTTTGGCGTGGCTGCAAATGCCGACTTGAGCGTCTCCAGCTGCTTAGCCTTGATCGTTGTTCGAGGTCCTCTACGCTTGCCATTTGTACCATCTTCATCATCGCTCCCATTGGAAGTTGTATTCTTGTCTTCGCTTTCATCGGAAATTGGCGATGAGTCTAGGGAATCAAATGCATTCAAGAAAATGGATAATTGGACACCGATAAAGATATTTCGTGGAATAACCATATATACGCCTGAAAGTCGTAATCAATTTTCAGCGATCATTGCAAAACCAGTTTGTCAGTTAAAATTGCTAAGATATTTGAGTGGTTTTATAATTTTAAAATGCTCTGCTAGTTCAATAGTTACATCAGTAGTTAATCAATTATTTTTAAATTACATTGCTAGATAACAAGCTAATTAGTTAGTTAGCTAATTAGTTAGTTAGTTGGTTAGTTAGGTGGTTAGTTAGTTGGTTAGTTGATTAGTTATTTGGCTAGTTAGTTGCTTATTTAGTTAGTTAATTAGTTAGTTAGTTAGCTAGTTAGTTAGTTAGTTGGTTAGTTTGCTAGTTAGTTGATTGGTTAGTTGGTTAGTTAGTTAGCTAATTGGTTAGTTAGTTGCTTATTTAGTTAGTTAATTAGTTAGTTAGTTAGCTAGTTAGTTAGTTAGTTGGTTAGTTTGCTAGTTAGTTAGTTAGTTAGTTAGTTAGTTGGTTAGTTGGTTGGTTAGTTAGTTAGTTATTTGGCTAGTTAGTTAGTTAATTGGTTAGTTAGTTGCTTATTTAGTTAGCTAATTAGTTAGTTAGGTTAGTTATTAAATTTGGTTAGTTACTTATTTAATTGGTTAGTTAGTTGCTTATTTAGTTAATTAATTAGTTAGTTAGTTAGCTAGTTAGTTAGTTAGTTGGTTAGTTTTTGTATTTGATTTCTTGAGTGAAAGTTCTGACATGCACATTTGTTTTATAAGAATATAATCTATAGGAATATGAAGGATCAAGTTCGTGAAAACTTAAGAAAACTTTAAGAATAATGCAATGCTCAAGCTTAAGGAGGGGATGAGATCTTTTGCTTATTTGAGTTTTCTTTAGAAAACAAAATAAGTGTGAGCTTCACTCATCTGGCCTAGAAGTCACTATGCTATAATGCAACTTAGCAACTCTTCAAGGAGTGTCAGTCATATACTTTTCATAACAAGAATACAGTCTATACGAGTATTAATGCTGAAAATCATTAATTTGTAAAAATAATTTAAGAGTATTGTTAGGCTCAAGATCGCTAAATATATAAGAATGGTTAAGAATATTTAAGAACATTGAATATTCTATAAGAATATTGAATTGCGAAAAATTTGGCATTCTTATAAAAATGTATGTAATGTACCCCAAAAATAACAGATGCATGTAATCTAAGTCAATTGAAAGCAAAAGTAAAATAGTTGGAAAGAAGACAACTTCAGTCGCAAGTAATATAGGCGCTAAATTTCAACGGATTGATTTGCTTCGAAAATTCGGGTGTAAATACTTAAAGATAAAAAGTTTTCTTTACGTCCTATTCATAGGACACTTTTTTCATATATATTATTGTATAGAAGTTAAACTTCGTAAATAACATTCTTCGAGCATTTTTGTAACAAATATTTTTTGTGACTAGTATTCCTTTTTGCAGATAATATTATTGTAATTTAGGGCACTAACTAGCTGCTACATCGTACCTTACCTTAAGCTACATGCTTTTTTACAAGAAAAATGGATCGGCACCTAATACTAAAAGTTTCTTAATTTGGCATAAAAAGTTCTGGTATTTCAGTGCTAAAAGTTTCTTAATTGGTTTCTTATTTTTGGGACCGGAAATTTCCTCATTGTTAGGAAGTCGAGCATTTCTAGACGGATACAAACGCTGATCGTCACGAAAAAAGCTCAAGCAGATCAAAATCAAAAGTTACAATCTTTCCAAACAAAGTTAAACAAGCCAATACCTACAACAACTGTTGACAAAAGGGTTCATCATCTATAGTCTAGTTTCGTAATTCTACTAGAGCATAGTACTAGCGTTTCGTGACTTTTACTTTTACATTAACTTCCTTCCTTCAGCCTGTTTCCTAATGTTTTGTCATAGCTAGCCTTGAAGTTTTCTTGTGTTCTTAAAGGTCTTGAATTTCTTATAATACTTGTGAGATGAGAAAAATAACTGTTAGTTAGAAACACGTGAGCGATTTCTGTTGTTTGCATTCTGTTTTGCAGTTTAATGCAGAATTTTTGAACAGAAACAGGTTGTTCATGTTTACTTTTGAAACTCAGCCTGCTGGTGTTTCTTAATATTTTTCTTAAGACTTTTACTTTTACTTAATACTTGTTTCTTATTTATCAGTTTCTTATAAAAAACGTGTAGTGTAAATAAACTGATTATAATTATTACTAGCATTAGTTAGTCAATCAGTTAAAGTTATTAAGGTAAGTAGTTAATAGGTTATTCATTTGGCAAGATAGAAAGTTAGTTTTACACTTATCAGTTATCTAGTTAGACATCATATCAAAAATATATTTTAGAAATGTGCCCTTCCCACTTCAATAGTACATCGACAGGCAGATCCACCTGCTCAACCACCGAAAATAGATCTTACGCTCCGAGGGACAGCTTTAATCGGTATATTCCTGCAGTGACTTGCGAACTAAGATGAGGCTTTACACTGCGTGTAATGGCGATGATGCCACATAACAAGAGATTATCCGACAAAAATAGCTTTATCTATCCGTATTTATTAATAGCCAAACTCCTAGGAGTGTTGCCAATTGTGAACAGTGTCAAATGTTATGAAATATGGCTCAGATCATACACACGATGTATATTTGCTACTCGTATTTAATTTCTCCGATGCACAGCAATGCCTTAGATGATTGAATATATGTAATAAGAATATTCATCCAAAGAGTAATAAGAATATTCATCCTAAGATTATTGCTGAGCTTTAATATTCTTAAAACTTGTTGATTTTGAAACTAAGGATATTCTAGAATACTTCCTTAATTTTTGCGATTTTGAGCATTAATACTCATATAGACTAGATTGTTATGATAATTCATACTTTGATATCCCTTACTATTTATTACTATTATTTTAACGATTATATTTACATAATGATAAATTGCAGCTTTTTAGTTCGCTCTAGACTTTTACTGATTTTGTATATTTATATTCACTATGTAAATGGAGGGCCCCTTGAAAATCAGCTTGGTGAATGTGCTACCGTCCTTAAACAACTGAAATTATTTGTTTAGTATACCTGACAGCCAGTTGTACGTTGCCTAATTTAGTGAGACGTATGATTGTAGTATTTAGTTGATATATTTTATAAATTCGAAGTTTTTTTTAAAAAAAATTATTATTATTATTATTATTATTATAGTATAATTATTATAAAGAGTGCGTAACTGACCCTAACAGTTACTGAGCCGCATCATAGAATTAAGACTCGCAGACCTGACAAATGAAGCTCACACTTGTTTTGTTCTCTGAAGAAAACCCAAATAAGCTAAAAATTTAACCTTTAATGAAGCATGAACTTTGCATTATTCATAAAATTTAAATTTCACGGATCTTGAGCCTTGATATTCTTATAGGCTACATTCTTACAAAAAGTGTGTGTAATGCACACTTTTTTAAAAGAAGATAATCTACAAAAATACCAAAGCTCAAAATTGCTGAAATTTAAGAATAATTCAAAGCCCAAATTTCATAAAGTCTTAGATTTTTAGTTTATTTGAGTTATTTTGGAAAACAAAACAAGTGTGAATTGGGTACGTATACAAGAACTGGTGGCTTATAGAAAATATTGTGCACTTAATAAAACTTTCGCTAAATAAATAGCAATATACCCAGATGATATTGATGATCATATTTGACTTGATGAGATATTCTATGACAAATTGACACCTCTTATCGATCAAGAATAATTTAAGAATAATCTTAAGCTCTAAATCAAAAGATTTTAAGGACATTAAGACTTAGATAAAAATTAGGTATTCTTATAGAGATAGCATGTGGGATAACAAGATAAAGAAGCTCGTTTAGATCAGTAATCAATTTCCCAGTAAACTATAATCCTATGAAGTTTGGTTAGGAGTTGTATGCTCACAATTTGGATTCTTGTCTGGTGAGGCTAAAACATGATCTACCCTCAGAGCATCATGTTAAACTTAAAAGTTAAGTTCTTGCTGAAAACTGCTCTTGATTATGATGACTTACTTTAAGAAATATATAAGAGATCTCTATAGTTTTTGTAAAGGCAACAGGATTTGGAAGAAATGAAAAGTGAAAGTACGAGAAAATAGCCGACTCGATCGGGATTCGAACTCGCGACCCTTGGTGTGAGCAATCCTCTCTCAACAGCAGGTTAAATGCATATTGTGATGGAGCTGCGGTGGGTCCCCTGTGCAAATTGGTTAAGAGAGGGGCGGTGCGAGCAAATGACCTACCCTTGAGCAACGATTTGGAATCGTGGCCCGATAGCTCAGTTGGTAGAGCACTGACGTACAATGTCAGGGGTCGCGAGTTCGAATCCCGCTCGGGTCGGTTATTTTCTCGCACTTTCACTTTTCAGATCTCTATACATTTGATATGCTTACTTTTGAGAAATATTCAGTGTCTGATCAAGTGTCTAGAATACTGTACTCTCTTGATGATTAGACATGCAAATACCGAGGACAACAGTGTATAGATCCATACATTTTTTCTCCAAAAGGAAAAAGTACCCTGTTTCATGGACAATTGTAAAACTGCTTACCAAGTATTACTAAGTAGGTCTGTATAGGATCATGATTAAACTTGAAAGTGAAAAAGTAATGGAAATTTCTGTAATATATTGTTGATGCCTAAATCTGAAAAATATTTTTCAAAGCTTCATCCTATCTAAGAATTTGTTATTTGCCTTTTTGTGGTTAGAACTTCGCCCACGAAAATTTCTAATTGCTTGCCGAATGACAATATAGCGGAAAAGACTTTCCCGTGATAGCAATGAGCCTCAAGCAAGGCTTGATTATCAAATTCACCTGTTTACCAGACAGGGATGGGCTGGATAATTCTTTGGGCCTGGGCAGTTTGACCAAACCGGCTCTCGGACTGTGAAAAATCAAGGGGTGGAAATATTCAAAAACTGCAACTTTCTAATGAATCCACAATTTTGATATCGTCACTTTCATATCTACATTAAAAGTTTTTATCTTCGGGCATCCGCCCAAATGGCGTGACCGCCCAGTCAGCTCTGTCTCTAGAGTGCAAGTTTTTCCCCTGCAACAGTGTATACTGGCACAACGTACACTTTTTGAAGTATACAAAGTCATTGCACCAATACCCTACCAGTTCTCCTGACTGTTTTCTACCCTTGATCACCCTTAATCCTTGCCCTCTTATCTTTAATATCCTTTCATATACAACAATTAGCACCTTTATCTGTTGTAACTATGTGTATAAAATCAGTCTTAATGCCTTTCCGAAAAACTTAGACAAGTAACACAGTCATGTCGGTTTTAACTGTCTGCTTAGGGATTTCATCTTGTTTGTTATCTTAATAGAGCGTCTTAGAATCTAGTTCAAGACGGCAACCCACTAAGTCGATAGATATCTCTAAAAAGTCAAGATAATTCACCAAACTAAGTGCGCGTCTTAAAAGCTGACAGTTCACAAGTCGGAAGATTTTCGCTAGGTTCTTAACATCTAGTTTTTTCTAGGTCAGTTGTAACCTCTATCTGGGGCATAAACCAAGGGCTAGTTACTGATTTTGTGGCCAACAAAATTAATCAAACTGCGGTGATTTTGAATTAGCGACGCCTTCCTTTACAAAACAGTCTCAACTAATACTGAAATGAAAAATTAGCTAAAAATTTTATCACATGCTATGGCAAAGATATATTTTTTTCGAAATAACATGTGAGTTCCAACTTCCACTAAACTTATCATTTGTCCACGATTTAAAAATGGCAAATAGAAACTCATTGGCAGTTCTATGAGTATTCCTAGGTCTGATCAATGACAAAAAACCATATACTTACATACATACATACATACATACATACATACATACATACATACATACATACATACATACATACATACATACATACATACATACATACATACATACATACATACATACATACATACATACATACATACATACATACATACATATATATATATATATATATATATATATATATATATATATATATATATATATATATATATATATATATATTGAGTTTATTCAATGTATATTTATGTACATCAATAAGCAGCATATAACTAAAATCATAAATCATACCTGAAAATATTCTCTTTTTTGCGTCTTCATGATCCTCTTTACATAAAAATTTGTTGGCCTCTGTTTTAAAGAGCTGCTCACCCGTAGTAACTTGTCTCCCACATTGGGAGCATGTAAGGCACGCGGTGTGGTACACACTGTCATTTATTCTTTGTACTAAATCATTTGCATTCAATAAGCAATTACAGCCAGAGCAGCGAGTCCCAAATAACCTACAATGCAATAGTGCAATTATTATTGATGAGGTAGCAAACGGTATCTTCTGGCCATGTCCCCTAACGCCTCATATCTACGGCTGTTTTACGTGATATTTCCTTATTTGTCATGAATAGTTCATGTTTGTCAGTAGAGGATAAAAGGAAATCGACCTGCCCAACAACCGAGCTGCTGAGAATTGTCTTCACTGACTTGGAACGTTGACCCTACCTGGTTTACGAGATCTAGCATCCCACTAAAAATTATATAAAATAGTTCACCATAAACAGCAAGCTATGGAAATTCAAGCAAAATTTTCACTTGGACCACATAACACCCAACATCAAAATTACAATATTGGATGACGAAACATGGTGTTCAAGCAATCCAATATATTACCCAATATTTATATTTTGGGTAAATGATAACCATATTATCTCAAAATAGTGGTTTTAATTGAAAGATATCCATTACCATACCCCTGTGTCCAAAAGTAACCTGCCCATAAGTCCTGTTTACATGGTAAGCGTCGATTGCTGCTTACCGTCAGTAATTTGTGAAATGCTTGATGATAAATAAAATGCTATAGACTATTCAAAATCCTTGCAATTCCCATCATCTGATAGTTCTCAATTCTCTCCTTTCGATACCCAATGGACTCGTTAAAAGTGTTTGTTTTTCTGCAAGATTTGAGCAAGTAGGTTCTTTAGAATACACGTTTTTTTAATAAGAAACCTAGCTCAAGGCCTAGCACTAAAAGTTTCCTAATTATTGGCCACATTTTAGTTCTAAAAGCTTCTTAAAAGTTTCTTAATTTAATGAACAAGATTGCATTGAAAACGATATAAAACAAACTATTAGCATGATAGCAAACAAAAGGAGTTATTGCGGTTCTAAATCTAAATCAACTTCATGTCCACATCGTTTGTTTCTGTAAACTGTATATAATCTTCACTTTGGTCCTTGAAAAGGATACGGTATTGATTCAGTTTTGCGTTGAACGAGGTAATGGTTCTAATGTGCCATTTGTCACAAAAATGCGCATATCTTCCTCTCAACCAAAGGATTTTTTCTCACAACTTTCTCAAACAATCTATTTTAGTTGACACTTGTTACATCCGTGGAGGAAATATATTTCACAAACCCCAAACTTTGAAATAGCACAGAAATTTCTAAAGTTTCTTAACTCTTTCGTAATACTCCTAAAAGATTTTATTTTTTGCATGTCTAGTACTAGGCTACTTATAAACTGGTTTGTTATAAAAAATACGTGTACCTTTTATACAAAATCCACATAAGCTTTATACACTGAATACTTCAGCATACCATACATTATCCCTGTCATCGGGAGTAGTACAGACAGAAAGTCCCTGAGTCCAAAATCATCACCCTTTTGACCAACTCAACTACCCTGTATGCGAGAGTATGCTTTTAACTTAAATGTACGAGCGTACAGAGATTCTTTGATACTTCTTGAAAAATGTTGCTCATTTTTAGCAAACAGCTTTTCACAAAGTGATCAAAAGCATTAAATTTTCACTTTTTCTGAAGTAATTACTGCAACGTTTACATTCGGTTTGGCCTTGTCCACATTTCCCTCAGCTCACACGATGGCTAAGCCTATTTTTTGGAAGAGTAGAGCACACAATCGCTCGTATGCTTTGATCTTCAGCAGCCAACCCACCCTTCATGCCTGAGTACGCTTTTAGCTCTACCCACCCTCCGACTCCAAAAGAGTACGTTTCTCTGGACGGCTCCTTACCCTATTGGTTGTCTACATCTACATCCTACACTGTGTATTGGGAATATTTCGAAGCATTTGTTTGCTTGAGCTTTTACGTTCAAGAAATATCAAGAAAGCAACGGCAGCACACTTGTCTATTATAAGTAAGTGGTTCATCAGAAAGTAGTATTTAATTGCTTAAAAAAGTTAAGTTCAGTACCATATTTCTGAGACCTAAGAAAGTAGATATGTCAAATACCCCTAAAATTCTTATATTCATACAAGACAGTCGTTGCTTTTACTAAATTTCTGTAGACCTCTTGTTGTAACCTATGTAATAGAATGTCATATTTGTTCAGCGTCTATCTGTCAGTGCAATAATGTAGTGTTGCGCAAACTGTGGTATTCTGCTTAAGAAAGTCTTATGGAAGTTTCAGTACTAAAATCACGAAAATCACTAAGAAAGTTCCAGTGCTTAGTGAAGAAATTTTCTTTTAAAAGAATGAAATTCCATAATAAATGAAATTGTAACAAATCAATGTTGATATCGTACCTAGAACTTTTTGCACCATGATCGACTTTTAATTTAAAGAAATAATATAATGTTGAATATGTGTTTGTGTTGGTTTCAACAGGCCAGTTTCTTCGTGCTAAATGGGGAGAGATGCGAGCATACAAACGAGTGGACTATTAGCAATCACGGGAGAGATTTGAAGACAACGTAAATAACATTGCGAGAATCAGTATTGCTGGGGTAGCTAGACAGGCAGAAGACAAGGAAAATTGGAGAAGACTCTGTAGAGGAGCGAAACAGATCGTCTCAACGAACCAATCGTTGAATGATGGCGTGCATTATCAACAGTACAGCACGTAACGCTGTTGACAGAAGGCATTGCTTCACCAGTAGCAGTAACATGTTTACATACATCCTTAACATGGTATGATTCTCAGACTTTAAGGTACAGATTCTCGAGTCTTGAGCCCGATTCCAGCTGATCGCTAAGTCGAAAACAGGCAACACCCATTGGCATGCTATACTATATATGTAATGATGCTACTATTGTCCTAGGTTGGACCTGACTTAAAGCTAGCCTAGTTTAAGACTAACCTCCTTTTCATGGACCTAGGCTAAAAACTTCTTCTTAAAGTCATATGAGTAGATAATTTTGGGTTGTAATTCATAATACAGACTTTGTCCAGCTTAGCATGCATCGAGAAATGGTCTTCTTCCCTTCAAAAAAAAGAAGCTCCAAGTTTTCTTGCTGAACAATTCAAGGTCAACATTTTGCATCTAGTGCATAAAAATGTGAAAAATTTTAGGGTACAGGTTCAAAAACGTTGTGGTTCTTTCATACGGGCGTTTATTGTATAACATTTTAAAGCACTGAACATAAAATCTACCTAGGTTGACCCACCTCTATTGTTGGAGGTGATTTTGGCAGCGTTTACACGGGCCGGACGAATAGATGGAGGTTCAAATATTTGGTCACTTAGCCTTCCCGTTTACACAAGGCCGGCTAACCGACCAAAAATTAGGTCACTTAGGCGTGCAAATATTCGGCCACTTAGGAAAGCGTACTTCTTTGGATCTTGACTGTTCAAGTTCATGAACTGCCTCGTGTAAACGGCTTTGACTGGCCAAATATCTGCTCATGACTACAAAGTGTGTCGATTGGTGATTAAGAAGCTTATAAAGTTTTGCTAACAATAGTTTTGGTACCATTCTTACACTGCGCATGTCATGAACTTGGCTGAGCGGCCCAGTGCAAACGCAGCGCCTAAGTGGCCATATTTCTGGTAGAATCTTTAAACGACCAAATATTTGGCCGATCCCGTGCAAGCGCTACCTTAAACAAGGGATGTGTACAAGCTAAGCAAGACTCGGACTGAAAGCAACAGGGTGAACGCGGCGTTGGATGCTATAAACTCTGATTTCAGATGAATCTCTGAATAGCAAAGCGAAATCAAAGGACACAATCTGCGAAGTGCTTTCTTATCTCTGCATCTAACGTTTAACTTTAGTAGCAAGGCATAATTTCAACTTATTTCATTCCCTTTGGTGCAGTACGCTTCAAAATAGTATCACCGTGCAATAGGATTGACAAAGCAACGAACTACATAAATAGCATGTTTTGAACACAGTTGTATCTCGAGCTGCAGGGAGCAAGAGATGTACTCCACCAGGTGATGAACAAACAACGATAAATCAAAAGGAATTTACCGATACAATGGTGGTTTTCAGCTCCCATAGCCCCTTGTTATCTAGAGAGCTCTTTTCTTCTGAATATCATACCACAGATTAGGCGAACGTACTAAACACTGACTCATCTAATAAACAATAAGAGGGAGTAATCGGGTCTACGGTAAATTTCTACGTGGTAAACTCTGTGATGAATTTATCTTCGATGTAACAAAACATTATTAGGCTTTGATACTCAAGTGTTGCCGTAATCCGAATCTGCGCCCAATTGTAGACTATCTTTGATTGGCTTTTTATTTGATGGCGCCCAATGATCGCACACCCGTGGTCGTTCCATTTGTCAGAATTATCATTACCATCTCTAATCCGGTTCTGAGAATCTAGATTAACAGTATTATGGGTCAATTAGGGTCACTGATAAGCAACTCTGGAAAACCAGAGTGCTCTATATATATATATGTACATTACATTACGCTTACATATCGGAGCGACAACAGTTGGACACATTAGCAAGAGCATCCTGGTCTGCTACATAAATAATATAGAAATATAAATACATATACCTGCAAACATACATACATACATACATATATATACATAAATATATATATATATATATATATATATATATATATATATATATATATGAATGTATGAACTACATTACGCTTGAAAGTTTTAGCGACAATGTTGGACACTTCATAAGAGCATTAGAACATGATAGTCTAACTCTGTTGCATATCACCTCGCTGTAGACAAATGGAGGAGACGTTTTAACCACTGCACAGGTACAGAAGAGCAATCTAGCATAGTTTCTCCTTTTTTAAGTTAATAATATTGATCTAAAGAGAAAATAAGGCTGATTGCACCTGTAGCTTTAAATCCAATGTGCAAATACTATGCTCTCTACATCAGTCCGCTAGGATATGATTTTTACTTTTGTCATCGTATGACAGTGAATAAAAGTGGTGTGATGAAAGTCTCTAAAGTTGGGAGGTTGCAGTAAACGAAAGTTACCACTAGGGTTGACACAAGGTACCGTAAATACTCATAATCCATATTCTCTATTCGAACTTTTGCCGACAAGCCAAACAACTACCGGTGGCTCCTGCAAATAATCAGGCTCTCATACCCTCTGCTTCGGCTGGTCCCTGGTCAGTACTAGAGCGACTGCTAATCAATGACACCAAAGTACTACTGAGAAGTTATCTGTAATATTCTACGAAGGAAGAGCCAAGAAAAAGGGCGTTTACAAAACGAGAACAAAACACAGACATTAGTAAGAGGTGTGTATTATGTCTCCTAGTAGGTCGGTTGTCAAAACGTAACCTTGGATAGGTCCCTTAAAAGCCCGGTACCTCTACCTAGAATAAACGGCTGAAATTTGGTTGTATCTACTTGATATGTGGAGTAATTAAATTTGTATAATTGAGTAGGCAGACACAATGTAGATATATATCATTCTTCAAGTGCTTTGTGCGGATTTCTGATTACATGTTCAGGAGAGTCTTGGCAAATCAGCAGGCATTGGCTATAAAATGAATCCATAGTTTCATTTTCATCATTCGCTTGAAGTGCCTCGCGAGTAGTGTGTCGTTGTTTTGCCCCCCCCTTCCTCGGGCGAATTTTCAGTCTGTATCAAAATATTACGTTAAGCTTACAATTTAAAACTTAGACCCCGTTTATACGATATCGGATTGAAATGAATCCGATATGTTTTCACACTGTATTGGCCTTCCATTTACACGAACATGGTGCTGAATCCGGTATGATTTCAGTACGCTTATGAATACGGTATAAAATGAATAGGATATCGTGTAAACACCCAAATCCGATACGATTTCATATCAGATCGATTATGAGTCTATTATTTCTATTATCCCAGTTGCCTGCAGACATGCGTTTATTAAAATTGTTGGCATCTTCTTTGCGTTTTTTGTATTAAAAGAAGTCAGGGTTGAATGCTTGAGGCATGGTAAGACGTTGCAATGAGTAGGCACTTTTTAAATAAGAAACAAACCTTCTCCCTTCAGCCTGGATGTTTCTTAATATTTTGTCAAATCCAGTCTTAAATGTTTATTAAGTGTTTCTTGAAATTCTTGAAACTTCCTATAGCAACATGGCAACTATCAGACGAGAAATTGAAGTTTCAATTAAAAACATTTGAGAGACGGATGCTGTTTGTATTTTGCTTCCAGTTCAATTTTAAAATTTTCCCGCGAAAACGGATTCTTCAAGTTTACTTTTGAAGCTCAACCTGTCTGTGTTTCTTATTTGTGTCTTAATTTTTGCTTGATTTGAGCCTCATATTTCTTATATACTTGTTTCTCATAAAGAAAACGTGTATTAGCGATCAAACTTTGTTTCTGTGGACCAAAATTCTTGAAAGGGGGACATTTCTGTCTCTGGATGACACGCACATTGGAACTATTTGCTGACAATTTGTGCGAAATACCAGTAACTCAGCAGTGAGATTCTTACAGTCACTTTACCTAAACAGTTCAGTTGACTTTTGAATAGAAAGCACATCATGTACGATACAGCAGCTGCCTTATGGATAATATCTTTCCTAGAGCTCTTTGAAATAAGTAAGAATGATTCTGCATGTGGCTCGCCGCTTCATTGAAATGCTATTAAAATACATACTGGTGGAAAGTATTCGAACTGAGAGTTTCGTAAGATACGAGAATACTATACTGAACGAGAGCTGTGACATTTGGACAACAGGTCGTTTCTCATAGGGAAAGTAGCTCAAGGCTGTCACAAAGTTCTTTTACTTTGGGGACTTTTTGACCATATTTTGGTACTAAATCCTCTTTACTGCTTTCTTAATTTTTATTGAGCACTTGGAAAATAATTAAAATTCATGTGAATTTCACTGTAATGAATGGGACTAGCCTCCTAATTCTTGGTAGCTTGTAGATATGACAATATTCAAAATTGAAAGGTTCCTTACAAATTCCTTAACTTTTTGCGGCCTTCTATATGTACAGTCCATATAAACTGGAGCATAGCCGCCAAATGTTTGAGAACCCTGTCAGGTCTACTTTCTCCCAACTTATGTGACCAATCATCATGCAGGATTCTAACCACACGTGCTAAGACTAGGCCCATTTTGCATGATGATTGGTCACTTAGGTTGGGAGATAATAGACCTGACAGGGTTCTAAAACATTTGGCGGTTATGCTTTAAACTGGTGCTCTATAAACAATGCACTAGCAGCAACGTGCGATCAATACAAGGGAATCATGACTTCTAACATTTATATTGCAGAAAGAGCGAGTCGTCTATATCTGACACAAAAGTGCACCTAAGAGCTAGGTCTCGGAATGATCCTATTGTTTGCAATAAATGAAATACCAGGGTGCCATTGAAACAGTTCTTTCAACCATACTTCAATGAGTCTTCCATTAGAATCCTGAGAGAGAGCAGCACGAGAAGTAGGTATGATCGATAGAGGTAGACGAGGATTTCCTTAAACTCAATTGAAAACCACAAACTTTTAGAGCCACAAGTGATCCATTCTCAGACTGTTTCCTTTCATGAATAATATCTTAGTTTTATATCTTATATCTTAGTTTCATGAATAATATCTTATTATTTGAAAAAAGCCCAAGCAATGCTCAAAGTAGTTGGTTTCCATAAAAACCAAAGATAAAACTTGCGTCGGATACAAAGAAAGTGCGTATTTATATGGTAAAAAATGCTAAGCACAGGAAAGGGCGTTATTGATGAGAATCAACAGCTGAGGGACCGAGAGAAAATTAAGTGGAAAACCTCATAATCTTGGGAACAATAGTCAGCAAGATACATCTTATCGCAGAAATGCTGCTGAATATATCATGATCATTTCTTGACTGGATGATTCAAATCTTAATCTAGAATTTATTTGGAAATAGACTGAACAACTAAATCGATGAGTTGCAGATAGGGAGTTATTTATTGTTAGATGAAAGGCATTTGAACTTCGCTTTCCATTAAATCTCATCTTGTTAAGAAATCTAAGGAAGAAACTCGACTCCTGCTGATAGTAAAATCGCGTACTATTAGCGTTTGATATCAAAGGCTTACAAAATCACAAACAAAACGTAATACCCCTTGATAAAGCTTTCCAAAGATTTAATGCGCTAACCATCTATATAATACTGGAAAATCTGAGCACTTGAACAGGTGCCATCCGAGAGCAATCTGAAGAACCCCGGGTGTCAAAGATGTTGAAATGCACGTTTTTAGTCTATAAATCTGGTTAAAATAGGAAGCTAGTATTAGGCTGACCAAAAATTAAGAAAACTTCTTAAGAATGCTCAAGAAGAATTAAGAAACTAGAATATAGACTATGGATGGTGAACCGCTTTGTCAACAGTCTTCTTTAAGTCTTGGTTTCCGTTCTATTTTGTTTGGAAAAGATTGAAACTTTTCTTTTGATTTGAATAGTAAGGCAATCTAGGCCCCGAAAAAAGAGGCAATTAAGCAATTTTGGTACTGAAATACCAAAAATTTCGTGGCAAATTAAGGACCTTTTAGTAATAGGTGCTCATCGAAACTTCTTATTAAAAAACCGTGTATTGATATGTAAGCAGGCTACACTTCCTCCGGAGTCTTATCTTTAAAATAGGAAAACTATCAAAATGATGCCTAATACCCTATCAATGTGGCAGCTATGCGTTATGGTGCTATGATACGTACTATCAAACGGGCTGCACTACTTCCTGGTTGCTCTTCAATGGGTACTAATTAAATCACAGCCTAATTCTTGGAATATCGAATTAAGTTTTGCAGGATCATGGGCTATATCTTATGAGCAGAAATTAAAATTAAACAACTGCATTGCTATGAGCTTGCCAAAGAAAATTGGACGATCATCTCCCTTGGCATGTTTCTCTAAGCAAGACTGTGATTCCAGATTCTCATTGGGCAAAACAAAATGATGGGTGGACCAACCAAATGCAAATCACTTGCAAAACCCAACACTAGATAACCAATGTCGTATCAAGACAGCCTTGGGAATTAGGATAGGGTATAAATTCATGACTTCTCAACGACTATTTGACTGCACTCAAATCTGTGGAATGCGCCTGCTTGCCTCTCCGTATTCAGGTTTCTTTATTCGTCTGTACTTTGCGTCTAGTATAGAGTGCCACAGTGGCAGGACACAAACACAAACACAAACACAAACACACACACACACACACACATAGAGAGAGAGAGCATTGCTTCAAGTTATCATCGCTTTTTAAGCATCTAGCAACCGCTTTTAGGGATAGCAATCGGTGCTGAATGGTGAGCATCGCATAAGAATCGGATAGTAATTATCCTTTGCCTTACACTTGAATTTGTCAACGTCTCTGCGTAGCTTCACTACACTGCAGTTCAATTTCAGATAGAAAACATGTACCCTTATCCCACTGCGGTTGCAAGGTGGACGGCCGATATGCTAGCAGGTTTATCACGTACAGTGCAACGGATAAATCCTACGTATACCAGATTTTTCATTCATGAGTGAAGTTGAATGAATATTGCCCTACCTTCAGAAAAAGAGATAAAATTTTAAGGCTACCAAAAACTACGGATTGGAGCATGTTAGGTGTTCATACAAAAACATGACAGCCCAGAGCCAAATGTCTTTAATTTTCCGGCTTTACACAGGCAAGAGTTGTTCATTTTATTTTCCGACGGTAAAACGCATCACCTGCACATATCTATCTACTATAGATGAGTATATCACTGATGCAGTGACGAGAAAGAAGAGAACACTCACCTGTCAAAATCTTCTTTGCAATAGATAACACCATTCTTTGAGAAGCATTTATCATTCATTGGCTTTTGGCATTCACTGCATCTCACACATTCGTTATGCCAGGTTTTATTCAGCACCTTTGAGAGGTATTTGTCCAATATGGGCAGTGAGCAAGCCGCACATACGCTCGGCATCGCGGTCCTCGCACCCTCCAAAAACCTTTTTGTATCTTGTTTATAAATCTTTGTTTTCATACACGAGCGTTTTCTCCTCCCAACTGATAAAGCCAAAATACAATACCAATATCATTCACGTGTTGTAGACGGCATCCAAATGTCAAGAACTGTTAGCAAGCAGTAATGGTCTTTCATGATTTTAATCCTGCTTGGTCACTCCAGTAGTAATGGACACTTCTTAATACTTCATTGGGAAGAAACTGCTAAATGGCTTTGTGTTGCACGCTTTATATACAAGATTTGCTGACCTTTTTAGCTGAGCAGCATGACGCAGAGCCAACATCTGCCAACAGGCTGTAAAAGACGGAGTAGTACTCTCAAACCTGCGCGTTTCAAGGACGATTCAAAATACGATTGAAAATTCTTTGCAAACTCTTCTGATAAGCTAGTTCACATACAACCCGTGCGTCTGGAATATTTATATGTACTTCGGTGAGATGGCTCGAGTTTCGCACTTTCCAAGAAAACATGCAGCACGATATGAAAGATGATTATACAAAACAGAACAGCAGCAGAGATTTCGGCAACATTTTTCTATGAATGCCTAGCAATTAGATATTCAATCCGTAAAGAGTGTTTCAGGCTATCGACAAAAGCTCATTGTTTTGGAGAATAAAAAGAGATTTCGTTTGTTTTCGCTTGCTTTGATATACATGTGGTACAATCAACGTGTACGTCACAGTAAGCGTCAATAAGTGTCATCCTCTAGAAGGAGTTCGGAGTTCTACGTTTCTCTGGCATTGGGCTCTTGTAGGTTACCGCGAAAACAGGCCAAATTAAAAAGTCAGGGCTAAAAGGAATGGACTCACAGAAAACTGTTATATGTTAGGGGGGCTACCATTTTTCCTAAGAAAGATATTCCCTACAATCGTTTTTGTAAGGGATTATGCAAGAACCTCTCGATGAATTGTACTAACTAATTATTTTAACTAGAGACAAATAACTGGAAATAAGTTTATGAATATGAATATGAATTAAGAATTCTATAAGACAAGTATCTTAAGAATAACTCTGCAAGTTTGCAATATAGTATATGTCTACCGGACCTAGTAAATGCCGTTAACTTGGTTGAGCATTCATCCATAAAAATGGCCGAGGGCCCGTGTTGGGTTTCTCTTCTCGCAAAC
Organism: Mastigias papua; assembly: GCA_964019165.1. NCBI lineage: Eukaryota > Metazoa > Cnidaria > Scyphozoa > Rhizostomeae > Mastigiidae > Mastigias > Mastigias papua. The sequence goes on from OZ025274.1 coordinate 13,691,838, forward strand.
TAACGGTGAGAATATGACGCTTGCGCCATCATGCCAAAGTTTGGGTAACTAGACTTTGGTATATATAAACAACAGCAAGAATCGTGTTGAATGTATAACATTCTTCTAAACTTTGCGCGGAAGCCAGTATTTTTGTCTTAAGTTAAAGGTAGTGAAACGGGTGCTCCGAACGTTCATGAAAACACCTTAGGATCGATGCTCCAGCTGCAATCTCATCGAATTAAAATCTGAACTTATGTGGTTGCGTGAAGTATAGGAACTTCAGTTGGCCTTATAATAAATACATGATTCAACGCATAATCTTTCCAACAGATGGTAAAAAATCTTGGTTAAATTGTGATCTAATTGGTCCAATGTTGTTTACTTACCAAACTGCAGCACAGCCCTTTCCAGCTCTAAGCATCATGGATGCTATTACTTACACTTAATCTTTCTCCTTGAACTTGCAAAAGATTAAGATGAATCCCCTGGGTTTCGTATCTTTTTAAATTTCACCAGCATTCTTCAGGGAAGCACTGCTTGAAGTAAGAAGACTCCTTCTTTAAATTGAGATATTGCAGGATAGAGCTAGAGCAGAAGATCAAACAGAAAGCCAACATGAAGGAGAGCGTGAAACAAGATGATCGCCCGTAAGTGAACACCTACTATTTGTCGATGAGATGGCCTTCTGTGTAACAAACTAATAAATGTCACTTTGGCTAATTTTGTGTGAAAGCTAGATCACATTAGTAACAACTAGAAGCTCCCAAATCTATGTCTAATAGTATGAGACGTCCCATTATCTCTTTTGCGAGAGGGAGGTTCTATTGAATAGTTGTATATAGCGATATGCTCTCTGTCTATTGTTTTTGAGTGTAAGACTTGCGATTTTGCATACGATAGTAAAACTGAGAAATGGTGTCCAACTTGGGATCCTATCGACAGACCAACTGCATTACTTTACAATAAAGATTACGCCCCAAGCATAATCTTTTAGACAACATAAGCATGTAAACCATTTGCAGCATGAAACCATTATGACACATGAAGGTAAAGCCTTATCAATAAAATCGAAAATCCACTACTAAAGGGCCTCAAAATCATTTCAAAATCAGATCTTTACCTGTGTCACCTTGTTTTCATAATAGAGAAAAACGCTGATAAGCGACACCTAACACGCCACAAAATCAAGAGGAACGTCTAAACAAAACAGTTGAAGATACGGTTTTTCTTTTCTTAGGATGTACACACACAGAAGATTTCTAAAGGAAAACTTCAGCAGCTGTTTGAGAGCTGTTAGCCGTTGCTTCGTTCAAACAGCTTTCTATTTGAATTGTACATCCTGATTAGAATAATGTTTTCGTACACTTTCATGAGAGCAGATGGTAAGATAGCAATTCAGCGATTTGTCGGAGCCATTAAAAGAACAAATTCATTTAAAAACAATCTCGTATAAACATGAATCTGCCTCGATATAAGAACGAGACTCATCAAGTTATAAGGATCCTTGTATACTAACGGAGCTTTCAGAGGACTACAAATGTCTCAACAGACAGAAGTAAACATACAAGGAGTATCTTTATCTTCCAATATTTTATGGTTAATATTTAATGATAATTTAATGATAAACAGGCCTAATGATTAGGGGTATTAGGGATGCATTAGGCAAGGTTTTGACAGCAAAGTACTTTGGGACCGACAACATTTCTAGCTACTTTCTGAAGCTTATGTTACCATTTACTGAATGAAACCTTGCTCTATTGTTTAATACATCCATTGAAACTAGTCGTTTTCCTGACTCTTGGAAAATAGCTAGAGTTGCTCCAATTTTCAAAGATGGAGACACGACTGCAAAATCTAACCATCGACCGATAGTTCCCCTGCTCGTTATATCCTGGCTCTTTGAAAAACTAGTTACAAACCATCTGTGCCAGTACTTGAATGAATCTGGCCACTTTTCATCTGGCCAATCTGGCTGTTTGCGCCTTCATTCAACAGTAACATGCTTACTAAAAATACAGATGATTGGTATAATGGTTTGGATCTTGCTAAGCTTGTGGGTCTTGTGTTCATTGATTTGAAAAAAGCATTTGGTATTGCGGATCACAAAATACTCTGCAAAAATATCGAGCTTTATGGAGTTAAGCAAAGTGAGCGTTCTTGGTTTGAATCGTACATATGAAACCGTAAACAGTTTTGTAGCGGTAAGTGGCGTCGATTTAAAAACTGGAGACATTGAAGTAGGTGTGCCACAACGTTCATGTCATGGTCCTCTTCTCTTCCTCATTTACATAAATGATCTCCCACTGGCTGTCCATGATTCAAGCGTGTCTATATAAGCTGATGATAACACTTCGGGCTACCTGTCTCAGGGTCTGACTCGGCTGAATAAGGCTATTAATAACGATCTTAGGAAACTAGATACTTGGTTACAAGGCAACGAGCTATCTTTGAATGTTGCAAAAACTCAATCCACGCTTGTCTGAACCAAGCATAACCACGACAACCTAAAAGGTGATGATAAAGAACTGACATTGAGAATACGTGATTATGAGCGCGAGGTTGTCAAAAAGACAAAATATCTTGGATTGCAAATTGACAGCTCTTTGGATTGGAAAGGACAGATCAAAGCAGTTTCTTCCAAGGTCTCCAGGGCGGTTGGCTTTTTGGAACATGCAAATTCTTTTATACCACAAGAAGCTTTGTAAACGCGCTGTAGAGGCATTGTGGAGTCACACATTCGGTATTGTTGCTCTTTTGGGGGCTGCGCCAGTTTGAAGGATATTGATCATTTGCAGGAACATAAAAGTCGAGCTGGTAGGATTATTACGAACAGCAGTTCTGACGCCCCAAGCAGACCTCTTACGGAAAGACTGGGATGGAAAACTGTTTCTGAACTAATTACTGTTGAATCCAAGACAATAGTCTTCAAGTCCCTAAATGAGCTGGCCCCATGCTACCTTTGTGACCTCCTTACTAGCAACTCAAAAAGCTCACCTTACAGCCTTCGTAATATGGAAACAGATTTGAAGTTACCAATGAAAGGGTCATCAAATGACCAGAGATGTTTCTCGTATAGAGGTGCAAAACTGTGGAATGACCTCTCAGCCGAGTCTAAGCAGGCATCCTCTATGTATGGTTTTTAGAAAACTTTTGAGAGTAAAGATTGTTTTTTCTTCTTATTTAACAATTTTGGTTTTTCACAAATTTGCTTTGAGCATTGTACATAGGATTATATAGCTTAATTTTATTAATAACTTTCTAACGTACTTTTTGTATTGAAATTAGTGTTTATCGGAGGGCCCTTGAAAATCAGCTAGCTGAAGGGCAACCCTCCTTAAAAGAATCAAATAAGAAATATAAATTGCTTAAGTAGAGTTATTTTAGTTCACTTTAACACTCGCCGACACCCCATGTATGCATCATTCTAGCTCATGCATGCAACATGTATGCAACATGCATGCAACATGCATTAAATAATCTGCTATGAAGAAGCCACCTCTTGACAAACAGAGTTGAAATATGGCAGAATGTGGGGGTGTACTCTAGGGTGGAAACATCTACTGGATTTCAGAGTGTTAAAAATGAAAGAAATAGCGGCAATCTATAGAATAAAACGCCTTCTAAGGTCATGCAAAAACGGTCATGTTATTATGAAAACTGCGGAATAAAGACTTGTTCCGATATTATTGTAACTATCGGGAAACTGCCTTCGATGCATCAGCAATGTGGCAAAAGAATGCAGAATAACTAAAAATCAATGTTGTCTGCAAATCCCGAGAGTGGGCATAGAATATGTTAAAAACAGTTTCTACTGTTCAGCGGTAAAGAATTGGAGCACAGTGCAGTATAGCGTACGAAAGATAGAATCTGATATGTGTTCTAAAAGGCATCTAAAGATCACATTCTGAAACGGGAGCAGCCAAATATGAGTCCTTGGTAGCAACGATTGATTGAATGATCTGCAATGATTGTTGTTTCTTGTTTGTGTTATGTTAAACATGTATTAGTTTTGAATTAAAAAGACAACGATGGCCAAAAACTGTGTGAGAACACTCATCTGCAATCGATCGACAATGCATCTCCGCTGCATCACTGGCAGTTTCCCGGCAGTTTCAACTATATGGACACCAACCTAAGCTTTAGACTACACTTAGATAATGCTCGCAAAAAAGATGACATTTGATATGCTTTTGTTTGATTTCTTCACGGAGTAGGACTGCATCATATGTGAACTGAATCTAAAAGAATGCTATGTCTATGGATCTTATAGCTATACATATTCCAATCCTTATGACTGCTCTCCTTGTTGGCAAACATTTACACATAAGGAGCACTCAGTATGGATAAGCTTTGAAATGATAGTGAATTTTCCCCAAAAATTTTATGCAAAAATCTATCGAAAGTTTGAAATTGAAAACATAATGCCTGTGCTATGCAAATCTTTTATCTTGTGTAATATTGGTTTGACAAATTTGTTCGGTGTGTGAAATTTTTATTTTTAAGATTAATGCATTGCGTAGAAGACTGGTGTTGTTCATGTCGACAAGAGCACTAGACTAAACATGACACACCATAGCAATGAAGACGAGAAGGGATATTTTCATTCTCTACGATCTGTTGGTTGCAAACCCCAGTGAGATTCTTTTGTCTGAAGAATAGGAAGGTCAAACCTTCATGTAGCGCATGCATTCGGCATAATTCCCTCATTCTGCAACTAGCCTGCTCTAGGTGCATGACATATATAGCTTATCATAATACTCGAGCACTTCAATATCTGGACGTGTGTAGACGACACGATTAATTTGCATGTAATCAAATCTCCATAGTAATGAATCTAGCTGTAGTTAACAGTCTCCTTGTTTGCAGACTACTGACTTGACAGATATGAAATCGTCTCCTTAGAAACCAATATTCTTCCAAAGAAACAACGCACAGGTTTGATCTTTACCGGAGCTTCTCATCTGCATGCAGCGAATGCAAAACAATGACAAAATATCGAAACATTCTTTCCCAAAAAATCGCCGAAATCTTTATATGAGGCAGATTATTCTAGAACTGGGACTGTAACTGAATATTGGAAAGTGGCAAAAACAAACAGCACAAAGGATGCACAATGTGCTTTCATTTGTAACTTGCAATAATTTTGCTTTTTGCTTATGAAACTTTCCTGCCAGCTTTTGGCCAATTCTATCTAAAAATATCGTCACTTTTAAGCACTTGTGGTATCCAGCCTGAGAATACAAAATGATATACAAGACAATTTCATCTCAATCAAGTACAAAAAATACTAGAAGATTTATATGGTGTTTTGCATTTCCATGAGGCGCATGAGATGACCTCAATAAAAAGACTGCCCTTGAGATCTTGTTGTGGGTAAAAAACAACGACCTTAGGTATTTAGAAATTGTTCCCCATGGTTTTGGAGAACACTGCATCATGTCTAATGAATCATTCTACGTAATAAGATTATAGCAATCCAAAGATAAGTAATCGAACGCACCAGACCAATCAGAAAATAGGACTAGCATATCTTATGAGGGAACAATGCAAGCAAGGCCTTTCTGAGGGGATTGAAGATACAAGATTCGTTCCTAGAAATTTCCGTTAGGGTTTAATAAGTGACTCGAGTTAACTTTGTGTAGCTACGGTCTTTTGACACAGAAAAATGTATTCACGTGCAGAATAGGGGAATGGTTTCGGGTTAACTTTGCATACATAAATTGAAGTGAGGTTCCTTCACAGAAGTAGATCACTGGAGATTTCTATGTACGTATGATATAAAATGGGGCAATTTTTTCGATCGTAAACGTCTCATCTATCTCAAGGACGTCTTGTATTTGAACTGATACTTGGCGGTAGAACACACTCAGAGATCGGATGACAAACCACTCTGAAGGGAACAGTTCGTGGGTAGGAGGCTACAAATGAGATACGAACACGTGCTGGTACCAGCAAACAAGTCACGTGCTGTAAGTCTTGACTGGTTTTTGTCATTAGCTTTCCTGGCTGTGACTGATAGCTATATTGAACGCAATAGAGTATCTTTCGCGCAGTATAACTACCTCATACGTCGTCATCCGCACAAAAGGAGTATCCACAACGTGTCAGACTTCTCTCAGGGTCTGAGAGTGCGAGACAGCAAGTCTCACTGAAAACTCTGCTATTCCAATGGGGGAGAAAGGCATTTGAGTTGAATTCCTGGCGCAAAGATTAGTGAAGCTATCATATAAGCTAAGGGAAAGAGCTGTAGGATTTCAATAGGCTATTGACAGGACTGGGATGAAGCACGTGTGACTTTGAAACTAGACAAGAAAGATGAATCGTGAAAAATATCTCGTTATCGTTGACATCTGCATCAAGTTTGAATTCTTCTTTGATTGTTTCATTCAGGCTCCTAATTAGTTGGTCAGAAAAAAGTGAAAGGCGTATTCTGAGCAACAGTTGGTGCTCGCTGGTGCTTTATTAAAGAAGAAATTCATTACTTAGGCCATGCTGTGCAGCCCTTCAACAAAAGAAATGACACATGATGTTCAACTTTTCTCATGTTGGGTAAATCTAAATCTTTTTGTGATTGCTCCTAGGAACTTCTTCACGTGTGCGAAGAGATGGGAATTCTGATCCTCAAATTAAAACTCACTTGAAGTAAGAGATATTTCGTCTCAAATTTAGAAGACTTTTCGTAATTGGACTGAAAAATCACTGCCTATTCATTAACACTACATAAGCAGAAAATTGCTTCATCATCGTTTGGATTCTTGGACAGCTGAGTACAGGTTTCAGTAAGAAAACATGAAACACAAAGAGAGGTGTAAGCTTGTTCGCTGCTGGTCGAGCAGAAGTATATTCCTGTTGAGATATTACCCACTATTTACGTATGATCTTCTTTCGCAAGCTTTGGCGTTCTGTCTTTGCTAGCAGGATAACATTCTTTCCCTCGCCAGATGGTACTCATAAAAATGCCGGCCGTTCATGATCTCTTCTCCAATATTCACCGGGCAGATTTCTTACTCAATTATATTTATGCAAAAAACCATTAGC